>CM047741.1:25456319-25827944 GCA_026225825.1 Pistacia integerrima | reverse complement strand
TAGATTTAAGTTGGTGATCATGACGGCGGTGTTGGAAGTTGAGTTTGTTCCATATCACCCCAATAGTGGACCGTTATGGTATATATAAGTGATTAGGCTCTCTTCCTTAAGCTAGCTTTTGGGAGTGAGTTCTATCTAAGTCCACTTTATCATGGTATCAGAACCACGTTTGTTTCTCTCCCCTCTTTGGTTGGGGCAATGATGGGTTTAAATTCAGACCTTCCATGTCAAGCATAAGGGAGAGTGCTAGAAGTTGAATTTGTCCCACATCGTCCCAATAGTGGGCTCCTGTTATGGTATATATAAGTTATTGGAATTTCTCCTCCCTTGAGCTAGCTTTTGGACTTGAGTTATACTCAAACCTATTTTATCAAATGGGATATTATGCTAGTCGATTATAGAGATTAATTGAGATATACGTACACTACCTGCCCACATACCCTGTTTAAAAAAATGTTTTTGATGCCAAAAACGTGGAAAAAGAATCCCAGGCAAATTATCATCTAAGTGGGTCACACTTGATAGTTACCTTACTAAACCTTCAAACTCTCTACGCGCCTTAATAGCATACATGAACTCCACTTCCCAATGAAAATTACCGTTATTACCCGCCACAGCACCTATCAATCAGTAAACAATAATATAGCAAACAAAAATAAGTCTCTCTGTCTCCCTTCAATGGCTCTCTTCACTTCAATCTCCTCCGCTCCACTCTCTGTATCACCACCAATCCACCGCCGTTTCACCAGTATCCGGCGATCTTTACGCCCTTTTGCTTCACTGAGTCCATCAGAATCATCATCATCACCAACACCGTCAATATCATCACCAGCAACAACTCCTTCAAGCCAACGAAAATGTTGTAAGCTCTAAACCTCCATCAAGCTTCAACTATGCACTTGCCAACCCGAGTGGGGACCCGGTTGTCCGATTTGTCAGGTCCACTGAGACCAACATCGAAAGGGTAAACCAATTTTTTACTTTTAATTTAGTTTAATTACTTGTTTTGACTAAGCTTGTTTTGGTTTTTGTACTTATTTTTGTTTAGTGAGTGATGGGTTTGGTTTGGTAGAGTTGAAGAACTTGAGGTAGCTGTAGTTGATCACCTCATGCAAATAGATAACACTTTGATGCATATGTTTACCTGATTGGAATGAAAATGTCTAATTTGTGGTTGAGAAAATTTTGGTGAAACTTCTGGTAAATAGGAATCCAAAGTTATTTGGAAACTGGGAAAAATTACTTTTGGGTTGAAGAGATATGGAATTCCAACTTCCAAGCATGGTTATAAGGTATGGTGAATAAATTAGTTAGGGTTTGTAATAAATTATAAATCATTTGATCTATGTTGTGCCAGACCAATCCGTATTATTTAATAAGCAAACCACTAATGAATGGACTTGATCTAACTTAATTTTCTTTTTGCCTTAGAATGAAACTAGAAGGTAAAAACATATTTTCAAGATTGGTTATGTGCTTGAGATTAAACCTTCTTTTTAAATTGTTTGAAATAGTATTTCCCATTTTCAAGCTTAGTGATTTGCTCAAATGAGAGGGGTCATGAATAGTGATGCCTATTAAAGAATTGACAAAATAAAGTTTGCTATCAGTTTTAGAACAATTCTCTGACAGTTGATCAAGAAAATTGATATAAAATTTAAAAATCTCCAATCAGAAATTGCATTTGGAAAAATCAGTGTTATTCAATTTGAATTAGCGTGGCTCGTGTGCAGAGAAATCTGTTAGTAGAGAACAATTTATAAAGTTATGTAGGGTGTTTTGGGTTCCTGTGTGTTCTTTAATTTGCTGATGGAGCAAGTACCCTTTTGGAAGAACCAATTTTCTAAGAGACCAAGAAAGCTTGAAAAGTTGTTTTCATCCAAAATCTATACTTAGACCATTTCATGTGATTCTTGTGTAATAGAGGCAATTTCTAACTTCTTCTACATCTCTAAGATACTCTGTCTTTGTAACATTTCTGAGCAGGCAATTTTTGACTTCCGCTTCTTGGCGCTTCTGGCTGTTGCAGGTTCACTGGCAGGTTCAGTGCTATGCTTTCTAAATGTATGTTCTCATAACCCAGCATCTGTTTTATTTTGTTACAGAAACAAAGAATCGTTAGTTATAGGAAATAGCTACGTTGCAACTTGCAAGCCATCTTTGTGAAGTTATTTTAGCTTAAATAGTTGAGGTTCAAGCTTTATAGTCAAAGCTGGTCAGTCAAGGAGTTGTTCACTTGAGGAATAAAGTTCAACTCTTCGTAACATTGTAGAGTTAAGATTTAACTCCTGTTCTGCATCATTTTAACTCAAGAAATGTTTCCTATATTATTCAGAGACCTTTCTTAACATTAATGATCACATCACATCCTTGAGGTAGAGCTTAAGTGATTAAGTTGCACTTCAACAATAACTTTTTGTATTGTTTTATAAATCACAGAGAAATATCCTGATTATTATGTAGGGTTGTCTTTATATTGTTGAGGCATACAAAGTTTACTGGACAAGGCTGTGTCAAAGGGGTTCACAGTGGTCAGATGGTTCTACGATTGGTTGAAGCTATTGGTAAGATTCTCATCTCTGAGGGTTAATTTTACAGAACTTCTTTGATCTTTTTAGACATTACTAAGCAGTCCTTTTGATTCCTCCAAATTGAATCTTCTAATGCTTCCTAGCATTTTAGCACCATGATTCCTCTCTGTGCATCTTTATCTCTGTATTAATCTTTATCATCAAAGATAAACAAGATTGTAACATTTTCTTCTTGACGCAGATGTTTATCTTGCGGGGACTGTCATGTTAATATTCGGTATGGGCTTATACGGATTATTTATTAGTAATGTGCCTCCTGATGTAGCTCCCAAGTTCTGATCGTGCACTCAAAGGCTCCTCCTTATTTGGAATGTTCTCTTTGAAGGTAGTATTTATAGCATTTGAACAAGAATTGACTGTCAGCATCTTCAAGAAATTTGGGTACCAGCATATGCATTTATCTTATTACCAAAGGGTCCTTCCATCTGCATTATCTCTTGTTTACTAATTGACATCTACAATTCATTATTTGGCCTTAAAACAATTCTTCTTAACCAATACACCATCTTAAGCTTACTAATTGACTGAACAATTCTTTTTGGTTTGTAGGAGAGACCAAAATGGATGAAAATCAGCTCACTTGATGAACTAAAGACGAAAGTAGGACATGTCATTGTCATGATTCTTCTAGTGAAGATGTTTGAAAGGAGCAAGATGGTGGCAATATCCACTGGCATGGATCTACTAAGTTATTCTTTTTGTATTTTGTTATCTTCTGCTTCCTTGTACATCCTTCATCATCTGCACAAGGGAAGAATTAAAAAGATGTTAAATCTATAAATACAAATAACTCTATGTATATAATATGTTCAGAATCATCTTTATGACAGTTAATTCTTAATTATTTTTCATGTCAAAAGGTATCTAGCTTGATCAAATGCTTCATTCTATTTCAAAGTAAAAATTTTAAAAAAATTGAAATGCGTTTGCCGGGAGTCGAACCCGGGTCTATTGCTTGGAAGGCAATTATCCTAACCGTTGGACTACAAGCGCTCGTTGAATGCTGTGGGGTGTACGAAAATATAAAACTATACCAATATACGGCCCTGTCATCTTCACTATTTGGCATTTGTTGTGGTCCAAGTTTGTCCTGAGCGTTGTAAAGTACCGTGGTAATTATAAATATCTGATAGAAAGAGCTAAGCGATCAGTGGTGCAGGAATCAGGAAAATGGCATATATCAATTGTCATGAGCCTCATTGATATTGACAGCATCTTTTTGGCTCCATTAGTCCTAGTGGTAGGAAACCAAAAGGAAATTACAGTATGCAATGTGAATTATTCTGATACACACATCAAAACAAGACCTTTCTAAATGTAGCATTACTGCTATTACTTTACTGCTAGACATATTTCTGAGGACTATTTGCCAGTGCATGATGAATTGTATATTTGTATACCATACTCTGGTACCAAGAAATACCTTGTTTGTTTTCATTTGATCTGAGATGGGAAATTATCACATTGTTTAGCAGAGAAAACATTGCTATTTCTTGGTCCAGATTGGATGGGATGGTTGTGTCAAGGATAAATGCCAGGAACATGAAGAAACCTCTGCGCTGTATTTTTATTCAGTCCTAACTTCGATATGTTCATCAATGAAAAAATATCTATACAATGTACACTTTCAGATTGTTCAGATTATCTGTCTGTTGTAGTTTTGTTAATGCAATGCCACTAATCTGTCGAACTCTCTCCCTCGAAAGCTTCAAAACTTTTCCTATTTGCTCACAGGACAGAGGGGTGTCTCCATTTAGTCCGTAATATAATCTTAATATTTGCTCTTCTCTTTCTGTCAGTGTTTTGAGAAGATCATCCAACTCTTGCTTCATTAGCTGCTTTTCTACCATCTTTTCTGGCATTGTCTCATCTGGCCCTGGCATGATATCCTGCCACGCATTGTCAAATTGAAAAAGGTTCAGCTCACTAAACGGTTCTTATTTTTATAAAAATATAAAATAAGATGAGAGAATTAAATTAGCAAAATATAACAGAGTATTTACAAATTTCTACACTAGGGTATTTGAGATGACTTATTGAAGTGTGTGGTGAGAAGGCTCAATCAGGCATCCTGATAATTGAGTTTCATCGAATAGCAATTCAAATTTAACTTCATCAAGTTCTTCAGTAGTCATGTATGATCTTTTTCTCAAATTCACATTAGTTTCTGTAAAATCTCTGCTGGTTCGTCTTCAAGTGAACTTTTTTTTGCAGAACTAATAACAACTCACGACCTAACACCTGAATTTCCAGGTAAATCAAGTCCTGCCTTCTAGGAAACTTTTTATGTTTACATTGACTTCAGTTCTGTTGAATTGACACTTAGCATTGATTGGTATAAACATAAAATGCATCAAAATTCAAGAGAAGAACCTGGAGTGTCATGCAGCCGCGGTCACTTACAGCTCGATCCAACGAAATTGGGTACCTGATCCTCTCGAAAGCAAGCCTCACAGTTGAAACATTGATGTCAAGCATTTCAGCAATCTCGCTATGGGTAGGTAACCGCCTTAACCTTCTAGTCAAGACACTATTAGCTTCTGCAATTTTTAGCCACCGTCTCACACATGCTTCCCTACACAGGACAAGCTATCCATGCCTTCACTAATTACCAGCTTACCTCCCATAGCCCATTTACAACAAAGCAAAATTTGGGAAGGAAAAAAAATACTGTTTCCATATTGAGCATTTATCATAAAAATGCAAAATCCTCCCATATCCTGAAAACAAAATGTTTGATATGCTCAAGTTTCAGGTACTGAAGCTTACCGGCAATCTGATTATTCTTGACTTGTTTGCTATGGCTCTAATCATGGCTTGTTTAATCCACCAGTAAACATATGTTGATAGTTTATTTCCTCTCTCTGGATCAAATCTCTTTGCGCCACGGAGAAGTCCAATGCTTCCTTCCTGCCAAAGCAAAAGAAAATGTTCTTAGTAAAGTACTGGAAGCAATGCTGGAGGGAAATTAGTGTGGGAACCTGAACGAGGTCTTGGAGGCTTAATCCTTTGCCTTGATAACCAGCGGCAATGGAGGCTACAAGTCTCCGGTAGCTTCGAGTGATCCTTTCTTGTGACTCTCTCTCTTTACACAAAATCTTATCTACTTGCCTCCTTTTCTTCCCTGTGGCCTTCGCTAATTCCTTTGAAATTGACTTGTGATCCAGAGATTCTGCAATTTTTGTTCTTGGCTTCTTCTAGCCTGGCACCCTCCTGTTAAATTGCAAAAACTTGAATTTCTTAACAGTGAAATTAAATTTCAGCAAAAGACTGCTAAATGATCGAATCATAATCCGAATGAAGTTGAATTGAATTGAAATAAAATAAAATAAATAGAAAACTTATTGTGACAAAAACAAACAAACCTTGAGATTGAGACAAAACTCAGCCTCCTCTTTTCGGCTCAAGTACCAAGACTTCTTATTCTTCACAAACTCATCTTCACCGCTAAACCCTTTATCCAAAAAGCTCATACTCTTTAACCTTCTTCTTCCTCCTCCTCACTCTCACCACACTCACACTCTTAGTCTCAGTCTCTCCCTCAAACGTCTCAACCTCTTCGACCCCACGAGCCAATGCCACGGCCTCTCGGGCTGCATGCATTGCTGCACTTGCTAAGGCCATTGCTTCGGTTGCTGAGGCAATGATGGAGAGGGCTTCATTGGAGTTGGAGACTAAGTTGACATTGAACTTGACGTTAGAAGAAGAAGAGGGCGGAGGAGACAGAAGAGGATGAAGGGTTTTGAGAGTTGGAGGTGAAGAACAAATGGTTGTGATGGCCATGCATGGACGGATGAAGAAGAAGAAGAAGAATAGAAAGTGTGGGGGTTTTGGTTCTGGATTGGATGAGGAAGTTGTGAGCTTGGTCCCGATGTGTTGGAGAAGAAGATATTGTCGTCTTCATAGATATTTTTATTTGTTTTTACTTTTTAACACCTCCAACAAGCTTTTATCTTCTTTTGAAATTTGTATAAAGTATAAATAAAATTAAAATAAATTAAGTTATATTGTAAAATAATTCCGTTGCCGGGAATCGAACCCGGGTCTTTCGGGTGAGAGCCGAATATCCTAACCAACTAGACTACAACGGATTGATGCTTTAATGTGCTACGAAATTTATATGATTGTTTTTTCATTTCATCCAATCGGTTTTTATTTTGATTCTAATTATGGTTTTCTATATTGATTTGGGTTTGTACCATAGTCTTAATTCCCATTTCTTTTGAAGAAAAACACTAGATTTTGTTTGTGTTTATTTTGAAAAATACCACACAGATTTTATTGGTTTGGGTTGTGTTAAAACTAACCACATAAGATGTAAGACACTCATATTATTGGGTGAGTTTGGCTCCCTATTTTTATCCATATTCCCAATCCTATTCTCCAAATAATGTTTGGCACACTATTCCAAAAATATTACCCTATTTTTTTAATTACTTTTAGACCCCATAACGTTATTAATTTCACTAAATGCCCCCTGAAATTTTTTTTAAAAAATTAACAAAAACCCCCCCATCAACCCAACTTGTCAGATTCCGGCAACCACCATCGGTGATAGCCAGAATCTGTACAACGGCCTAAATTCCGACCATAAATGGCCGGAATTACACCGATCTGCCGCCACCTAGGCCCGGATCCACCACGGATCTGGCCAAAAGGCCGAGGCTGTCGTCGTTTTGGCCTTTTCGGCCGTCGACGGCCATAACAAGCCATAGATCTGGCCTTTTCTGGCCAGATCCGTGGTGGATCTGGCCGGAAAAGGCCATAATGATGCGTTACGGCATAAATCCGATCGGTGCATGCGTAACAAAATTTTCGGCTGTTCCGGCGGTGGTGGCGGAATCACGACTGCGGTGGTGGGGGTGTTTTTGTCATTTTATATAATAGGGTCTTTAATTAAATTAGTAAACCTAAGGGCTTTTTCATAAATTTTTCAAATTTATCTCGTAATACTCCCCTATCCAAACAATCCAATACTATCCTCAAAATCCATATCCAAAATACTACACCATATTTTAACATTAATATTAAGTTAAGAATTCAAAAGAATAAGGGAATAGGAGAGAATTTTCTTGAGAAATTGTCTTAATAAGTAAACAAAAGGGGAGAAAGTCAGTAAGAAAGAGGAAGACAAGAGAAGAAATAAAGAGGGAGGAAGAATAAAATCTTTAGTATTTATTTGCTTATTGAAAATCAAAATATACATAACTCTAATACCTATCTTTCCCCACCTCCTCTCATGTTCTCATGTTCTTCAAGTACTCATAATTTCATTTCTCTTATACTTGTACAAAGAAAAAAAAAATTATATCTCAAGATTTTTATATCAAAATATTTCAATAATCACAAGTTCTTTTTCTTTTGAATCTATCGTAAGTGACGGACTTCCACCAATTTGACCTATGGTCCGTGCAAGTCCACTTGAAGAAATATAGCCCATGCATGTCCACTTGAAAACACATGGATTATGATTTGTTATTGGATGTAATAAACTTCAAGGGGTTGGCCCCGATGGTTAAAAATGTTTACTCTCTTTTGTGAATTATTAAGTTCAAACTTTGGGGTCACCGATCACAATAACATTTGTGGCCCGGTTGATCTGATGGTCAAAGATATTTACTCCCTTATTTGAGTTCCTAAATTCAAACCTTAGGACGACCTATCACAATAACATTATGGACCCGAACACTTTGGTTACCCCTAAAAAAGAAAACATATGAATTATGTTTTGTTATTAGATAGTTAGTCTCCATGGGAGGTGGATTGGTTAGGAAATCCTATAAATCGAGTAAATTTTCTTACACAATTTTAGTGAGAGAAAAAGTTAATAAAAACTTCACATTTCAGCACTCTTTATCTTTTTTCAGCCCCTGTTAGTTTATTTAATTGCAATTACATCATAAGATTATAACAGTATCTTATTTATTATAAATATTAAATCGTATCAAACTCGTCCTTAACAATGTCGAGTCGATTGCTCTCACTCACTGACTAATCGTCAGTAAAATATAGCTACAAATATTAAATGCCCCTTCCGTTTTCTCTCTCCACTTTGGCGCCAATTTATTTTCCCTCTCAAAACGCTCACTCTCAGTCACTGTGAAACCCTAGCTCTCATTCTCGTCATCGGAATCAATCACAACCTGCGATTTTGCACCCTCTCGATCTTCAATTCCGAAATCATGAAGCAAAATTAAACCTGTCGTTTCGTTTCTAATCCATGGAAGAGCCTCGCCCCAAACGCCTCAGAATTTCTAGGTCCGTACACATTGCCGATTGCCCATTGCTCTACTAATTTTTGCTCTTTGTTTTTTTGATATGTAAGATCAAGCTGAAAAATCAGGGCTTTTATTTATTTATTTTCTTTTATTGTTTGGTTGGTTGCTTAGTAAATTAGGGGGAAAGCAACCAAATTGAGAGATAAACATGTATCCTCTAGTTATTTATTCTCTGATTTATGTGTTCAAATTTTCTCTGAGTTCTTGGTTCACTTTTGTCTTTTTGCTTCAAGTGGGTGATTGGGGTTTTTATGGTTTATGTGATTTTGGATGTTTTCGATGAAGAGAATGTCGGTGTAAGAAATAAGTTGGTAAAAATTGGAAGCACAAAATTTGAGATTCAAAGATGGTAGGCTTCTACGGATTGACCAGTTTTAAACTGGAATTCGCTTAGTGAGTAGAGGGGATATTTGCATTATCGAAAAGAAATTTGTTTAAGATATACAATTTAGATCTTTTGTCATTTGTGTGGCCTCAGCAAACAGAATTTAAAATCATTTAGTGTGTATGCATATATTCGTTTTGCGAACTGTTTAAATGGAACCGTAATATAATGTTTCCTATAGACCCTTCTTCAGGTATTTGTTGTGTTCACAGTACGGTTCAGTGACTTATCATTTTTCAATTAATCCTTATTTATCGAGTGCTCAAGTTTTCAATTTTTGAAATTGGGGCTCCAAAATGCACTTTAGTGTATAGTTGACTATGTTCTTGCGCGAACTCAATTACAAATATCAACATTTATTTATTTATTTTGTTATATTTTATGTTTTCAGTAGCCCAGCAGATGTTAACAATTTTACATGTTATTGTTGCTGTTGATTGCAAGTCGCACATTATGTTTTTGGTTCTTGTCGTTTAATGTGTGAAGATTGCAGAAGAGTCTTTTCAAACTTCATGCTTTAGCAAGAAGAATGGGATGAGGAAATAATCAAATTATATTTCACTTATTTATTTATTTATTTTATTTGGTAGCTGAGAAAAGACAAAGCCAGTTCAACTAAGCTTAATGCAATTGTTCGCTCAGTTGTGCAGACTTTTTTCTGTAATAAAATTTGGTTGCCAAAAGGACATGTTACATATAGTTCAATGTTTTGTTTCTTAAATTTTTTAAAAATTTTTGTTATCAAGTATGCAATTGGCTTACTGACTTCCAAAATGTTTTCTTCCAGAGGCCAAGATGATTATATTGCAGGGAATATAATTGAGATTGAGCTCCATAACTTTATGACCTTTGATCACTTGATTTGTAAACCAGGATCACGCCTAAACCTAGTGATTGGGCCTAATGGTTCTGGCAAGAGCTCTCTTGTTTGTGCCATTGCTCTGGCTCTTGGTGGTGAGCCACAGGTGAGTTATTGTCTTTCACTTTGTTTGATCATCATAGTGTATGTCTTTTTAAACTGCATAATGTTTGGGACTTTGTGTAGCTGCTTGGCAGGGCCACAAGTATTGGAGCATATGTGAAGAGGGGCGAGGAGTCTGGGTACATCAAGATTTCCTTGAGAGGCGACTCTAAAGATGAGCAGATTATTGTCATGCGTAAAATTGATACACGTAATAAGTCAGAGTGGTTGTTCAATGGTTAGATATCTAATTCCATACTGGCATTTGCTTTTCATTCAATGCAATAATCCTTTTCGGTTAGGGATTGAACATATCTTCATCAAGTTTAAATTTTGTGGGAGTCATGGGTCATCTCACCAAGAAATTCAAGTTGGTTCTACCTAAAAAGGGAACAATTGTGTTAGCTAATCAGCAAGGATTTTCTTTCTGGTTTATCTCATAGAGAAGGATCTTGCATGGCAACATCAAATCTTTCCACTCTATTGGATATTATCAATTAATAATTTATGATGACCAGTGACTTATTTTTTATTTTATTTTATTTTTGTGTGTTCCTGTCTTCATCCTTTATATAATTCAGGTAATTTTGTGTCTGTTTCCTTGTGTTCAGAAGGTTTTTTATCTTTTGTTTTATATTTTAATTTTTCTGAAACACACCGCTTTGACCTGGTATGATCCTATATATTCATCTTATCTATATTATCTACTCAAATGCAAGAAGCTGGAAACCTTTTAGAACTCTTTTCTGTCTATCTCTTGTGCATGTTGCAGAAAATGGAAAGATTTGCGTTAATTTATCTTAATAAACTAATAATCTTAGCAATTTGTTTGTTTCATTTATACATTATGTATTGGTTTCAGGCAAAGTGGTACCTAAGAGAGATATATTGGAAATCATCAAGAGATTCAACATCCAAGTCAATAATTTGACCCAAGTAAGTTTCGGGACTTACAATTGGAAACTGCATGTTTCTTGGTGTGCAGTGTTACTCTATAAATGTATATTTGTTTCTCAATCTTAGTTTTTGTAGGTTATTTATGTTTGATCCCTCGTATAAGCACAATAGTCATTCAATTTGAGTCATTTTCAAGACAGGCTTTGGTTTCTTAAACTTGTTTTTGTATGACATATTTCATGTATGTTCAATACCTTCTCATATGATAAAGATAGTCATTCAATGAAGAAAATTTTTGTTAAAATTTTACATTCTTACATGCTTGTAATCGAATAAGTATTGTCTTTGGCAATCTCTCTTAGAATTAATAGTTTTATATAAACTGATTAGAGATTTTTGTCTTTTTCCTTTATAGAAACAATACAAACACTTATAATGAATTAAGCTGATGGCAGCAGAGCAAAAATGCTTTCTGCACAATAATGTATTCATATGTTTCATTGATCTTTCTCTTCTCTATTTGGAAAAGTTTTATATATAACTCATCTGGGGGCATTTTTCTTTTTACTTATTTGTTTCTTCTTTTCTTGTTCATTTCATTCATTTATTTATCATTTCTTTTGGGATGGGGTTAGTTCTTACCACAAGACAGAGTGTGCGAATTTGCCAAGTTAACTCCTGTGCAACTTTTAGAAGAGACAGAAAAGGCTGTTGGTGATCCTCAGCTTCCAGTCCAACATCTTGCTCTTATTGAAAAAAGCCGTCAACTGAAGAAAATCCAATGTGTAATTTTCTAAATCTACTTTTCTTAGTCATTTAGTGAAACTTCTTTTAACTATTCTAAGGCATTTTCCATAATCTGTTTTAGGCTGTTGAGAAAAATGGAGACACATTGAATCAACTAAAGGCCCTTAAAGCTGAACAAGAAAAAGATGTCGAACGTGTTCGCCAAAGAGTAGAATTACTAGAGAAGGTTAGCATTAGGCTATGTTTATTGCCAATTTTTTTTGCTTGATAACCTTCTGATGTATTTATGCTGCCATTTATAGGTTGAGTCAATGAAAAAGAAATTACCATGGCTAAAGTACGATATGAAGAAGGCTGAGTATATGGAAGTGAAAGAGCGGGAGAAAGATGCCAAGAAGAAGTTGGATGAAGCTGCAAATACTTTAAATGAATTTAGCAAACCTATTGAGTATGTTGACTTGGTCCAGTTTATTTTGTTTTTTAGATTTACTGTCTTTTTCGTTAAAAAAATTTTGGCTGCACAATAAGTGACGTTGACATTCTGCTCTCGATAAAAAAAAACCGTACCTCTATATTTCTCTTCATGAAATTTCTGTGGTTCATAAATTGGTTACTGAAATTTAGGTTTGGATCTTGGTTGAGTAAAGATGTACTGATAAGCATATATAAGGTGGTGAACTTACATACAGAGCACTGCATGCCGATGTTACTTGCTGCTTCAATATTGTCCTTGTAGTTCATTAAGTCAATGTTTTATGAAGAATTGCACTTGTGGGGTTCATATTGTTTATTTGATAAGTAAATAGGATGGCAGTGACAGTGTTGTCATTAGGTTGGAAATATTATTTTTTTACTTAACACTGATATAGTTGTTGATGAAGAGGGCGGTGCAAGCCAAGTAAACTGTGAACATCATATCAGTTTTTTTCCCTTTCGATTGCAATGTTACTGTTGTTTTTTATAAGGAAATGACTTACTCTTCAATTAATTGTTGAAATATAGGAAAAAAAGGCAGGAGAAAGCAACTTTGGATGCTAAGTGTAAGAAACTTAGCAATCTTATGAATGACAATGTCAAGAGACGTATGGATTTCCTAGAGAAAGCAAACCAAGCGGTATATCTAAGACATCTTTAGTTGCTTGAGCAGTATTTTTGTTTATTAATATTGTTTCAGTGTTCGTTAAATATTCGTAGGGAGTGCAAGTGCAAGGAAAATATAAGGAAATGGAAGACTTAAGGAGGCAGGAACAATCTCGTCAACAGAGAATCTTAAAGGCCAAAGAGGACGTTGCTGCTGCTGAGCTAGATCTTCAAAACCTGCCTGCATATGAACATCCCAAGGGCGATCTTGTATGTTTTAGTTTCTAACTTTGAACTCCCTCTTTATGACAGTGCCTGCTGGGATGTGGTTCAAGTTGGTATCTTGGTACTGAGCCAGCCAACTTGGCTTACCCTGCCCTTTGACTACAATTAGTGGTAAAAGTTTGAAATACGTCATATAGAATCAATGGATTCAGAGATATTGATTTGAATACTGATAGGGATGTAAAAAAAGGCACCAAACAGTACGGTTAGAAATTTTAGCTTATAATTAAAAAATTTGATGTCTACTATGATTTTCTTTCTGTGTGAGGATGTCAGTGAACCTGCTGACTTTGATTTTTTTGAGGGTTTTGTTCTCCAGAGAGGACATCCAATTTTTGTTTGTTATAGCAACATTTGCTCTATAGACTTAAGAGCACATATTAGAAATGATGTTCATTTGGGACTGTTATAATTGAACTCTGAATTATTATTTAGCAAAGTCTTTAACTTCTTTGTAATCATTATTCTATAATCTGAAATTTTTGGCTAGATTGATACATATATTCCAGTTATTAATTGAGATTGTTACCAGGAAAATTTAGGTGCTCAAATATTGGAGCTAGGAGTTTTTGCCAACCAAAAGAGGCTTCAGATGGCTGAGAAGGAAAAAAAAATAACTCAAACTAAATTAACCCTGAGGCAGTGCTCCGATGGGTAAGGTTCAAGCTAAGGTAAAACAGATACACAATTGCCTTAGGAAAGTTCAATTTCTAATCTCTGCAAAATATCCTTTTCAGGTTGAAGGATATGGAAAACAAAAATAACAAACTTTTGCATGCTTTAAGAAATTCTGGAGCTGAAAAGATATTTGAGGCTTATGAATGGTTGCAACAACATCGACATGAGTTAAATAAGGAGGTGTATGGTCCTGTGCTACTTGAGGTATATATGCTTAAGTTCAGACCATTGTTCATTTGATAACAGTTTTACCCTCTTTTTTTTTTTTGTTCATTATATTTTATTGGTGCAAAATTCAGGTTAATGTGTCAAATCGAGTTCATGCTAACTACTTAGAAGGTCAGGTGCCTAATTATATCTGGAAGGTATGTCAAAGCATTATTGTCTCTATTGGATTTTCTTATTATTTTTGATAAAGATTATGATGACACTGTTGCATAATTTTTTTTGGGTGCTACTAAATGCTTATTCTGTTTTGAGTGACTTCCAGACATTGCAATAGCTATAATAATAGTTGAGAAAAGAGTGCATAGGCTTTTTTTTTTTTTTTTTTTAAATAAATTTTAGTGAAATATTGGCTATCCCAGAGGTTTATTGGGTGGACAAGGGGGAGCGAAGGAACTTAATAAAAAAATGACAGAGAAAGGAATTTCTGCATAAGTTCAACAAATTCCAGAAAAGAAACGTAATTCTTTGAGGGAAAGATGAGAGAAAGTAAATCAATGAAACTGTTAATTCTTGGAAGATTCATCGATAATGCTTGACAAAAAAGTCATGCACTGGATGGCGTGAGCCTCATGGCCAAGATGTGAATGTAGTGCTATTAGTATTGTGCCATGAACTAGCTTATCTGTAATACATGTTCAATAAAGAAGGGGAGAAAGAAGAAAAATATTCCGTGACTCAGACATAAAATAGAAGGTGACTGCTTAAAATACCTATGTCCTTTTGAAGATTCAAGATTGTGGCAAAGTTGTAATGGCTCAAAAGCTCACACATGTATATGTATTAGTCACACCTTTCACCCAGTACAAATACTTGTTACCACTGCAGCCTTTAGAGAATTGTTTTAGGAGTCATATTCTGTCTGTCTTTGGCATCTGTCTCTGTGCTTGTGTGTGTGTATCTGTGTGTGTTTGATATCTAGCTGGTTCATGTCACAGTCGTCTTGACTGAATAGAAATTGTTTATAAATTGCTAATATTCCATCAATACTGCAACCTTTTTCTGTTTATTTTCTTGGATTAGGAGCCATCTTTAGTTTAGCTCCTCTAACATCTTATATTTAGTATTTGCTTCTTAAAATAGAATGCTTGTTGGTTGTATAGACAAACAGTCTACTTGTCCCTTGAATGGTATTGTATTTGATGGCAGTATTTGATTTTGTTTGTTTTTTAGTCTTTCATCACTCAGGATGCTAGTGATCGGGACTTTTTGGTCAAAAACCTGAGATTATTTGATGTTCCTGTTTTGAATTATGTGAGCAATGAAAGTCACCGCAAGGAGCCTGGTCAAATTACAGAGGAGGTATCCTGTAACTGAAACCTCAATTTAGGATTAAATTTGAAGTAAGCCAAGTAGTTTATTGGGGATTTTAATTTTATTGCATTGTGCAGATGCGTGCACTTGGCATTTCTAGCCGGCTTGATCAAGTTTTTGACGCTCCCAATGCGGTCAAGGAGGTTTTGACAAGTCAGTGTGGTCTTGAGTATTCAGTATGTTTCCTAACTTTGTTTATAGATATATTATTTGTCCGAATATTCATCAAGTCCTATAGTCAACTGTGATGAAGTTAAGAAGTTAAAATATGTACTTATAAGTGTTTGGTTTTTTATGCTTCTCTGAATTTTTTGTTTTGCTCTCAGTACATTGGATCGAAGGAAACTGATCAGAAGGCTGATGAGGTTGAAAAGTTGGGAATTTCAGATTTTTGGACTCCAGAAAATCACTACAGATGGACTCGTTCCCGATATGGAGGACATGTTTCTGCAAGCGTGGAACCTGTGTTTCCCTCACGTCTTCTATTGTGTAGTATGTTTTTTTTAACCTTCCTGACAAGTAAAACTTGTGCATTATCTAAGCTGCCATTTTGTTTTGGCTTAGGTTCGGATGTTGGGGCAATTGAAAAACTGAGATCCAGGAAGAAGGAACTGGAAGAATCTGTAGTTGAATTAGAGGAAAGCCGGAAATCACTGCAGACTGAGCAAAGACTTTTAGAGGATAAAGAAGCTAAACTTCAGAAACAAAGGGTGTGCATTATGTGATCTCTTCTTGTTTGGACCTTAGATTCTAGTAGTAGCATATTATTCCACCTTTCTTAATGTGTATTTTTGTATACAACTGGTTTATATATATAAAAAATCTTGAATTGTACATTATGGATTGGTTATTGTAATTCCTATCTTTCACTTGTGTGCAGGAGGAGATTATTGGCGTTGTTCAACATGAGAAGAGGAAGCGGCGTGAAATGGAAAGTCGTGTCAGTAAGTACATATAGTTTTTCATATCAATGTGGAGAGAATTTCTTATTAGTATTTTTACGTTATTTAGAAAATATGATCATGATATGTTAATTTTAGATCAAAGGAAAAGGAAGTTAGAATCTATTGAGAAGGAGGATGACCTGGACTCTGTTATGGCCAAGCTTCTTGACCAAGCTGCGAGTCTTAATAGTCAGCGGTTCAAATATGCTATTGAAATTAAGGTGAAATTGGAGGTCATGTCTTTTGATGTTTTTGAGGTCATATTATTGGTGGTAGTGATAATTTAGCAAAGTTTAGACTCAGATTCAAGTTGCTAGTTACTTGCTTTCAATAATTTAGGTTTCTGTAAATTTTTAATTTTACTCTTTTACTTTTATTTGTGGGCAGAATTTACTTCTTGAGGCTATTTCTTACAAATGGAGTTATGCTGAAAAACATATGGCCTCCATTGAATTTGATGCAAAGGTATTTTCTTGGTCAAATGTCAGTGTTGGTCTAGAACATTGTACTGATTTTTATGGCTCATCAATTAGATAAATCAAGTGATGAGTAAGGAATTTTAAGAGTCAGATTGCTGAAGAAAGTGTGAAAAATTCTGCCAAAACCATTCTGGATGATTCTGATATGGTAGTTTGAATCATGTGTCTTTTAGGTACTGCTGTGACTTTGTATTTATGAGCACTGTCAAAGAAAGAATTTCTGTACTTTCAGTTAATGTCCCGTATCCACACATGTCCTTGTCAGAGCTGTCTTATTTTTAGGCCAAAAGAACAATCAATTTGCAGTAGTATTTCAGAACTAATGAGTTTGTAACAAAACATGATACCTTCCCTAGCAAAGTCACTGTTGAGAATTCTTGGCTTTTTCTTTTCACTGCTTGACATGTAAATATATTGCATGGCTGTATAAATGTTCCATCACATCTGTTAGTTTCTAAATGTCCTATGTGGAGAGCTATTTTTGCACATAGGTAGATTGTAATGTCCTTAAACATTCTGGGACTTGACCAAATAAGTTATGTAATAGAACATATAGGGTTGTGATTGTATTAAGGAAATTTACCATATGCGAATAACATAATTTAGTGTAATCTGTGTGATTAAACTTTTTAATTTCTTCTTCTTTTTGTTTTGGTCGGGGGAATATAGGATTTGCTAAAGCTGTATATTTCTAATAATCTTGGAATGTCTCAGTACAAATGAAATTTTTATACTAATTCCAATTTTTTCAAACTTCTAAGCAAAATATGCATGTCAGTTGAATTTTTTTTTTTTTTTTTTTAAATTACAATTCATAGTTATGCTTTATGTGACAACTTGAAAGCATAATTGAGATGGACTGTAAATAAGTGAAAAGTTGATCAAAATTTTCAAAAAGTGGAGTTGTCAGCTATTAACACAGTGATGTCTTTGCACCTTGATGAAGAATGCCTTTCTTTAATGAATTTCATTGTTGTGTTTGACATCCTCTCCGTTTGTGCATAGTTTGGAATAATTTTGCATATCTTACATCATTTTTCATATGTTGGCAATTTCTAATTAATGAATTCCTGAATTTGTTGTGTCAGATTAGGGATTTGGAAGTCGATCTCAAGCAGCATCAGAAGTTTGCCGAGCAGGCGTCACTGCAATATGAATATTGTAAGTTAGTGGTTCATAAAATGTTATTTCAGTTTTGTTTATTGCTAGAAGTTGATCAAATCAAGATTTGTCTTGTTTCTTACTTTATGAGTTTAATAATACTGTTTTTTTTTTTTTTTGTTCATATTTTATAGAACACATTTATCATATTGGAACATTTTGAACACTTGGTTTGAATTTATTCTCACGCAGAGATCCATGTTGAGTATGAGCCTACTCAAAGATCTATAGAAATATGATTTTGGTCTGAAAAATTAGGGGTTATTCTTAGCTTGCAGATTTACTGCTTTTGTGTACTCAGCATGATTCTACAATTATTTTAAGTACTTCGATTCCGTTTTATCATGTAATAAAATCACTTTAGAATAATTTGGTTTTGGTTTGTCAAAACTTCCCTGTCTTTCCCTTTTTTGTGATTTCATAGTTTATGTGAAATTATAGTCTTAATAATTGTCAAAACTATAGAACTTGGGTGATTGCTTATGAACAAGGCCCGATCAAGTGGAAATCTCTTATTTTCACCTGGAACCTTGAATTATTGAAAAAAAAACAAAAAAAAAACTAGTTTTTTGCTATTGAGTTTTCTTATTTGCTTCTTCCTTAGGTAAAAAAGAGGTGGAGGATTGTCGAAAAGAACTGTCAGATGCTAAAAGGCATGCAGAATCGATTGCTTTCATCACTCCTGAACTTGAGAAGGAATTTCTTGAGGTTTGATAGTATTGTAACTGGAAGTACTTGAAAGTCCCCCTCATTTTTTTTATTTTTTTTATTTTTTTAAGAATTTGATATATATTATATTGCAACTATTAGATACTAGTTTGGATGTCAAATTCTGAACAGCAATAGAATCTACTGCATAATAGAATATGAATGCACAATGGTGTGTGCAAGCAGTAATGCAGCTTATTAAGGAGCAAATACTCCTTTTTTTATTTTTTTTAAAGAAAGCAACATGTTGAATTCTAATACCATAATTTGATTGTCTGGTACTGAAATTGGTTTCATCTGGTTATTTAAGCTTAAAGCATGAATTAGTCTTGTTGTGAGCTGAAATTCATCTTCCATGATTACTGCAGATGCCTACCACAATTGAGGAGCTGGAGGCTGCAATACAAGATAATATTTCTCAAGCCAATTCTATTCTTTTCCTAAACCAGAACATTCTACAGGAATATGAACATCGTCAGAAACAGGTATTCTTCTTCCATCTTTTATATCTCTATTTTTAGTTATTAGTCATGATACTTTATAAAGAATATAATTGCACTGGCAGATAGAAGGTATGGCCACAAAACTGGAAGCAGATAAAAAGGAACTAAAGAGGTGTTTAAGGGAAATAGATGCCTTGAAGGTAAAGAAGTTTGGTAAATTGTTTTCCTAACAAATGTGAAAATATCTTGTTGCTGTCTCTGATATTATATCCAGGAGGTAGGATAATTGTTACATGGAAGTCATGTAATGTAATGTAAGCAAGAAGCTATAATATGATTACCCATTGGATTCTTATTTGAGCTAATGGTTAAGTCTTTGATATGAGGCCTAATAAAGAAATATGCATAATTTGCCATGTCTTGCAAAAGGAGCTTGTATCTCTTGTACACTGCTAATTTCCTCTTTCTTCTTAGTTTTCTTTAAGATCCCATTAACTACTTAATTGACTCCCCAAACCTCCAATTTTTCTCTGCTTGGTGTTTTTGTACTGCAATAACTAATTGAAAGGTTACCCGATTATGTTTCTCTAAAACAAATTCATTTTTCCACTTTCTCTCACCATAAACCTCCAAACTGATTGTTGATTCTATCTCTATATCTCTATCTTGTGTATGCGTGCATGTGTGTCTCGTCTCTTGCCTCTGCTTTTTTTGTTGCTAATACGTGTTGACTTATATCTTTTTTCTTTATAACAAATCTCCTGGACTACTTGCAGGAGAATTGGCTTCCAACATTGAGGAGCCTTGTAGCCCAGATAAATGAAACTTTCAGTCGTAACTTTCAAGAAATGGCTGTTGCAGGAGAAGTTTCATTGGGTATTTATGTTATTTCTTTTAAGAACTTGTATTGACGATTTCAAGCTGCCTCTTCTGATTTAATGTTTCATTCCAGATGAGCATGATACAGACTTTGATCAGTTTGGCATACTTATAAAAGTAAAGTTCAGGTAAATGTAGCTTTTAACTTGCTTTTTATGTTCACAATTTCATCTTGTACGGTTGTGGTGATTTGTTATTTAGCATTTTCATTTCAGATTTTAGATTTGACTGTTTTGCTGATTGATGTTTGCTAACTTTGCGTAGAGCAGGAAAAAGCTTGTCTTATGAACACAATTCAGCTGGCTGTCTTTCTTTTCTAGCGAATTCTGAAATTAATCAAAAATGACAATTGGTCTATCTTCATATATGGGATTATCATGCAAATCAAAACTAAATTTTACAGTATAAAAATTAATCGTGTAAAGCAGAGACATGGTTTCTCAGGATGGCGATTTTGTGATGGATAAGCATAACTCTGTGATTACTGCTTTCTCCTATTTGGCGAGAACAATAATTTAGTGTAGCATGTTCCATCAAGTGCACCTTTTAAAACTATGGTTCTTTGTAATGCTGGTTAACAAAATCTTAACGCCCTTTTGCAATCCATCTACAACATCAAGCTTTTTTTTAATGTTACATGGCACATTATATTGTTGCTTTGAAACCACTAACTGTTATAGTCTTGAAAGTCATTTTCACTGAAGATTGCAAACACGAACATAGAATTGATGTCCATCAGTTTGAATGATCTTTTCTGTCATTTTCTACCTGTTTTCATTTTGTGGTTGGTGCTCATTAATCTGTTATCATTCCACTTTTGGCATGAATTGGAGCATTGTTTTGCTTCTAATTATAGGGCTAGATGGAGATATATTTCCCCTTCACTGATGTTGTTCTATGATTTATGATGCAATATTTTGATTTGTGACACCAAATTCTGTTAATATATATAACTTTGGTACTTGCTCGTACTTGGTTTCACAATGCAATCTTCAGGCAAACAGGAAAACTCGAAGTTCTCAGTGCCCACCATCAATCTGGAGGGGTATCATAGTAAATTTAGTTCTTGCATTTATGATCACAGATTTATGTATTCTTACGCTTAGTCTGATTTGTTCTTTTTCTTTTTCCTTTTAAAGGAACGCTCAGTTTCAACTATTCTTTATCTTGTTTCTCTTCAAGATCTTACAAACTGTCCATTTAGAGTCGTTGATGAGATCAATCAAGGTTAGTTGCCTCTGTTGTTTTATCATTGCTGCTAGATGCATAAAATACATAGCACCTGAGGAAAATAATTGTGGCTGCTTGCTATGCTTTATCCAGGAATGGATCCTATAAATGAAAGAAAGATGTTTCAGCAATTAGTAAGAGCTGCGAGCCAACCAAATACACCACAGTAAGGACCAATATGGTTATGGTTTATAATTTCTTCTGTTTGATCAGTTATCTTGATTCTGAACATCTTTTATGTCTGTTCAAGCAAGGTCAGATGATAATCTCTGAAAAAAGGGTAAATAGTTTAGAGATAGCGGGATGTGGGTTACTTCTGAGATAGATAATTTCTTACTGTAGTTTGACTTAAATTTGATAAAACTAAGTTGATGATACATATCAATATATGGATAACTAACAATTTTGATAATATTACAAGGTCTCCTCTTGAATGTGCACCGAAAGTATTATTAATGGAGGCAGAGCCAGGATAGTATACTTGGGGTCTAATTCAGTATATGATATCCTCAAATATCAATGTATGACAACTAAAGATCAACTCGATTTTTCTCAATATATAAATTTAACATGAATTATTACCAAGTAAAACTTTGCTACAAGATTTTTAATGTTAAAGTATGTAATATGATGGCCAAAACGTAGAAAAAATTAGATTTAGTGCCAGGGAAATGAGGAATTGCTGAAGTTCTCATGCCATGGACTGGCAGGATATCTTCTAACTTATCTTTATATAGTTACATTCCAATTATGTTTTATTGTATAATATGCTTTTATCTTGATAAAAGCAAACTGTCTTTCATGTTTATCACAAAACATAATTAGTGGCTTGAAGCAATTGTTTCTGTGAATGTTGTTCAGGTGTTTCTTACTAACACCAAAGCTGCTACCAGATCTGGAGTATAGTGAAGCCTGCAGCATTCTGAATATAATGAACGGACCTTGGATAGAGCAACCCTCGAAAGGTTAAATGCTACCCACTTAAACCCCTTAAATTTTCCTAGTTATATGTTGTTAATATTAAACCTTTTCTCACTGCCAATCTTTTACTGTGCTGATTCAGTGTGGAGCAGTGGAGATTGCTGGGGCACTGTCACCGGTTTAGTGGGACAAAGTCATTGCTGAACCAACATTTATGAGAAGAAATAATCAATTAGAAAGCAATACATTTATTCAGTGTATTATTTTTATGAAAACACAGCCATATTTTTGTCCTGTAATCTGATTTCTCTGTAAAAAGTTTTTAGCACACGCAGATGTATATTTTTTTTGTTTTTTTTGGCGCTTTGTAAAGATGATTTGTGCAGTATTATAATTTATTTAAGTAGTGTTCCTAAAAGCTGGAGCATTATTCGCATTGATTTTTTTGAGTAGGTTTGGGCCGTTTGGCTGAAATTTATGGCTATAGTTGATGGCACCGAAACCAGGGAAACTTGGCTGCAGATAAATAGAAAAATTCCAACCAGAAGCAGAATGACCATCAAACTTTCTCATCAAAAAATTGCAGATATGAAATTCATAATAACAGTGTTATACAATCTTATGTCTTGTCAGTATAGAGAAAAACTATGCAGTATGCATGTTTTTTTTTTTTAGCTACAATTTCATTCAAAATGTGACAATCAGGGTTTCCTCACTACGCCGTGATTAACTCTCCTACAATTTTACCAAGCATTGGCGAGCACTGGCAGCGATACCTTAAGGCTGATTGAACAGTTGAAGACATCATTTACAAGAAGTTAGTTTTGTTCTTCAAGCGTTTGATGGAGGCTTGTAATCCAACATCTCCTTTATGTTTAACCGAAGGGAAGGTCCCATTGATGAGCAAATATGGGCACTTTTCCAGTATACTCCTTTTGCACCCTTTGGCTTGTTTGTTTCAATTGATTTCTGAGACATAAAACCAAACACACTTTCAAGTTGAGTAAGATCTAATTTACGCACTAAAATTAAACTCAATAAGGACAAGGGGCTGGGTTAAGAGAAGTTAGAAAGAGAACATACTACGGCAGCCAGGAAGTTTTCGAGGAGGTCTTCTTCTGAAAAGTCAAGTTTCCCAAATGGTATGTGTACAATCCCAGTTTTATCTGCTCTGTATTCAACTTTCCCTTTCTTAAATTCTTCAATAGCCTGAACAAATTTATATGTGAACCCATTTGATTCAGGTACCAAACTTATATTTGTCAACTAAACAAGAAATCTATTACCATTCCGATTTCCAAGCTATACATTGGTGTTATTCTACTGAATTGTTTCTACCTCTAATTTAGTAATCATGGTCGAGCATGAAGTAACATATTACCATCACAATTTCTAGAAGGAAGAATTGCGAACAAGTATTTACATCTTACCTGAGGTATGTTAGCTGTAACAGTACCAGCTTTTGGATTTGGCATGAGCCCCCGTGGTCCAAGAATCTTTCCTAGGCTGGCAACCTGATGCATGTTTGAGCAAAGACTTTAAAATAAAATTCAAAGCAGCAATATTAATATGATTCCAAGCAAAAATAAACCATCTTATTGCATGTAAGCACATTCCTATCAATCAATACTTATGAGCAGATGAGATTTAGCAAAAGACCAAATGGATTCCCTTCAGAATATCATACAACAAGCTTCAGTCAGTCACTTCCAAGCATTAGAGATCTCTGAATTAATGAACAATACAAGGATTCAAACCAGCAAAGCAATTGCCAGTTAACAATTTTCATTAGACAATGAAAACCACATCCCTGTAGAGCAATTAAAGTTTTTATTCTGAGGAATATTCTAGGCACTTTAGGAAAAAATCCAAAGTTATCTTATCAACCACTGGAATTTCATGAATATAATGCAGAAAAAAAAGAGCATCACCTTAACCATCATATCGGGGGAAGCAATTAACTTGTCAAACTCCATGAATCCTCCTTTTATTTGTTCAATTAAGTCTTCACCACCAACCAAGTCTGCTCCTGCATTTTTTGCCTCATCGAACTTTTCACCTGTAAAGAAAATAAGCTTAAACACAATTGAAACCTAAAAACAAGTGATAATAGTTGCTTATGTGCATATAAGAGAATTGAGAATTATCATTTTTCAAAATTTTTAAATGAAAAATCCCTGAAAACTCTACATCAATGTATCAAAAAATCAGATGGAAAAAACTATATAAAAGGCAAGAGTTATTGAGATAACATATATAAATAACTGAGGCATGTGTAACATCCTTAAATACCTTGAGTAAGAACAGCCACTTTAACAGTTTGCCCAGTTCCCTTTGGCAAATTTACCTGTGGACCAAAAAGGGTCAGAACAAATACATAAGAACAATGTAACAGCAAATAGTTATGCCATAACTAAATGATTCTATCATATTGCTAAAAAGACTGAAAACTTACTGTTGCTCTCAGCTGTTGATCATTATATTTGGGGTCAATATTGAGGCGAAAGTGAGCTTCAGCTGTTTCCGTAAACTTTGTACTTGACATTTGCTTGATCAACGATATTGCTGTCTTCAAGTCATAATCTTTTTTTATTTCTCTCAATTGTTGAATTTCCAAGAACCTCTTCGACCTCGTCTGACATTTGGAAAAGCGCAACGACCTTAAGAAAACATACCCGACAAAATCCACTGAACTACACCATGTATTGATACAATTCAGCAGAGTAAAATCTTTCTTTTTTTCTTTTTTTCTAGAAGAAACTAACCAAAATAAAACCTCTAGGCCAAAACAATTCATAATTCAGATTACCATTAAACAAAAACCACCTAGGTTGTTCGTCTACAAATGCTACCATTATGAAAATAAAATCCCACAGGATAATCATCTATATTGAAGCCAGCCAAATACATTGCTCAAAATCACCCAATAAACCCACAATTCACATAAATTTAGTCATGGTAAATGCTTCTTAAACCCAAAATTACAAACTAAAACAACAAACCAAACACAAGTGAACCAAAAATCCACCAATTAAACAATGAACCCCCAATTTAAACCCAAGCAAGAAGAATAATCAGACTTTACCGTTCCTCAAAACCCACCAACCAAACCACTGAACAAAAAATAAAAATAAAAAAAATCCAACAAAACACATACCCTGTCTCTCTTGAGAGGCAACGCGGCCTTGCCCTTCTTAGGCTTTGTTGTTGGTGGTGGTGTTATAGTAGTAGCGGTAGCCACATCAGCACCACCTCCTTCAGCCGCCTCCACGTCATCAGTAGCCACCTCCGCCTCGGCAGCCACCTGCGGCCACAACCACGTGGCCATTAAAAGCCCCATTTTTTATCTCTTTCAACGCACCAAAATCAACCCATTGGCTTGTTTTCCTCTCCCCTCGACAGCTCAACACCAAGGGCTTGATGTAACACGAAAAAGTAGTTGTCTTGGGCTTGAAGGAGAGAAGAGAAAGCGAGGGCGTCAAGTCCTGGGGGTGTACAGAAGAGGCGGCATAAGTTAACATGAGGGATGATGATGTGCTGCTACATGTAGTCATTTTTGAGTTGTTGCGTTTGCGTTGTGTTTTGAAGTGAAAGCTTGAATTTTTATTTGGCTCTGGCTATCTATATCCAGTGTCTGGGAAGAAGATAAGAGTGTCTGTTAGGGTATAGTAACTTTTGGGGATTCTAGACCACTCATATGGTGTGCCAAACACTTGTCAAATTATGTGTGATAGTTAGAAATTTGTGATTAAAAAAATAAATAAAAATAAAATTTTATTTAGGTGAACCAAATAAGAAGTCAAACTAAAAATGTGTTTGCCCTCTAAAATATATAATATAATATGTATATATTTCTCTCTTTTTAAAAATATATATGTTTTTTTTCCATAAATTATGAATCATTTGAGTCCTATAATATAAAACTACAAGATTTTTTTAAAAATATGTTTATTTTAATATTTTTAAAAATTTAATTATATTTTATTCAATTCAAACCATTAACAATTACATTTCTTAATAAAAGTTTTAAAATTAACAAAAACACTCTCACCCATCCAAGTCACTATCATCAACTAGCAGTTGTCACCGTCAGACGCCAGTGCCGTAATGACACAGGCATATTCTGGTTGTAGATTTAACATTTTTCAACCAGATTCACGGTAGATTTGATCGAAAAAGCTAAGATCATCGCACGATAGGCCAGATCCAACCGATTGTGAGTCATTTTGGTAACTAACGGTCATCGTTTGACAATGGTAACTGGCTATCGATAGTCAATTGGATGGATGGGACCATTTTTGTTAATTTATAAACTTTTATTGGGAGGTATTAGCTAAATTAACAAATATAGGGGTTAAAATAATCTAAATATTTTTAAAAAATATACCAAACACAGAACCCTATCCTATCCTATTCAAAATAGGATTTTAGAAATGTTATCTAAAAAAAGTATACCAATTCAGATTTCTATGTATTGTTGTCTTCCAACACCAGATTATTTATATATTCCTTCACTTTTTTATATTAATTTTACTAAGGGGTTAATTTCGTATTTAAAATTTAAAATACACGTTTTATTTTTAAATTTTATTAAAAAATGATTTTGTTTAGTATAAAGTTTTGGGAAATGATTTTTAGTACTCGTCTAATTTATCAATATCCTCCAATGCTATATATTCATTTTTTTTATATTTACAGAAATCTCTTCAAACTCTATTTAATACTAAAAATGACCCTCTAAGCTTGAATAGATATTTCTGTTTACACCCCTCTTCCGATTTCAAATTTAATTTTTTTGTTTGTTTGTTTATACAATTTTTCCACAATTTCAAACTTAATTATATTTTTTTTACGCCAATTTTCACCTATTTTTAAAAATTGAAACTTACTTTTTCTTTTTCAAATTAAAAGTCCTCCCGTAATCCCATTATGTAATTTTTTTTTTTTTTTTTTTTTTTTTATGATTGGGGTTGTCTCTACCTCTACTAATAACCAAAGAGGAATCTGAACTTAAGACCTCTAGAATAATACATCTAAAAGCCTCTATTGAACCACTTGATCACCCAGAAATAGTTATTGTGTAATTACTTTATCCATAATTGTAATAATATATTTTTATAATAAAATATTTTAAATAAAAAATGGTTTTAATTATTATGAAATTTTAGATTTAGGGTTTATGTAAGAATTAAATGTTGAAAATTAAAAAAAAAAATATATATATATATATATGAATGAATTTAGAACTTATAAAGTAACGTCTAATAATTTTAACAAAGGTTAAACTCGTCAAAAAGGAAAATTAAAAAATGGGGGTATTTTGATAAATTAGACGGGGGGGCTAAAATCACCTTCATCTCCGAAGCCCATAGGGATAAAGGAGGGTTTTATGGGTTTGATCTGTATGGGCCTAAGATAGCCCATTGGTTTTGGGATTGGGCTTTTGGGCTCATATTGGACTTAGCTTGGGTCAGTCCTAGTAAACTAGATAGATTGTTTCTTGTCTACCGGGAAACATTTTTCTCTATTTGTAGCCGTAGATGACTTAACGTGATCATATCAGATCTGATTTAAGAACCTTCCTAATATTCAGATTCAGATCTTATTCCATTACATTTTCATGTCAGACACGTGTAACTCACCCTTTACTCTCTATTCACTCACTTTCTGTGTTCATCCTCACGCGCACTCTCACTCTCTCCTC
Source organism: Pistacia integerrima (assembly GCA_026225825.1). NCBI lineage: Eukaryota > Viridiplantae > Streptophyta > Magnoliopsida > Sapindales > Anacardiaceae > Pistacia > Pistacia integerrima. The sequence continues at coordinate 25,800,034 of CM047741.1, read as the reverse complement.
TCCTATAGCCACCGGTTGACTTCCCTCAAGAGTCGTGAAACTGAAACCTTGGAGCTCTTTTATATTACTGTTCTACATTAATAATGAAATAATAATGTTTCAGAATTTAAAGTGGTGTTTCTGAACCACTTGATTCATTGACTTTGCTTCAATCATCTCTCTTCTGTTCTGTTCTTTTCAGATATGGCAATTGCATCTGTCTCTACCCTCTCTATACGCGCCTTTTCACTTCAATCATCAAACCACCAGGTGGTCCACCCCCGTCATCGGAGCTTTGCTATCATTGCCCGCCGTCTAACCATTGCCAACGCAGCCAATCCCAACTTCATCAACTTCTCTCTCCCTTGCACCTCTACCCGTAACAAATCCCACCCAACTCTCATTTTCTCCTCCGGAAGCGGTGGCGGTAACGGCAACTTCGGTGGAGGAGGTGATGGTGGGGGTAGTGGAGGAGGAGGAGGGGACTCCAATGATGACGGTAGGTCCCACAATCGGACCGACGCCATTCTCGCACTCGCAGAGGTACATACAAACATGATTATGTAAATAGAAACTTATTTTTTATTTTTCAATTTTACTGTTACATTCGTTGCTAAGTATGCATGTAATGTGCGCACTTTATGTGGAAATTGTGGTGTTAGGCGGGGAGATCCTTGGAGAGCTTGCCCAAGGACTTGGCGACGGCTGTTGAGGCAGGGCGGGTGCCGGGAGCGATTGTTAAGAGGTATTTTGAGCTGGAGAAGTCACCAGTATTTTGGTGGTTGCTTCAGTTTGGTGGGTTTAAAGAACGGTTGCTTGCCGATGATCTATTTCTGACCAAGGTTGCAATAGAGTGTGGTGTTGGCGTCTTCACCAAGGTTTGTTTATTTTGAAGTTTCCCATTAACTGTAATTCCTGATGATGATGGCCATTTTATGGATTGTGATTAATTTTGATGTTCAAATTTGCAGCCTTTCCGCTAAGGTACGACTTTTTTGTTTATAAAATTTTGGATTTGGAACTTGATAAGCATTTTCTGCTTTCTTCTTCTTCGCTTTTCTTTCATTTTGATGACTCTGATTTTGGAATTTTATGTGATTTTATGAAGCTTGTTTTCTATAATTAGATATCTATATCTGAATCAACTAGTACCTTACCGAGAGCCTGATCTTCCTTCGGATTTTTATATCAAATTAAAATCACAATGTGGATGTTGATATGATCTTCAACGATTTTTTTCTTTGAAGTGACTCAATATTGGGCTTGTTACGTATTATCTGTATTTGTAGAATTCTGTAATTGTTTTTGATGTTTCATCACTTATCATCAACTTTAGAAGCTTTATGTAAAGTTAGTACTTTTTTCTTTCGAATACAGACTGAATTATGCGTTTCTGAGATATAATTTATGTTTCCTATCTTGCTTGCACTTCAGACTGCTGCAGAGTTGGAGAAGCGTAGAGAAAATTTTACCAAGGAGCTGGATTTTGTTTTTGCTGATGTGGTATGGCTGTCTTCAAGATTAAATCTCCAAGGCTATCTGTATGTTATCTTTTGTGGTGCAGCAAGTACCATTTTCCAATGAAAAGATTTATAAACTGAATATGCTTGTGATCTAACCTGCAACTCAATTAGGCAAAAGTTTGGGACAGAGGAATTTTCAAATTAAGAATAGAATCTAATAGCCTAAACTTCACTACTGCTTTCTTAAAATTGCTATGCTCCTTGGTGAGTGTCAGTTGAAAGGAACTGAATTCCTTGTCTATGCTTGATTTGCATTAATCTTAGCCACGGCCTTTGACTTGGACACATCCTATCCTCATATAGCTGATTATCACTGTGGTCAGGAAGGCTCATCTTCAGTACACAGTTATTTGTTGACAGAAAATTAAGGCCACCGGTGTTGATTGAACTTCTGGGTGCATGAGTTTGCTAACTGACTTATTTTATGTTCTGATAGATGATTGAACAACTGCGATTGTTAATAAAACATGTGCAGTCACAATTACACGAAGTATTACACAAAGCCAAGCGTGATGTTAATTGGTTTCAAATCTTAATTGCTTATCTGCAGACTGCAGGGATCTACCACATTGTCAAACACATCATATCAAGAAACAAAAATGAAATATATTTAGTTCTCGTAAAATGAAGAATGTGTTACTGGAAATTTTCTCTTTTAGCTACATGTTTAATATCAAATGCTTGTATTTCCACTTTCATTGAACATTGTCCCTTTTTTCCTCTGCAGTTTTATTTAACTCGACATTTTATGGTATCATTGATTTCCTAACTGATAAATAATCCAACCTAGGTTATGGCTATAATAGCAGATTTTATGCTTGTCTGGCTTCCAGCTCCTACTGTTGCTCTTCGGGCTCCTCTTGCAGGCAGTGCTGGGCCAATAGCTAAGTTCTTCCACGGCTGTCCTGATAATGCATTCCAGGTTCTCAACCAGATTTGATAAAATTTATTGCCATAAACAATCTCTCAACAGAATATAATTCATTACTAACTTTGAAATCCTTTGTGCAGGTGGCATTGACTGGAACATCATATTCATTTTTACAGAGAATAGGTGCAATAATGGTATGTCAGATTACTAAAAAAAATAAATAAATTTAGCAGTAATTTCTATAGGAATTGAGAACTCATAATATCTTAACTGCTGTGCAGCGTAATGGGGCTAAATTATTTGCAGTTGGAACCGGTGCATCTCTGGTGGGTCATCTACTAAATGTTACTCGGAATATTTTATTTTAGCCTTTTGTAGTTTTAGACATTTAATCTTTGGATGCTTTTCTACTGGTTCTAAACCTTGGTGCATTTCTATTGTCCATCAAGAAGGAATGTTCATTATAATCCTTGTGTTTTTAGTGAGATTATGTAGCCAATCTTATCTCTTTTGCCACTAACATTATTTATCAGAGTCAGTTCATATTTTGGGTATTTCTAACAGTATTTAACCAATTATGCAATTTGAAATCTGATTTCTTACCGTCTCGGAGGAATTTATTGTAAAATTTCAGTGTCTAGTTGTCCTCTATATGTTAGTTCTTTTGTTTCTTTCATCAGTATGGTACCAGCATAACATTCTTTAACATGTTGATTCTTATGTTCATTATGTCAATTCCAATCAAAAAATTAATGGTATAAGGGTGGGTGTCGCCTATTTTAATCTTTCTTTCCTCACCCTACTAGCCTTTTGTGTTCTTTTTCCTTCACATTTCTTAACTGTCACCGGGAAAGCTTGTATTTCATATTTTGTCTAAAATTTTGCTTAAAAGAAAATTGATTATTCTAATTCCAATTGGGTGGCATTTGACCGATGGTATCGTTTTACAGATTGGTACAGGTATAACAAATGCTTTGATCAATACAAGAAAGGCCTTTGATAAGTCTTTTGCTGGTGAAGCAGAGGATGTGCCTATACTTTCAACAAGTGTTGCCTATGGTGTTTACATGGCAGTTTCTAGCAACCTAAGGTAATGATTATCAGCATATAATATAATTTTCTCCATGAGGTTACATAATATTTCATGTCCTTACTATATCTCAAATTTTGAGGTAAGCCAGAATGATTATCCTGAGTTGTCTTTAACAAATTAAGTTGGGGACATAATTTTACACACATCAATGCTATTTCAGCACAAAATATTCTCTGCTCTTACTACTTGTGCCCTTTGCCTTGATTTTTCATCTAAGAAGGCCTTTTTATCTTTTCTGGGTTTTAAATTTGCATAGATGATGACTAGATTTATGAAAAATATTTTGGAGTTAAGGGTTCAAAATAATTACAACAAGTCTGAAGATGTAATGTCAGTAAGGATCTGAGTATGATTTCGCCTGTGTAACTCTAATTGGCAGATGGCTAGAAGTTGTTGAGAATATAATTTTGGGATGACAAAATGCTATTCATCAAGATGTATACCAATTCAGTTTTATAATTATGCTTCTAAGAGAATTCTAATACTCGGGGAAAAAGAAGTACAAATAAACTTTAATATAGATGATTCTCTTCCCTAATAATCCTTCTAAAGATGAAAGCTAGCTCTAACAAAAGGATGGCTATTCTTTTTTGAACAGGTATCAAGTACTTGCAGGAATTATTGAACAGCGGATTCTAGAGCCATTGTTACACCAACATAAACTTATACTCAGTGCAATATGTTTTGCTGTTCGAACCGGCAACACGTTTTTGGGATCACTGATGTAAGATTTTTGGAACTCTATGCTAGGGCCATATCATATCAATTTGCTCAATTTTCGTCATTTCAGTGTTTGAACTTTGCATATAATTTATGAGCAGGTGGGTGGATTATGCACGGTGGGTTGGAATCCAAAAGATAAGGGAGTAGAACATGGAGGAGAACACTTGCTTGGTTACACTGTTCCCTGTCAATTTTTTCTTCTTTTCTTTCAAGAGGATCACAGAGTACACAAGGATGGATCAATGGTGCTGTTGGTTTTATTTGTAATATGTTGATTATGTATAGTTAAACCCATGACTAAAAAAATTCATGACTACGGAGCTTATTGAGGCCAATAAATTTTGTGAATTCCAAATCATTATTCATTTCTCAACTGCTGCAGAAAATCCATTTTTTTAGTGGCTTGTATATATGCCATGCCAAGTTCAATTAATCACGGATCCTGAAGTTTATGAATTTGGTTGCTGAATTATGAGGCGCTTATTTTCAGAGCACTCTGAAACAGTCAGTAGTAACTAAAGCAATTATGTTGGAAACCAAGAAATTCCTTGAATTTCCATATATTCTTATCTAATAAATTGCTGCAGAAAATCCTCCATTAAAATGCATATAATATATTGATCACTATTACTACTTTCAATTATCAGTTAATGGTAAATGCCTAAGAAATGTAGTACAACCAACAATTGAATTTGCTTGCTAAAACAATGAGGTGTTCATTCTCCTAAAACAAATTATCAGTGCAAAGCTAGTGAATGTGAAAAGGGAACACATAAAGAGAAATTGGCTATTTGGATTCACAGAAAATCAGTAAGAATTGACGAAGATCCCATGGAATTAAACAAGAACATAAAATGTTTGATGTGTGTTACTTAATATAATCAAACTAACTATTTCATGATCAAATCACTTACGGAGATGATCTACAACAAAATAATAACAGGTTGCTATCAACAACTCAACAATATAAAACCATCTACACACCAATAAGGGTTTATAAACAAAACTCTAACAACCCCTAAGAGCACAATTATGTAAGACACAACAAAACCGATATAAAATATATCCATATCAATGAAATTATTGTCTTCTCCACTAATACTTGAATCTTTTGGTCTACGTAATGGTGATTCAATTGCATTGCAACTTTATGACAATGATTGTCCATAAAGAAATGGATTTCTCTCGTAGCTACCTTCTTTGAAGGTTCCAAATTATACAATCCTATCGGGGGTTTTGCTCGATAAATTATTGTGTGCCACTCTAAAAACTGCCAAATGAATTCCTCCAATCAATAAATTGTTGGACATGTCCAAACTTTCCAATGAGTTATGTCACCAAATGAAGAGGGAATGCTACCATTTAAAGCATTTTTAGAAATGTTTAAAGTTTGTAGCATTGGTAGAAATGTTTAAAAATTTCCCACTTCTTTTTCCCTACACCCACCAACCCAAATAAACATAAATCCATATATCTACAATAATTCAACATCATTTCGATAACATTATCATAAAGTATTTCTAAAATTTCTAAAACTATCACTTAGTAAATGACTATGAGGAAAATACATATCCTAATCAATGATATCAGAAACTTCCGGATAGTCATTGAAATTGATCAATTTTTACTTTATTTTTCTGTTACTTTCTTGCAACTAACATTTAACAAACATGATGTTATTCACATAGATCTTCCCTCTAATTTAAAGTTTTGATGTTTTCTTGTCAAATTTATACCTAGAAATTAATCGGCGTCACATGCTTAACACGCTTCACTGTCTAGGAGATTGTCAAATCGGAGGCTTTTGGACCATTCCACTCACAAAGACTCTTACTTTATTTGTTTATTTATACTTTTTTTTTTTATTACAATTATCCCACTAAATTATTAATTAATCAGTGATCCTTTTTTATACAAAAAATTTAAAAGCTTAATAATTTCTTTGGGCCGTGACAATTGGTTTTCCACAATTTGAACTTTTTTCTACAACTTGTCCCATTGGAAAATAATTTCTATGAGCCGTGACAATTGGTTTTCCACAATTTGAACTTTTTTTCTACAACTTGTCCCATTGGAAAATAATTTCTATGAGCCCTGACTTGACCCTACATGAAATAAATTTTTGGGTAGACTTCTTGGCCCATTGGAAAATTAGGTATGAGAATTGCATTAATTTTCAAGAGTTGTAATATTTTAGTCAGTCTTCATAAAATAGATATTTATGAGCTCTGACAATTAATTTTCCACAACTTGGTCCTACAAGAATAAAGTCATTTAGCAATTGAAATTCTTTATTAAAATTTGGTTTGTGCCTGTAAATCAAAAACATTGGATTGACCAACTTTTAAAATTCTTGAGTAGCAAGAAATTAATTCATCATATGAATTATATAGGAAATACACCTCACCTGATCATATGATTCAAAGTCTTAAATGATAGGCAGATGTGTTACATCATCCCTTAAACATTTACCATAAAAGATTACCAATAATCAAATTGATAATTGATATGTTTCACTGTCCTATGTAATTAAATTTTCTTGGATCATAAGAATATTAATTAAGAAACAGAGCGTATGTTAAGGAAGTTTCATCATTAATTAAACAAGCCAATATAATAAAAGAAAATAAAATAACGAGTTTTAGATTACAAGATCTTGTATTCAAAAGCTCCAACATCCCGACTTTTAATTGTTTCGTTAACCATCATCCCAAATTCTAGGATTTTGGGTGAATAGGGAAATTGTTAACCTGACCTGGTGAAAGTCCCAGGTCCCTATTCAACCGAGTCGGGTTTTAAAACACTGATTTTGGTCAAGACAATTTCAATCAAATAATGGAATAACATGAATGGCCAACAATTTTTCTTACTCTAATTTTTAATAAAAAGGGAAATTTTCCTTAACCCCTATGCGTTTCATATAATTATATATTGAAATTTTGGTCATATTATTCACTCATCAACTTTCATAATTTTGGTCATATTATTGGAGTATGTTTGTGGAAAATATGTCTTGACAAATTAAATAAAGAAATAACCGATCTTGCAAATTTGCCATTTAAATTACGAAAATGTTAATAGCCAAGTCTTTTATTAAAAAGATAGAGAAAGAAAGGGAAAGATATATCAATATATATCTTGTATGGACAAAAGCAAGAATATGTTTTTGACCCTACGTAATTGAAGGGTTTTTAGACATTGAAATATGAATATATATTGATAAATTAAACAAAGAAAGATCAAATGTCATTCAATTCACGCTATTAATTGAAAACTCATTAAGATTTCAAGACTATACAAATAGTTAGGTTTGAGATTTTAATTTTATATTTATGATTAAACAAAAATAGAAATCATATATAATCTTACTGAATCGTTATATTCAAGTAAATAATGGAATTTGACAACCACTTAATCTTTTTTGTTTAAATTGTGAAAATGTTAGTTTTCATGTCTTTTATTTAAAGGCAAATGAGGAGAATGATATATCAATATATATATCTCTTATTGACAGAAAAATAAATATAATCTTAAACTACGTATTTGAAGAGGGTTTCTAAATATTTAAATGTCAACATATATCTCAACAAACTAGATAAAGAAAGATCATGAACCTTGAGGTGATGGATTCCTTATGGCTCACTAACCAATTTCCTTTTTTTGGTCACGAAAATCTCAATCAAATAATAGAATAAATAGAATGGCCAATAGCTTTTCATGCTTTAATTCCTTCTATATATTCCATTATTTGATTGAGATTTTTGTTACCAAAAGAAGGAAATTGGCGAGGACCCATAAATTTATGTAAGGAAAATGACATTTTTGTAAGTTTATGGATCAATTCCCCAAGTATGAAACTTGCAATAAGTTTCAAGAGTCATAATGTTTGAATCAATATTCATGAAATAGATGTTTATGAGCCGTAATAATTGGTTTTCCACAACTTGGTCCTACAAGAATAAAAAGCCATTTAGAAATTGAAATTCTTTATTAAAAACTGGTTTGTACATGTAAATAAAAAACATTGGATTTATTATAAAATAAAGCAAGAGAAGAGAGAAGATGATTAAGAGGAAATAGAACCAATGGCTTTTTTGTTCCAAAGTTGAGTGCTTTTTGTAATAGGAAAATAATACAATCACCGACGGTAGTGCACCGAATTTATGCACCGAATAACGTGATAAAATATTAACCGTTGATTAATTTTAACTTAATATTAATCAACGATCATGATTTTGTCATGTTATTCGGTGCATTACTGTAGGTAGCTGTAACATTACTCTTTGTAATAATCTCCAGTATATTGTCCTTTTCAACCATATTGATCAAAGAATCGTCTTATGACAAATATATTAATTTGTTACCCCACATCGATCAAAGGAAATCATAAATTTATTTAAAAAATATTTGATCTCTTTGTTATCGCACTCATTACCATCGTCTACCAACAAAACTTTAATCTCAATTTTCCATACGCTAATCTATTTTATTAAAGTCTATCCCTTCTAAAGAAAAAGAGGATTAATTTCTACACGGTAATCTTTTTTGTCAAAGTCTGTTTCCTTTAAAAAAAAAAGAGGACTAATTTTACACGTTAATTTTTTTTTCAAAGTCTGTTCTCTTTAAAGAAAAAGAAAACTAATTTCTACACGTTAATCTTTTTGGATCAAAGTCTGTCCCCTTAAAAAAAAAAAAAAAAAAAAAAAAAGGACTAATAAGAAACTCTAGTTGTCACCACTCACCAATGTTGCAAGACTTAGACCCCACCATTTTCTTAAGAATTCATGGGTGAAAGATTCTTGCGTGCTTATTGGTTTGATAATTAATGAGAGAGAGAGAGAGAGAGCAAATTAGTAGTCCTAAAGCAAGGACATGAAAGATTAATTAAGATTATTAATACATGACATAATCAATTTATCTTATTTTAGTTATTAAAACTATGTAATTCAAGATACATATTACTCATATATATGCATATGATGCATAATATGGTTTTATATTTGTTAAATTGTTAAACAATTACAATTTATTATACCATTTATATTTAAAAACTTATTATATCTATAATTTAAAAAAAATTAATTAACATATAGAGTATAGTTGAAACAAAAAATTCATATACTAATTTTATTTTGCATTAACTCTATAATATAACTTAATAAATTATGCATCATCATTATAGCTAATTGAATTCATTTCCAAATTTGTATATGACCGAAAAATAAAATCTATGAATTTATTAATAATATAATCATATTGTGTAACTATAAATTGTATGACTACTTAATTAAATCAAATCAATCACATAGTTTCTTACAAATTTTCAACAATTCAAAAGACCAAACGGGAAATATTATTCTTCTATTATGATCTATTAGGAAACTATTATTTTCATACAATTGCTATTTTTTTTCTAAAAGTTGTGATATTTTATCTTTTCATTTTCTAAAAATATAAAAATCTTGCAAAATTTTACATACAAAGTGATATCTAAAAAATGAATGGAAAAGTGAATATAAACAGTTAAACTTATTATATTCACGCTTCCATTCATATTCACCAATGCATAGTATTATCAAATATGAAAATAATCACCAATACATTTACCCTGGACATAATTGCTCATAAAAGCACTGAGAGCATTTTCCCTTCGTGACATAATTCATACAACACAACCTTTATATGAAAAATGGCAATGTTATGTTCTCAATTGTATCATTACAATGAAACTGTATAAGAATATGAAAACTGGAAAATGATGACGGTTATCTTTGTCGATATTTTGTTTTATAACAATATTATTCTATATCTTATAAGATAGTGGAGAAAACTAAATATTAAATTATACTATTTTGAAATCATCACAAGACTTAGATTATGTTATTTAGAGATAAAATGGGAACTTGTAGAGTTTGAGTAGGAATGAGTTTTTATTTTAATCAATTATTTTTATATATACATATATTTACCAATACTAGTTGTGGAAAAATGATTCAAGTTGACAATATTGCCATATTGGAAAACCAATGGTCACAGCTCATAAACATCATATATTTTCGTGAGAACGGACTCAAAAATCATGACTTTTGTGATTTAATACAATTTCCACGATTTATTTTCCAAGGGGCAAGAAGTCACTCAACCCACAAATTATTTAATATAGGAGCAAACCGTGGAAGAAGGCAAGAAAAACCAATAATCACGGCTCAAAGATATTAATTTCATGAACGCAAATATTTAACACATCAATCACTTTTTGGTTGTTAGTTTAACAGGAGAATAACAATTTCCCACCTAAGGTGCAATTTCCACAATTTATTTTCCAATAGGGCAAGAAGTCAATCAACCCACAAATTATTTAATATAGGAGCAAACCATGGAAGAAAGGCAAGAAAAACCAATAATCACGGCTCAAAGATATTAATTTCATGAACGCAAATATTTAACACATCAATCACTTTTTGGTTGTTAGTTTAACAGGAGAATGACAATTTCCCACCTAAGGTTAGGTTTCAGAAAAACAATTTCCCACCCATCGTTAAAATTCGTTTGTTGACTTTAACTGAAAAAGGACAAAATGATAAATTCAATTGTTTTTAAAAATTTTTTATTAAAAAATCAGTTGATTAAAAAAATCAAATTTAAAAAAAAAAAAAAATCTCTAACCCCTTTTGAAAATAGAAAGTTAAAAATTTGGATTAATTTGTTACTATCTAGTAGTACTGGGTAAAAAATGGAGGTTATTAGGAAAAAAAAAAATAGAATCAAAATTTACCATTCCACAGATAACCTCCCCATGTTTTGCATTTGAAAATATAACAAAATAAAACAAATTTTTAATTTTTACATCCTAAATTATATAACAATTAACATTAATAAATAAAGATTATGTGGGACGTGATTACATTATTTATGATGCATATGTTTTCCCATATTTTTAACCGTGTGTCCCATGAGTAATATTTATTTGGGTATTTTCTAAGGATATTAATATTTATTTGGGTATTTTCTTTCATGACACTATTAATACAACACAATTTTTATATGAAAATTTGATAATGATAAGCTTCAATATTTCTATGATAAGAGTATTAAAAAAAAAAAAGGTAGAAATGATTAATGATTTTGCATGTCAAGACGTTTTGTTATTATAATTACTCTAGATCTTATAATTATTGAAACTTCATAATCTCAACATTAATTTACAAAAAATATAATAATTTTAACGGAATATCCAACAAAGTATGATTAACTGAATCTATCTTAACAAATTTATTAATTATATTAATTAGAGTTATATTTATAATAACTCAGCATTAACTTACAAAGCAATATAATAATGTTGAGTAATATAATGGTTAATATAATCTTAACCTTCAATTGAAAATTTTAATTGAAGATATTTCCAATCACTATTTTTATAAAAAAAAAAAAATTTAATTAAAATTTTAGGGTTATAATATTATTAGGGTTATTAGTTATCCTATGGATCAACTCCTATAGATGTAGGATAAGGTTTCATTTCATTGATGTGTGTATTAATTTATGTTTTTATTGGTTTTTTAGATATGCATTCAAGCGGTGATCATGAAAACGTTAGCCATAATAACTAAGCAGTGGCACAACTACATGGTCATTCACTTGGATTTAATTTTTGTAATGTCCATAGTTATACATACTTCTTAATTTATCGATTCCAACTAAATTGCATTATGAATTCTAAACAAAGAAAAATGGTTAGATGTTCAATTTAGTACTCTACTAAGTCATTCAGATTGTCATGACAAAATAAAATGGATTAATTGATGATATGAAAATAAAATTTAATTTACTACACATTTTACCAGTAAGACTACAACTTATTGATTCTACATATCGACCCCACCCCGACTGATGTGGAGTGCGACGTGGTCAACATGGAGACTCTTCATGTCGTACTCCACGTCAATTGGGATGGGGAATCGGTATGCATAATCGATAAGTATAGTTTTTTTCTAAATTAAATTGTTCAAATTAAACTGTTAATAAAATAAATTTAATTGAAGGCTTGTTTAAATTCCATAAGTTGTCAGCACTTTAAATAAGTTGAGTGCAAACATAAGTTCAAACTTGGACCTGATTTCATGAATAATTTTTTAGTAAAAAGATTGATATAGTTCAAACGCTCCAGTTAGAATTAATTTCATTAATCATAATGAATAATTTGAAGTTAATAATAAAAAGATATTTATCCTAAGCTTACATGTCCTAAGTTTGGGGTAGGTGATTATAATTAGACTAATTAATTTTTAAAACATATTTATTAAAAGTTCTAAAATTATTTTATTTTTCTAATTCTCAAGTATCATTTAATTTTAATGTTACCCTTACTCTTGTGAAGTCAATTCTTATGTTTGTGCCTATAATACTGGAGTTGTTATAAAATAGAAACAAAGAAGATGAAATATATAGATCCAATAAATATAAGAAATTAATCTTCTTCAACAATAAATACAGCTCATGTTTTAATCATATAGTTGTACTCATATTTTTTTTTCATGTAGCAGTTCTATCTCATAAATTTTTTTATGGGGGAAAAATGTAATATTCAATTAATTATGAGGCCAGAAGGAAAGTTACATTTATGGGGCTAAAGTGTTATATTAAAAAACTGGGGTTGGCCAGAAGGTAAACTAAATATATGAGAGTAAATCAACATTTTCTCTATAAGCAAACTTTCTATGTCAGCTTCTAGTACCTTACCTAGTTTGTGGCCTCAAATATTTTGAGCACATTCTTAAGTTAAACTTGTCAAACTCAATCCTCGAAGCTCAAGTGTCTAATGTTATCAAAGGTTCATTTCTTCCACTTAAATATGCAACCAGTTTATATACAATAAGCTTATGATTTCATTTTTGTTTAATCATAATTACAAAATTGAAATCTCAAATCTAATTATTTTATATGGTCTTCAAATCTTAAGGAGCTTTTAATTAATAACGTAAATTGAACAACATTTGATATTTCTATGTTTAATTTATCAATATATATTTACATTTCAACATTTAAAAACCATTCGATTACGTAGGGTTGAAAACAAATTCCTTCTATTGTCCATACAAGATATATATTTTTAAAATATGTATTGACATATCGTTCCCTTTCTTTCTTTGTCTCTCAACATTTTCATAATTTAAATGAGAAATTTGCAAGATATGATATTTTTTTGTTTAATTTGTCAAGACATATTTTCCTCTAATCAAACTCCAATAATATGACCAAAATTATGAAAGTTGATGAGTGAATAATAGGACCAAAATTTGGTTAGATAATTACATGAAACGCACAAGGGTTAAGGAAAATTTCCCTTTTTATTAAAAAATTAGAGTAAGAAAAATTGTTGGCCATTCATTTTATTCCATTATTTGATTGAAATTGTCATGACCAAAATTATGAAATTTGATGAGGGAATAATGTGAAAGTCTTTTCCGAGCTTTCAAATTCATGGTCAACTAAAAGAACAAAAATGGTTGGCCCATCAATTGACTGAGATTGTTAAGATCAAAATAATAATTGGCTTGTGATTTTAAATATCAATTGATTATATAAATATAATGCATTAAAAAATTATCATAATTCTCTTATGATATATTAATTTTAATGTTTTAATGTCAAGTAATTAATGCCCAGCATGTGTGTGAGTGATTGTATATATTTGCAATAAATTGATTTAAATCAATAATGAGTAAAATAATATGAGGCATTGACTCAAGTCAATTTTCTTTTTTCTTTTGCTCTCCGACAAAGTTTCCGAGAAAATGCCATGAAAAACGAAAGGCGTTTTCCAAAGTCAAGTCAATTTAAAATTTTCCCACTTCATTTTCCTACACCCACCAACCCAAATAAACATAAATCCACATATCTACAGTAATTTAACATCACTTCGACAATATTATCATAAAATATCTCTAAAATTTTTGAAACTATCACTCACTATATGACTACGAGAAAAATACATATCCTGGCCGACGATATCAGAAACTTCGGAGTGCTGAATGAAACTAAACCATACAACTAAAAAAAGAATTCCATTTGTGAAAGGATGCCCATTGCAATATATTTTTTTTGTAAGGATTATTCTCTGTTACTTTCTCGGAAAATATAGTCCTATGTATTTCCAGTCAAGTGGGTAGAAAAAGACTTCTAGCAATAATTTATAGAGAGATTCCAAGAAGCTTGTTACTTTGGTTGACCCTGATTCATAAAAAATATTCGAAGTATTTTTTTTTTTTTTTGTAATTAATCTTCAAAAGAATTGAGGTTTTTTTTGTTTTATTAATATTGAGATCTAATAATATTGGTAAGTCAAATCAATATAGTTGTATTTATGTTGGAACATTTCTTTCTTTGTTTATGTTGCAATATTCAAGTCAATAAAGAACCGGGTGTCTCCATCTATAAATAGCACAAAGCTTAGTCTCTTGGCAGTCACAGAAGTACACGATTAGTGTGTTATTCAGAGATGGTGTTAAAACGTGTGAGGGTGTGGCTGATGTTGATTTCGATGTTTATTTCTTTACAAGGATGGAGGATGGAGGGGTGTTTGAAGCAAGAAAGAACTGCTCTCTTGCAACTTAAACATTTCTTCAATAATCCTAACCGTCTTCAAGATTGGGTTGAGGGACAAGGAAATTCAGACTGCTGTTACTGGGAAAGTGTTTATTGCAATTTCACAACGAGCAGAGTGATCTTTCTTGATCTTGGCTCTGTAAGAAATCAGGAATTAGGGGAGTGGTATCTAAATGTTTCTTTGTTTTCTCCCTTCCAAGAAATGGAGAAACTTAATTTAAGTTACAATCTTATAGCCGGTTGCGTTGAGAATGAAGGTTTTTCCATCCTCACTTTAAATAATGAAATTTTACTTCCATGTCTTTATTAACAAGAATTGCTTTGTAGGTTTTGAAAGATTATCACACTTGAAAAATTTCGTGGATCTTGACCTTAGTTACAATATGTTGAATGACAGTCGCATTTTACCAGGTTTGAGCGAACATTCATCTCTCAAGCATTTAAGTTTGGCTTATAATCAGTTTAGAGATTTAAACCATTTTAATGGTGATGTTCTTTTAAATGACATAACTTTTATTATCACTTTCATATTTAGATTGATACACAAAATTATGTATGGTTATTATTATTACTATTATTATTGGATTGATTTCAGTTTCAAGGTTAAGTAACTTGGAGCATCTAAGCTTAAGCGGTAACATGTTCAACAATAGCATATTATCATATGTGGCTACTCTCTCATCATTAGAAGGACTAAATTTGACTCACATCGGATTGAAAGGCACCGTTGATCTTCAAGGTAAGCTTGCTTCTCATCTTTAATTTCTCTCATGGTTTCAGAAACTTCAGTTTACTCTGTCCAAACATCTTATTCATTTTCTAAGGGTTTTAGGTGACTTTTTAATTAAACTTAAGGGTGGGAAAAAAAGACCGAAAACCGAACTGAACCAAAAAACCAAACCGAAACTAAACCGAAAATTTGGTTTGTTTTTGAAAATTGATTTGGTTTTTGGTTTGAAAAAATCGTAAACCGATTATTTGGTTTACAAGTTTTTTTAAACCGGTTAACAGAATAAAAAAATAAAAACCCTACATATAATTATACTTAACTTCCTAGAGCCCACTGCCACGGCCACTTTTCTCTTTCATCTTCTTCTCCTCCATATTTTCTTTTCACTTTTTTTTTTCTTTTTCTCCATCTCTTCTCCTTGGGTTTTCTCTTTCTTTTTCGTCTTTTTCTCCATCTCTTCTCCTTCAGGTTTATCTTTCTTTTCCATCTTACCTTCTCTTCCTTTTCTTCTCTTCCATTTTTCTCTTTCTTTTTCATCTTTTTTTCTAATCTTTAAGTTTATTTGAATTTGTGAAGATATAAGAAATTTGGATGGCTTAATTTGACTTCTTTGGTGAAGAATAATAGTATGGGTACTAGGTAGTTTATCACTTTCGGCCTTTTAGGTGTATTTAAGATTTTATTATTTATATCAAAACTTGTAGGTGTATATTTAAATTTCTCCTACATTTGGCTAGAATTTGACTGTAAGAGTTCTGGTGGCGAGTGGCCAAACTTTCTCAGTTGATAGTCATTCTAATTTTAAAAACCAGTTAACAGGTGAACCAAACCGTATATTTGGTTCGGTTCATAACCGATTCGGTTTCGGTTCAAGTTTTTACATGAATCGAAAAACCGGTTCGGTTTATAAACTACCCTATCTGGTTCGATTAACGAATTCCCCGATTAAACTCTTTGACCAACGCAAAGAAGGTAGAGTAATTGAACATAAATGAGATTTACCAAAAGGGATAAAACTTATATTCATTTAGAAAGACAATATTGAAGCCTATGGGTATCTACAAGTGATTAATGTTGGCTTAAGGAAAGTTCTTAATTGAATTAAAGTCTTCTTAAATACTTTTTGATTAGTTTTAACTCACTCTGTTTTAACTCTTGCCAGAATTGGACTCTTTGAGCAACTTAGAGGAGTTGTACATGGGCGGAAATGAGATTAAAAAAATTGTAATCTCCAAAGGTACTTATTGATGATTAACTAATATAGTAAACTTACATTTCTCATTGTTTAACAACATTGCTCTGCTTTATGAGAAGCATAGTAGCACACATGTACTATATTTATCTAAATAGGACATTTCAAATTTTAGAGTTGTATTTTTATTCTAATTTTCAATCTGAGAAAGCATTGAAAATATTTTTCTTTGAATATTTTCACAAACACACAGGTGAAACGAGTTTGAGGAATTTGATTAGGCTTTATCTAAGCAATATGAGTATTAGTGATGGAAGGAGTCTCTTACAGACATTGAGCTTATTCCCATTCCCTAGAGCATGTTGAAATACGGTATAATAACTTCAGTGGAGCAGTTAATACTTATGGTAAGTTACAATAATATTGAAAGTAAGTACATTGATACTGCCTAACAAAAAAGAAAAAAAACATTCCTTTAAATTATTGTCATAATTACTCAATAACTTTGCTAAAATTTGTTCTACCTTTTCAACAGAGTTGAATAATTTTACCAATGTTATAAAATTTCGGTTCTATGATACAACTCTCCATATAAGCTTTCTTCAAGCATTGGAGCATTTACGTCACTTGCCACTTTGTACATGGATGATTGTGAAGTAAGTGGCGTATTAACTGATCAAGGTAAATTATATAGAGGTTTTTCAAATCTTGTACTTCATTTCAATAGACCATGTTTAATTTATTATTGCTTAAAAAAAGATCAAGAAAACTGAAAAAGTGAAATTAGAAGTCTAGTCTAATGCATCATTTCAATAGACAAATTTTAGGATTTATTCGATATTATTTATAAATTCCACCAAAAAAATTAAAAAAAATTGAATTTTTTTTTTTTTTTGTTAAAGGATTTGGAGAGAAGTGATTCGTAGTATGAATTGAAAATTGATTTATAGATTTTTAAATCATTTATTCTTTGAAACACTAACCATGTATTAATTAAAGTTATTTTTTAGTCTAACCTTCTTTCTCTTTAAATGTACATTTTATTATTTCTCTTGTTTTCACACTTATTAAACTAAAAACAACTTTATTTCTCTTTTTTCTTTATTAATGTAATTTTATTTTGTCAACATCAATATTTTTTATTTTTTTATTTAAGAGTTTATTTAACCCTGCTGAATTTTTTTTCTTTTTTTTCCAGTTTAGCCCTTATACCATATTGAATGTTCTTTTCAATGTTTTTCAATTTAGAATATTAAAATATTTGGTGTAGACTATGCTAGTAGGAAAGGAGATTGTTAATTTAGGATAATTTATTTTAAAAACAAGAAGAAAAAGATCACAAGGTATAAAACTCTATTTACAGGCTCACTTAACAACTAAATTCAGTTAAAATAAACTTGCTTCAAGGGCATTTTGAATTTCAACATTTTGAAATATTATATGGCCAATAAAAATATGTTGTGTAGAAAATGAAATATTAAAATATTAAAAAAAAAAAAAAAAACTAAAATGATAAAAAGTCTAGGCCAGCAGCAGGCCAGGCTATTGTTGTTGGCCGCCATTTCTCCACACTTCTCTTGACTCAAAAGTCATCTCTCTAGTCTTTACGCCCACCATAACCCTCTCCATCTCTTTCAATTAATTCCGACTTTAGTCATGGCTAAGGACATTAAAGAAGGTAGGTGCAGCGACTTCCAAGCAAAATACTATAAAAAATTAATTCGTTTATTTTTTTGAATTTTTTTATTTTATTTTCTACCTGTTTTAAAATATTTTAGTTTGTTTTCTTATAAAAAAAATATTATAATTTTTTTTAGAGGAAAAGAAAAATATTATTTTATAGTTATTATTAATTTATGACAAAATAAGAGTATCGTTTCTTGTCAAGGTTAAGTTAGTCTTTTCATGGTTTTATATGTCAATAAGTTTTAATAAGGTTATTAAAGTAAATATCATTAAGACAATTAATTCTAACATAATTTACTCAATTTAGGTGTTAAGTGTCCCTTTTTAATCAAGTTTTATAACTTAAGGTCTTTTCCTTATTGTTTTTAAAATAAGTGGTCCTAAGTCGATAATCTTCTTAGCAACTTTTGTGTTTTTGTAGAGTTACCTTTGTTCAAGAATTTGACAGATTTAAAGATTTATGACACTGTTTTTCACGACAACTTTCTTCAAATGTTTGAGGCCTCGACTTCTCTTCAGTCTATTATAATTGATAGTAGTGACCTCAATGACACTCTACTTGATCAAGGTTAGTAACTTATCTTCTCCTTACAAGTAAAATTTATAATTTATAATTGGAAATTAATAATGTTATGTGCAAAAATAAACATTATTACCAAATGTATAAATAGAAAAAGTAACAAGCCTCCCATAAGACTATCTCCAACCCATTTGCATCCAATTTGGTGCAAATTTTGGTGTAAAACACTATTCCATCTCTAACCCATTGCACTAAATATTACACTAAAAAGAATATTCCTTAGAATATTCTTTTTCTTTTTCTTTTATTGTAATAATCAACAATTAATCTATTTCACTCATTATTTTTGTATATATTAATTAAATATTGGGATTGATTTTTTTATTAAATAATAATTATTTTGAAAATTATACTAATTTAATAAAATTAAGCATTTATTTAATCAAATAAACATTACATTTAATATAGAAAAATATTACTTCTAATATAAAATGATACGAAAAAAAATTGTTATTTAAGAGTTCTCTTCAATATTTTGATATTTTGATGATCTTACTGGATCCGGAACTAATCTACCGAAATACTAAATTGTTATTTTAGTTTATGTTGTATTTTCTTTTAATTTTAGTGTTTTTAAATTAGTGTTAATTTTTATTTTGAGTTATTGTAGGTTTAATATTTGCATTGAATAAAGTTTTATTTTTAATTTTTCATCATTTTTTGAATTATATCATTATTATGAATTTATTATTATAAATAATAATCAAATTAAATTAAATACAAATAATCAAATTTGGTGTGATTTTTGGTGTAAAATTTAATACTCAAATTAACTTATCAAAATTTAAAAAAACAAAAAAAATTAAAAAAAAGAAAAAAAATTAATGGGCTACAGTGCCACGCCATTTTGGTGTGGTGTTACAGTGCTACGCCATATGCCTAATTTGGCGCAGCACTGTAGTGCCACACCAAAATGGTGTGGCGCTGTGGCGTGGGTTGAAGATGCCTTAAGAAGTAGCCATCTAATTAATGAGGGTCAAAGTTCAAAAATTTTCTTGCTAACTTAAAAATATAATCTGAGTACATATTATAAAAAGAAAAAGAAATTTAAAAATAATAATCTTGGACTAGCTAAATTAAACCATATTTGGAACCAACTGCTTGTTACTCATGCATGAACTTAATTAATAAATGAAATCGCTTCTATCAGCCTATCAAATGCACACATCATAATCTTTGCAAGATTATGCTTTTTGAATAAATTAAGACATTTCTTATTTATGCCCTATGTCTAAATTTAAAATAGAAAACTTTAGATATTAATTTTGAATAATGTTACTTATATAAACAAATTATTTATATAATTTTCCATATACATTAATTTATTGTCTAGTATAATTCATTAATTATTTGATTATAACTTTAAAAATAACATTATTATTTATAATATTAATAATGATCACAATTTCTAATTTAAAATATTAGTTAATTGGTCTGGGACATTCAATTAATCTTGTGCTAAAACCTCTAATAAGCACTAAGAAAAAAAAAATGATAAAAGTCTAGGCCAGCAGCGGCCAACGGCAGGACAGGCCATTCTTGTTGGTCCGCCACTAGCCTTGTTACATGCCCTCCATTTCTCCACACTTCTCTTCACTCAAAATTCATCTTTGTACTCTTTACTCCCACTGTAACCCTCTCTATCTCTCTCAATTAATTCTTATAAAAAAGAATATAAAAAAATTAATTCTTTTCTTTTTTGAATTTTTTTTTATTTTCTACCTCTTTTAAAATATTTTAGTCTGTTTTCTTATTAAAAAAAAAAAAACTAGTATAATTTTTTTTAGAAGAAAAAGAAAAATATCATTTTACAGTTATTATTAATTTATGATAAAATAAGAATATCCTTTCTTGTCAGGGTTATGTTAGTCTTTTTATGTTTTTGATAATCACTAAATTTTAATAAGGGTATTACAATAAATGTCATCAAACAATTAATTTTCCCTCTCCTTACAAGTTAAATTATGACTTTTAACTGGGTCTAAAATGTTTTCTACAATATAAACAATGATCCAACGAATTGATTAGAGTAAATAAAATTACATAAAATCTCAGCAAAAATTTGTACCCTATATATATATATATATATAATAACAATAACATTCAGCCAATTAACTCTAGTCTTTTAGATCATTAATATATAATTAGTACTACTCTTAAACGATGGTTAAATGTTTGAATAGGCTTTTTTAAAATTATTTTGTTAAATAAAATAGAACATTGGAGATTAGACTTCTAGTTAGTTTGTGGTATATCTTACTTTATTTCCATTACATATAAAGAAAATACGCATATTTTTTTTTCTTTGTGTAGAATTGCTGCATTCAAGAATTTAACAGAATTATTTATAAGTAACATTACTTTGGACAACAACAACTCTCTTCAAATGCTTGGGAGCATGACTACTCTTAAGTATTTATCAATTGTCAATTGTGACCTCAAGAACATGACTCTTGACAAAGGTTAGTAACTTTTTTCCTTCCCTTCTAAGTGTAATTAATTGTTTTATTGAAAATTTATATAGGTAATATAATATAAGATGATACATTACTTAAATAGATATGAATTAAGGATTAAATCAAGTAATATTTTTTATATACATTACTTCAATTGATCAGATAATATTGATCAAATGACTGATTAGAGTAAATAATTATCTCTCTTATAATTTAATTAAGTAATTAATTAATTATAGATAAGTTAATGGCCTATGCTACTGTAATGAAATTCTATCCTCTAAAATGGTAAAATATATTTAATTATCTGGGTTATTCCATCTATATTATTAATAAGAAATTAAAAATATTTAATTGGAACATTTATTATTAAAGATAATCAAATGTCATATAAGATAATTATTATAAATATAAGAAAATACCAAATTAAAAATCTACTATATAGTCTTATAGATTAGTGATATACAACATTTTAGTTGCCTATAAAAATATAAACCTGCGCCTAATTTGTAACTTCTACAGCTGCTTTGCTTCTAGAAAAAAACTTTCCCCACTAATATGACATAAAAATAATCATAGAAAAAGATAGTCCATATGAAATTAGCTAGAAGCACGGAATCGTGATTCGTGAAGATTAGAATCCTAGTTGGTAGTTGAGATAAGAACATTGAGTTTAAATCCTATTTAGCGTATATTAAATTTAATATAGTTGGCAGGTTTGCCTAGTTTCAAGAATTTAAAACTTTTAGAGATTGATGAATCTGCTCTCAACAATAATTTGTGAACTATTACGATGAAATCATAAGTATTAATCTAAAAAATTAATGGATGAAACATTAAATTATTTGTGGATTTTTTACTCTTATCCTTTTCAATTATTAAAAAGCAAACTGAACATTTAAAGTCTCAAATAAACAATTATTATATATCAAAAAATTTACATGATTTAATAATATTTCAATTTCATTATCTTCTTAAATTTATTTAATTCCACAATAGTTATGTAGAGATTTCTTGAATCCATAGCCCGTAGGGATATAAAATTGTTACAGTAAAAGTCATATGTACTTACGAGTAAAATGCTAGACAAAACTTTTTTAAAATTTTAAATATATATATAACTCTATTAAAAAGGAAAACAACATAAAAACAAATAGTGCACATGGCTAGTATATTTATTAAATTTGTGCACTATAATAATTATTAAGCATATTGATTAAGGAACATTTGCATAGCTATAATTACCCTTGTGCTTCATATATTAACTGTTAAGGAACATTTTTTTATTTCAGGAATATGTAAGATGCATCATCTCGTGGAGTTACAAATCACTGGTAATGGTTTAACGGGTACCTTTCCTTGGTGGTGTGTAGCAAACTTGACTTCCCTTATTGTATTAGATATCTCCACAAATTCCTTCAGTGGGCACATTCTAATGGAAACGGGAGCATATCTACCAAAGTTATTTATTTTCAACATTTCTGGAAATGCTTTTGAAGGTAGTATTCCATCTTCATTTGGTCATGACATGAAGCTGTTGGTGGAATTGGATTTGTCTAACAATTTGTTAACTGGTAGTATTCCCTCTTCATTTGGTGACATGAAGTTGTTGGCGCACTTGAATTTGTCTAGCAATTTGTTGAATGGTAGTATTCCATCTTCATTTGGTCATGACATGAAGTCGTTGAACTCTTTGGATTTGTCTAACAATTTGTTGATTGGTAGTATTCCCTCTTCATTTGGTGACATGGAGTTGTTATGGCTTTTGGATTTGTCTAATAATTTGTTGATTGGAGGAATACCTGAGGAATTGGCGGGTTGCATCTCATTAGCAAAACTAGCATTGTCAAATAATAGTTTGCAAGGTCAGATATTCTAGGATGTAATGTTCAGAGATGAAATTCATTCAAATGCTTTTTTTTTTTTCTGGAATTAATAGATTTAGCTGTATTTTATGTTATTGCTTCCCTTGTGTACAAATGTTAAGGATAATGATGAAAGTAAGCCATTGATCTGGTTTCTTATTCTTTCATTTAGTTGACTATCTGCCACATGAGCAATCAATTAAAACATTCCTTTTTTTTTTTTTTAACTATTTAAGCAATAAAATATAATATAATTAAACTCTTATAAGTAATTAATTTTGTATTAGGATTCTAAATTATATATATATAAACACATACTAAGGATGGGCCACTTTTGTAATCATTTACTTTTCCATTGTTACCGAACTACTGCTGTAATTTCCTAATTTTTGACAATGATAAAAGATTACTAACAACACATAAATAGTGAAATGCATACAAAACTTCATAATCATATTATACCAAAATGCAAATAAAGTACATTAAAATTATATTATTTCACTAAAAATTATAATAAAGAAAATAAATTTCAAATTAAATAAATAGCATTACAAATTATTATAGTATCTAATAAAAAAGAAAAGAAAAGCTTTCATCCATGCTTTCATCACCATGTTATCCATGCCAAAAAAAGTAACAAGATAATGTTAGGATGAGGGGTGCTACGGACCATCGTTTGTGAAGTTGCAAGATCAATCGGGTCACTCTCCTTCTAACACGTATCCCTCTACCAATTTAGACCGAATTAGAGTAAGCAAAAGCCCATTGTGTTAACTTTAATTATAAATATGCCAATTACCTTTTACGGGATAAGTGCTTCAAAGTTTGAACCTCTGGAGATTGGGTCGAATGTCTTTCTACTCTCAGCCTCCTGCTGTCAATGTCTTTTTATTACTTTTAACCACAAAAAGGGTAAATGACCTTAATGCTCTCACCTGCTCTGCCCAATAATTAACCCAGTCCCCTTACTATCACTCAATCTCTCTCAGCCCCCACAACCAGGCTTAAAAAGTTATTAAGTTATGTAAAATATTACAAATTTTAGTAAGAAAATAGAAAAGGAACTAAACAAAAATCTGAAAAAAAGAAATAAATCTGAAAAAAATGAGAAAACTTTTTGAATAATGAAAAGAATACGAAATATATGAAAAAAAAATAAAAAATTGAAAAACTTACTTTGTAAAAAGTTAAAAAATAAATAATAACCTGAAAAAATAAAAAAATTTGAACTCGGCAAATTTTTTTTAGATTTTAGCTTCTTTTTTTTTTTTTATTTATAGATTTTTGTAGTATTTCTTTTTAAGTATTCTTAATTTTTCAAAAATTTTAAAATTTTTTTCTTAATTATTTTTTTATTTAGTATTTGTGTTTTTAGGTTAAGGATTTGTGTTGTTTAATTTTTTTTTTTTTAAATTTTATTAGTATTTTACATCATTTATTTAAAAATGAGTTGTTAATAAATTTTATGGTAAATTAGTCAAGTTCAAAATATAATTACGGTATTTCATAATTGTGTTTAGTCAAACTTAGTTAAGTCCCTTCTTTGTTGAGGTTTATGTGGTTGTTTCGAGAGTTTTTGGGTTATAAATTACTTTTACAAGTTTTAGGGGGTGTAGATGTCTCATAGTGATTCTAAAAATTTGATAATTTACTCATTTACCCTTGAATCCGTTATATATATAAAAGAAGCGGGTAACATCAAAGTCATAGAACTGGCATCCCCTCATTATATAAGCACTCTTGCTCCCTTCATATCAATCACAGAAAAAGGAAGGAGTGGATTGTCATAAGATGGGATTAAACTGGATTTGGGTGTGGATGGTATTGATTTTTGTTTGATTTGACAAAATGCAAAGTCGTGAATGTTGGGAGCAAGAGAGATTTGATCTCTTGCAACTCAAAAATTTCTTTAATGATCCTTGCAGTCTTCAAAACTAGATTAACGGACACAATAATTTAGAGTTCAGACTGTTGTCTATGGGAAGGGGTTGAGTGCAGCAACAGGACGAGGCAGAGTTTTCGAAATCGCTCTTATTTGTTCCGGAAATCCCACTTCTAGATTTTGGCATCTCGTTTGTTCTTTTTTTCTTCCTTCCAACAACTGAAAGTACTTCATTTAAGCGACAATTTTATAACCGGTTTTGTTGAGAACAGAGGTCCCTTCTATTCCATCTTTTAATTGCCACAATTTCTTTATTGTTTTTTAACTTCACCGTTTTCAATTATTTGATTATTTCGTCACTAGTTTTGTGGCACAAGCTAATGAAACAATAAGGTTTAAGATAATTTTCATGTAATTTTGAAATGTTAAAAATTAAACATTGCATGTTTATAAAGTTGAGATCCCTCCCAATTTTGTATCTCAACAATTCAACCATGTGAGAGTTGAGTTGGTAAACTAAATCAACTATTGTTATGATATAAATTTATATAGGAAAATAATACAGTCACCGAAAATAGCATACTTAATTTATGTACCTAATGACGTGACGCAATCACTGTTCGATTAATTAATCAGTCGGGCGATGCGGTGCATGAATTTGGTGCGCTCTTTATGCTAACATTACTTATTTATATAATATCATATCTGTATTATTATTGAATAGTAAAATAACTCTATGAAATGCATTTCAAACACAAAATTTCAAATATAGTTGAGATTGATAAATTAAATTAAACTGATTCTCGTGTCAAATTATTGAAGAAACTATATATGTGAAATTGTTTATTTATTTATTTTGGTGTGATTTTAATAGAATGTGATGATATATACTAACGTTTTGTTAGATTTTGGTAAGTATAAATGTTATTTGATATTCATTTGTCATTTATTTGGTTTTCATGTTCTGAAAATTGTGCAAATGGGGCGCATGTTAATAAATTGAAGTGGGAAAACAAACTGGATCATAAGTTAGCATAAAAACTGGATCATAATGCGAAAATTTCACTCGAACTAGATCAATTTCACACTAATTGGATTTAGGTCATACAAACTTAGTTTTAGTAATCTTCACCACAATTGATGCTTTGACGACACGCATACTTGTATGGGAGAGAGGCAAAAGATGGTGCAATGTTAAAAATGAAGAAAAATTTACCTGGAAAGTTGATGAAGATTAAGGGAAACTTTTTCTTTCTTTAATTTCTTTGGTAATGTATGAAAAAAGAATAAAAGGTTTGTTACAATTAAAAATTTATAGAAAAATAGGATAATGGGAATCAAGAGGCAATTTAAAACTTATGTCAAAAGGTCTAAACAAATGCCACCATCCCCAAGTCAAATCGATTCCCCCAGCTGCTAAAACGTGGGTGTTCTGTATCTATTGACTATCCTTTTTGCACCTCTGCCCTAGGAGAGATCCTCTGCTGAAACAGAGGAGAGCCATCCTACAAACAGAATTTCTGCATCTCTTTCCTTACTACGAGGACTTTTATTAGATACTCATCACTAATTTCTAGCTTCAGAATAACTTTCCATGAAGAACATTCAAAACCAAATGTGTTCTCTCCAATTATTCGAAAGCAAACATAAGTCAACTGAAAAACTGAATGGTGCTTGCTGTTAGCAGTAGTGAAATTTCATGTGAACAGCTGGTCTACAGTCCATTTTCCAGATCCTTCGTTTCCTGGTCTGAACCACCAGCAACCCCAAACCAAAAAAAAAGGAGAATTACCATCAAATATTTTCTACTGTTGCTTATTTTCAGGAAATTGTCATATTTAAAATCTCACCATTTGTTTAACTCAGAAACCAACTGAAACATACTTTGGCAAGTCGAAGAAACAGTATGTTATTAAAGCTCCATCTTGATTAACCAGAAACTTTTTCACTTGAGTTTTGTTTTCCTGTTAAAGATGGCAATAATAACATCATACAAGATAACAAAAGAAATATGTCATGAAGCTGTATTTACCAAAGCAGTGGAAAGATAATCCTAAAATAAATAGACATTAAGGTAGCCTAAAAGAAAGGAACTTACCTTTATAGCCTGATTTGATGTTGGGAGTGTTCTTCCATAGGAAAGAACCAGTCTTCCCTGATCTCGAAGTCAAGCAGAGCTGGGACAGAACCAAAAGCTGATTGTTTAATTCTAGAACAGCAAAATTGAATAAGAATCAATGGAGATTCCAGCAGATACAAATGTTAGTTGCATGTTAACTTACCTTGAGTGCAGGTTGATGAAATTACATTCACTCTTCATAAGACAACGTGAGGTATTCCAGCTATGATGGGCCAATATTTTCCTTTATCCTTTGTGCACCTTTTCTTCAGAAGTGGACATCTATAGATATATAGTTCGGAAAGTGAAGCAGGCAGGCCATTTTCTGGAAAAGATTTGAGATTAGGACAATTACGTAGATATAATTGTCCCAAGGAAGTCAAGATTAGAAGAAAAGATGATAGACATTTCAGTTTCGGAAAATGGGCAATAGACAGGTGATTTAGAGAGGTAGGAAGTAACATTCCTATCTCTTCCTGTGGAAATGACACCACATCCTCACACCCTCCTGTAATATTGAGTTGTCTAAGGGAGGTGAATCAGTGCAATCCCCAGTCGACCAATGCCTTACAGATGTTAAGACTATTTATCTGAAGGGATGTAATTTTGGTGGGAAAGCCCCTTCAAGGAAGGTTACTATGCCTGGACAGGATCTTAAATCCAATTTCTGAAGAGAGATAAGATTATGCATGCCATTTGGCAGGGCCTCCAGTTTCTCACAGTCGTTTAGGACAAGTTCTGTAAGTTTTCGGGAATCCAAACATCCTAGGAAGGAAACAAGATTTGGACAACCCCGTACAAAGATCTTTTCTATACATTCAAAAGAGGTGTTGTCATGCAAACCTTCTGCCATTGACTCCAGCTTTGAACATTCATTGATACTAACGTATTTAAGAGACTTAGGTAGATTGCCACCCGATGTCAAATAAACAAGATTTGGGCATTGAGAAATAACAAGATCCTCAAGAAGAGAGGTGTTCGGTACTGAAACTTCTCCCTCATCCACCACAGTTCTTAAATTGTTGCAAGACCTTATGATTAGTCGCTTTAAATTTGGAGGTAGTTGGACTTTAAAAATGTGTGTGAAAGCAGCACATTCTTCAATAAACATACTTTCAAGATATGATTCCAAATCCATGCCTGAGGTAATGATTCCAACGCATCGCATCCCTTGATGTTAATGAACCTGAGATGGGAAGGAAGACCAGCATCTGGAAAGGAAACAAGTTTTGGGTAGTTCATGCAGATAGTGACAGATATCTCTCTGAGAAAACGAAGGTTCTACAGTGCTCGGGGTAGCTCCACTAAGCATTCACAACCATTCAACCTCAGACATCGAAGTCCACTAGGAATCCATAGCTCCCGTTGCCCGTCACCCTCATCTGCCTCCATAGAAGTAAAATTGGGACAGCTTTCAATCACCAATACACGAAGGAAGCCAAGATCTTGCTTTAATCTGATTCCCCTCTGCCAGAAAGAGATCACCTCTTCACAATTAACAATCTTCATTTCTTCTAAGTCTGGTATCTGTTGTGTAAACTGATCTGCTAAAAACATGCGCTCTATATCAGAAAGAATCAAAGATTTCAGATAGCTGAGGTCAATACCACTTTTCCACACCACCTCTTTGCATCCATCAATTTCTAAATTTTGGAGCTTTGGAAGAGTTGAAATTGACAGCAAAATTTGCTTACATTCTTGAATGACAAGCCTTTCCAATGCCTGAAGATGTGCTGGTAATTTTCCCTTCAGTTTTGAACACCTTAGAATAGAAAGATATTGCAGTTGAGGAAATCCTTCCATCTCTTGATCGGTTCCATTTGAGGTCCAGTGTTCCCATTCTTCCATATCCTCGATACAAAGAGTCTTTAGTGATGGAAAAGGCAACGAGCAACTGCTTCCATAAAATTCTGGACCTATATTCTTAACTGCAGCCATTCCACTAATTAAAAGATCCTTAAGCAATGGTAGTTGCCCGACTGCCGGCAAGGAAGTAGACTTGTTACAATTCTTAAATCTTAGAAGCACCAGATTTGAGAATGAGGGATTGCCTAACCAAGTTGGAAATTTTATACCACCATAGCCGTTGACAGTGAGCTCTTTCAGATTTTGATGAGGTTGTAGCATGTTAAGCACTTGTGTCGCCATATCTGCTTTCCATGAATTGTCAATACTGCTAGTCCAATTCAGCAATAGCACATTCAGGTTCCTCTTGCCAATTAAGTTTGCCTCCTTGGCATCATCAACATTACTTATATTCTCCAACTTTGAAATGCTAAGTGTATCCCGAAGATGCATCAAGGACTTCAACTCTCCTAAGCCATAGCCAATGCCTGTGCCCACAACGAAAATAGGGAGTGTTCGGAGACCCGTTAATTTACCAATCCTTTAAAGGCATATGCTCCAATGAATGAACTCCAGAATTAATAAGATGATGCAGGTTGATTAGGTTCCCTATGTCTGTACACAATTTCCTTAGGTGGTTGCAGTTGTTTAAATTAAGGGTCTGTAAATTGTACAGAGCGTTAATTGAGTCAGGCAAACTTTCAATCTCGGTATTAGAAAGGTCAAGGTACCGTAAGTGTTTCAAGTTTCCAATTTCATTTGGTAGCTCCGAGATGCAATGATTCCGCAAAGATAGAACCCTTAAACGTGATAGTTTTGACAATATATAACAAACATTACAACCCACGGAACTTTTCAAGGCCATGTAACTTCGAGGTATCAATGGTAAGAAAGTTCGTAAATATCTGGAGGCCTCAAAACTTTTAAAGCCATAAAATGAGCTAGCTGCGCAAGATGAGCTAGCTGTGCAAGATAAATGGCGAAGATTTTCTGAAATTCTCTCTATCTTGTCACCCTCTCCTATATTCTCCAACCTCAAGCATATTTTTCCAGCTGCCCATTGAGCAAGATCATTGATGAGGTCATGCATAAAAAAAAGTGAGCTGTTTATGCTTGATTGCTGAAAAAATGACCTCGACAAAAGCTCGAAAAAAGCCTTGTGGCCTACATCTTCCAATTGCATCTCAGTAATTTCATGTTGTAGAAAACCCTCAGCCATCCATAATAAAGTTATCTCCTTTTCTTGAAACTCATAACCCTTTGGAAATATGGAACAATATGCAAAACAACGCTTCAAATGAGATGGAAGATAATGATAACTAATTCTAAGAGCTGGTATAACATTGCATGTCCCTTCGGGTAAATCCCATATTTTGCTGTTTAACACATATTCCCAATTATTGACATCATATTTACCTCGTAAAAGGCCACCAAGTGTTTTTACTGCCAAAGGCAAGCCCTTGCATTTTTTCACTATCTTCTCACCAACTTCCTTCAAGTGTTGATGCATGCTAAAATCTCTTGTCCCCAACGAGTGTTGAGTAAATATGCACAAACAATCATCATATGACAACTCTCTCAGCGTGTAAGCTGGAAGAGTACTCATAATTGATGAAACGCTTTGATTCCGAGTCGTAACAAGAATCTTACTTCCTAGTGCGCCAACTTCAAAAGGAGAGCATAGGGCATTCCAGTCACCATAGTTCTCATTCCAAATGTCATCCAAAACCAGCAAAAACTTCCTTTTCAACAGTTGCTGCTTCAATTCAATCTGAAGCATGTTTAGGTCATTATCATCGCTACTCCCAGGAGCAATAGACCTTAGAATTGATTTTGTCGTCTTGGTAATATCAAAATCGTCAGAAACATGAACCCATGCATTGATATCAAAATGATTTTCCACTTTGACATCATTGTAAATAAGCTGAGCAAGAGTAGTCTTGCCTATCCCTCCCATCCCTACTATAGAAATAACAGGGACTCCATCATCTGTACTCAAATCATCTCTTAGCAATGTTTTAAGTATTGCCTCCTTATCTTCTTCCCTACCATAAACTTTGGCTTCATTCACCAAAGAGGTTGTGGGCGGTGTTTGTTTGACTGTGTTAAACCTTCCTCCTAAATTTTTTTCAAATTGAAAAAAGGACTTGTGAAAATTGAAGTACAGAAAATCTGCAGAAGATTGAATTGAAAGGACGAACTTTTAGTTTGGTTTGTGCAAATGATCAACGCCCTGTTCGTGTTTGTGACTGAGTTGGTGATAATTGAGTGCTGAGTCGGCATTCACATCTGGTAGAGAAAAAATTTATTTCAGTCATCAAACAAAAGCCTTCCCCACAATTGCTCCGTAACTTCCCCGTAATTTACATTAACATTTTTAGTCTGTAAATTTTTATTATAAAAAACACTTATATTAGTTTATTTAATATGAATTGTTAATAGATGTGGGCAAAAATGAGATCCAATCGGTCCCAGGCCTCGACTCAATGGGTTCAATCCCAAATTGGGAGCGGTTTTTTTTGGGTCCAAGCCCAAATTCCCACCTCTAGTTGTGTACACTACCATTCTTCCCAATAGATACAACAGCAGCCCAACCAGACCTATTCATAGCCTTTCGGTGTCTAATACTTTTGGCAATAATTCAAATATATCCTACTAAATATTCCGTCTTTTTTTTTTTTTTTCATCCTAGCTTTCTTCGTTATTGGTGCTGCCTCTACTATTATCAATTCTAAAATTCTTCTATCCTCTCAAAGAAAATTCCAAAAAATTATTTTTATACTACAAATAGTGAGATTTTTGCTACTTACCATAAAATTTTTGTATAAGAATTACAAGAAAAAGATATGGTTATTTGTTTTGATGGTTATTCTAAATTTCATAAGCTTATAATACTCTCCAATAGTATTCGTTATAAAATATTTTTCAATTCTGGTTCTTTGTTTTGATAGTTATTCTAAACTTCATAAGCTTAAAATATTTTTCAATTCTATACTAAAAAGCCTAAATTATCACAATATTTTATTGATACTCTTGATAATTTAAAATGACATGAACTTGGGAAACAACATAACAGTGGCATGCATCCATCTAAGAAAAACCACAATAGGGAACTCACTTCCACAAATACAAGTAAAACATTTTTTTTCTGAAAGTTGTTGTATAACTTGTTTATCGTCTAACATGGAAAACTCACCTAAACTAACTCCATAATTAATTATAAATCAATTCCTTTTATTTACAAAATAAACAATTACCCTTTTCTTTTTAAATTAAAAATAATTGTCTTACCATATGTTTGTACTAAAAAATAAAATACTTACTTATTTTGATGCATCTATTATATCAACTTCTAAATTTTTTATTTCTATTATATTATATCAACTTCTAATGTTAACATATGCCCTCAAGGTACGTGTTAAAGACAATCTCTATTAAGAATTAATGTGTTATTAATTGATTATCTTAACATGTGTGAAGAGGACATACCTTAAGAAAAATATAAAAAAAATTTACTTAACCTTAATGTATATTATATGCGGGAAAAAAAAAAAAAAAAAAATCTTTAACTGAGATGGTTGCTGTTGCGCCAGGGGCACTCCTGTTGCTAAAGCCAAAGCAGAAGCAGGGGTGTTTTGTATCCTCTGGGTATCCTTTTTACAGCTCTGTTCTACAAACTCTGTTTTATCAGAAGAGCGGATGTCTGCTATAACAAGGTTCTACACAACAAAAAGAGATTTTCTTCATCTTTTTATTATTGGAGAACAGAGATGTTCACAATATACTTATAATAGTCATTGGCTTGACAAAAATCGTGTATGAAGAAGTCACCAGGTCACCATCGACTTTGCTCCAATTTTTTTGTTATTGCCACCTTAAATGCAGGATATAAAGAGGAAGCTACTTCCTTCTTTAGTTTTTAAGTCTTCATAGCTTTGTCTGCAAGAAAAATAGGACGGTTACTTTCAAAACTATTCTAAAGAAGCTGCTCCTTTTCAAGAAACAGTCATATCTGAAATTTGGGGACGTTAAACAGCAGAAACCAACTAAACATACTTGGCAAGTCATATAGACAATCTCTTATAGCTCCATCTTCATCAGCAAGAAATTCTGTCAACCACAATCATCAGAGCTCCATCTTGTTCAAAATAGGCAATCTGTCATAGCTCAAGAACGAGGTTTAGTTTATTATGCCGGATAATGATGGAACATATTTGATGAGGATGAAAATGAAACTTTATTACCTTGATACTCAGCAACCTATTCCCAGCAATTACAAGAACAATAAGAGTCTGCATTCCTGACTGCTTGAAAACCAACATTCCTTTGATGACAATACATAATGTGCCATTTTCTGAAGAGAAATAGATATATTTCCTTGCCCAACTGCATAGATTTTATAGTGATATAATCTAAGAAAAAGTTCCCTTGAAACCATAGGACAAGCAAGTCTGACCCTATGATGAACCAAAGTAGTGGAAGGTCATCCTAACCGATTGAGTTATAGAATGGAAGAACCTTAACATAAACTACTTTACCTGGTCACCATCTTCAGTATCACCTAAACCTTTTTCATTTGTTCAACCAGACCACTATCATTGCTTGATAGAACTTTACATCTGATGTTATCTCTGATGCTCCGTTGATTATGTCTTCAGTTAATGAAGGTCAACTGAAGACATAACAGCAGGTTTATCAATCAAAATGAAGGTCAACAGCAAGTTTATCTTCAGTTCACACAAAGGACTAATCATAAAAAACAAATATATATTTACTCTAGAAAGAAATAAATTCACCTATACATCTAAAGCTAGCATAAGGTATTGGTATTGAGTTTTACCTGTCTAAAATTTTGCTTAATAGAAAATTGATTATTCTAATTCCAAATGGGTGGCATTTGACCGATGGCATCATTTTACAAATTGGTACAGGTATAACAAACTGCTTTGATCAATACGAGAAAGACCTTTGATGAGTCTTTTGTTTGTGAAGCAGAGGATGTGATCAATACGAGAAAGACCTTTGATGAGTCTTTTGTTTGTGAAGCAGAGGATGTGCCCATACTTTCAACTAGTGTTGCCTATGGTGTTTACATGGCAGTTTCTAGCAACCTAAGGTAATTATTATCAGCATATAATATAATTTTCTCCATGAGGTTACATAATATTTCATGTCCTTACTATATCTCAAATTTTGAGGTAAGCCAGAATGATTATCCTAAGTTGTCTTTAACAAATTAACTTGGGGACATAATTTTACACACATCAATGCTATTTCAGCACAAAATATTATCTGCTCTTAATACTTGTGCCCTTTGCCTCGATTTTTCATCTAAGAAGGCCTTTTTATCTTTTCTGGGTTATAAATTTGCATAGATGATGACTAGATTAATGGAAAATATTTTGGAGTTAAGGGTTCAAAATAATCACAACAAGTCTGAAGATGTAATGTCAGTAAGGATCTGAGTAAGATTTCTCCTATGTAACTCTAATTGGCAGATGGCTAGAAGTTGTTGAGGATATAATTTTGGGATGACAAAATGCTTTTCATCAAGATATATGCCAATTCAGTTTTATAATTATGCTAGCAAGAGAATTCCAATACTCGGGAAAAAAGAAGTACAAATAACTTTAATATGGATGATTCTCTACCCTAATCATCCTTCAAAAGATGAAAGTTAGCTCTTAACAAAAGGATGGCCATTCTTTGTTTAACAGGTATCTAGTACTTGTACGAATTATTGAACAATGGATTTTGGAGCCATTGTTACACTAGCATAAGCTTATACTCAGTGCAATATGTTTTGCTGTTTGAACCGGCAACACGTTTTTTGGGATCACTGATGTAAGATTTTTGGAACTCTATGCTAGGGCCATATCATATCAATTTGCTCAATTTTCGTCATTTCAGTGTTTGAACTTTGCATGTAATTTATGAGCAGGTGGGTGGATTATTCATGGTGGGTTTGAATCCAAAAGATAAGGGAGTAGAACATGGAGGAAAACACTTGCTTGGTTACACTGTTCCCTATCAATTTTTTCTTCTTTTCTTTCAAGAGGATCACAGAGTACACAAGGATGGATCAATGGTGCTGTTGGTTTTATTTGTCATAAGTTGATTCTGTATAGTTAAACCCATGACTAAAAATATTCATGACTACGGAGCTTATTGAGACCAATAAATTTTGTGAATTCCAAATCATTATTCATTTGTCAACTGCTGCAGAAAATCCATTTTTTTTAGTGGCTTGTATATATGCCATGCCAAGTTTAATTAACCACGGATCCTAAAGGCCTAAAGGTTATGAATTTGGTTGCTGAATTATGAGGTGCTTATTTTCAGAGCACCCTGAAACGATCAGTAGTAACTAAAGCAATTCTATTGGAAACCAAGAAATTCCTTGAATTTCCAGATATTCTCATCAAACAAATTGTTGCAGAAAATCCTCCATTAAAATTCATATAATCTATTGATCACTGTTACTAATTTCAATTATCAGTTAATGATAAATGTCTAAGAAATGTAGTACAACCAACAATTGAATTTGCTTGCTAAAACAATGAGGTGTTCATTCTCAAACAAATTATCAGTGCCAAGCAAGTGAATGTGAAAAGTGAACACATAAGAGAGATTGGCTGTTTGGATTCACAGAAAATCAGTGAGAATTGACGGAGATCCCATGGAATTAAACAAGAACATAAAATATTTGATGCGTGTTACTTAATATAATCACACTAACTATTTCATGATCAAATCACTTATGGAGATGATCTACAATGAAATAATAACATGATGTTATCAATAATTCAACAATATAAAACCATCTACGACGCCAATAAGGGTTTATGGACAAAACTGCAACAACCCCTAAGAGCATAATTATGTAAGTCACAACAAAACTGATATAGAATATATCTATATCAATGAAATTATTGTCTTCTCCACTAATACTTGAATCTTTTGGCCTATGTAATGGTGATTCAATTGCATTGCAACTTTATGGCAAAGAAATGGATTTCCCTCATAGCTACCTTCTTCAAAGGTTCCAAATTGTGCAATCCTATCAAGGGTTTTGCCAGATAAATTATTGTGTGCCACTCTAAAAACTACCAAATTATCAGGAATTCCTCCAATTTGGACATGTCCAAACTCTCTAATGAGTTATGTCAC
Organism: Pistacia integerrima; assembly: GCA_026225825.1. Taxonomy (NCBI): domain Eukaryota; kingdom Viridiplantae; phylum Streptophyta; class Magnoliopsida; order Sapindales; family Anacardiaceae; genus Pistacia; species Pistacia integerrima. Next base: position 25,763,712 of record CM047741.1, on the reverse strand, counting down.
CAAATGAAGAGGGAATGCTACCATTTAAAGCATTTCTAGAAATGTTTAAAGTTTGTAGCTTTGGTAGAAATGTTTAAAAATTTCCCACTTCATTTCCCCTACACACACCAACCCAAATAAACATAAATCCATATACCTACAATAATTCAACATCATTTCGATAACATTATCATAAAGTATCTCTAAAATTTCTAAAACTATCACTCAGTATATGACTATGAGAAAAATACATATCCTGATCAATGATATCAGAAACTTCCAGGTAGTCATTGAAATTGATCCATTTTTTTATTTTTGTGTTACTTTCTTCCAACTAACATTTAACAAACATGATGTTGTTCACATAGGTATTCCCTCTAAAAAAAAGGGATTTAAAGTTTTGATGTTTTCTTGTCAAATTCATACCTAGAAATTAATCATCTTCACATGCTTAACACGCTTCACTCTCTAGAAAATTGTCAAATCGGAGGCTTTTGGACCATCCCACTTACAAAAACTCTTACTTTATTTGTTTATTTATACTTTTTTTTATTACAGTTATCCCACTAAATTATTAATTAATCAATGATCATTTTTTATATAAACTTTCAAAAGCCTAATAATTTCTAGGAGCCGTGACAATTGGTTCCACAGTTTGAACTTTTTTTCTACAACTTGTCCCATTGGAAAATAATTTCTATGGGCCCTGACTCGGCCCTACATCAAATAATTTTTGGGCAGACTTCTCGCCCCATTGGAAAATTACGCATGAGAATTGCATTAATTTTCAAAAGTCGTGATATTTTCTACAACCTTAACCTTTTTTCCACAACTTGGTCCTACAAGAATAAAAAGTCATTTAGCAATTAAAATTCTCTATTAAAAAGTGGTTTGTGCCTGTAAATAAAAAACATTGGATTGACCAACTTTTAAAATTCTTGAGCAGCAAGAAATTAATTCATCATATGAATTATACAGGAAGTACACCTCACCTGATCATATGATTCAAAGTCTTAAATGATAGGCATATGTGTTACATCATCTTTTAAACATTTACCATAAAAGATTACCAATAATCAAATTTATAATTGATACGTCCGAGTGTCCTATGTAATTAAATTTTCTTGGATTATAGCAATATTAATTAAGAAATAGAGTGTGTATTAAGGAAGTTTCATCATGAATTAAACAAGCCAATATAATAAAAGAAAATAAAATGACGAGTTTTACAAGATCTTGTATTCAAAAGGAAGTTTCATCATTAATTAAACAATTTTTCTTACTCTAATTTTTAATAAAAAGGGAAATTTTCCTTAACCCCTATGCGTTTAATGTAATCATATATTGAAATTTTGGTCATATTATTCACTCATCAACTTTCATAATTTTGGTCATATTATTGGAATCTGTTTGAGGAAAATATGTCTTGATTAAGTATCAGATCTTGCAAATTTGTCGTTTAAATTACGAAAATGTTAATAGTCAAGTTTTTCATTAAAAGACAGAGAAAGAAAGGGAACGATATGTTAATATATATCTTGTATGGACAAAAGTAGGAATCCGTTTTCGACCCTATGTAATTGAAGGGTTTTTAAATGTTGAAATGTAAATATATATTGATAAATTAAACAAAGAAAGATTAAATGTCATTCAATTCACGCTATTAATTGAAAGCTCATTAAGATTTTAAGACTATACAAAATAGTTAGGTTTGAGATTTTAATATTGTATTTATGATTAAACATAAATAGAAATCATGTATAACCTTACTGCATCATTATATTAAAGTAAATAATGGAATTTGACAACCACTTAATCTTTATTGTTTAAATTGTGAAAATGTTAGTTTTCATGTCCTTTATTTGAAGACAAATGAGGAGAATGATATATCAATACATATATATCTCTTATTGACAGAAAAATAAATTTCATCTTAAACTACGTATTTGAAGTGTTTCTAAATATTGAAATGTCAACATATATCTCAACAAACTAGATAAAGAAAGATTATAAACCTCAAGGTGATGGATTCCTTATGGCTCACTCGCCAATTTCCTTCTTTTGGTCACGGAAATCTCAATCAAATAATGGAATAAATAGAATGGCCAATAGCTTTTCATGCTTTAATTCCTTCTATTTATTCCATTATTTGATTGAGATTTTTGTTACCAAAAGAAGGAAATTGGCGAGAACCCATAAATTTATATAAGGAAATTGACATTTTTGTAAGTTTATGGATCGATTCTCCAAGTATAAAACTTGTAATAAATTTCAAGAGTCATAATGTTTGAATCAGTATTCATGAAATAGATGTTTATGAGTCGTGATAATTGGATTTTCCACAACTTGGTCGTACAAGAATAAAAAGCCATTTAGAAATTGAAATTCTTTATTAAAAACTGGTTTCTACATGTAAATAAAAAACATTGGATTTATTATAATATAAAGTAAGAGAAGGGAGAAGATGATTAAGAGGAAATAGCACTAATGCTTTTTTATTCCAACGTTGAGTGCCTTTTGTAATAATCTCCTGTATATTGTCCTTTTCTACCACATTGATCAAAGAATCTTCTTATGACAAATATATTTATTTGTTACCCCTCATCGATCAAAAGAAATCATAAATTTATTTGAAAAATATTTGATCTCTTTGTTCTCGCACTCATTACCATCGTCTACCAATGAAACTTTAACCTCAATTTTCCATACGCTAATCTATTTTATTAAGGCCAATCCCCTCTAAAGAAAAAGAGGATTAATTTCTACCCTGTAATCTTTTTTGTCAAAGTCTGTTTCCTTTAAAGAAAAAAAGGACTAATTTCTACACGTTAATTATTTTTTCAAAGTCTGTTCTCTTTAAAGAAAAAGAAGACTAATTTCTACATGTTAGTCTTTTTGGTCCAAGTCTGTCCCCCTTTTTTTTCAAAAAAAAAAAAAAAAAAAAGGACTAATAAGAAACTCTCGTTGTCACCACCCACCAATTTTGCAAGACTTAGACCATTTTCTTAAGAATTCATGGGTGAAAGATTCTTGCGTGCTTACTTGAAAGTTTGAAACCAATGGCACTATTATGATCTATTAGGAAGCTATTATTTTCATACAATTGCTATTTTTTTTCTAAAAGTTGTGATATTTTATCTTTTCATTTTCTAAAAATATAAAAATCTTGTAAAATTTTATATACAAAGTGATATCTCAAAAAATGAATGGAAGAGTTAATATAAATAATCAAACTTATTATATTCACGCTTCCATTCATATTCACCAATGCATAGTATTATCAAATAGGAAAATAATCACCAATATATTTCTTGGACATAATTGCTAATAAAAAGCACAAGTAACTCTTGAGAGCATTTTCCCTTCGTGACATAATTCATACAACACAACCTTTATATGAAAAATGGCACTGTTATGTTCTCAATTGTATCATTACAATGAAACTGTATAAGAATATGAAAAATGGAAAATGATGATGGTTATGTTTGTCAATATCTTGTTTTATAACAATATTATTCTATATCTTATAAGATAGTGGAGAAAACTAAATATTAAATTATACTATTTTGAAATCATCACAAGATTTAGATTATGTTATTTAGAGATAAAATGGGAACTTGTAGAGTTTGAGTAGGAATAAGTTTTTATTTTAATCAATTATTTTTATATATACATATATTTACAATACTAGTTGTAGAAAAATGGTTCAAATTGACAATATTGCCATACTGGAAAACCAATGGTCACAGCTCATAAACATCATATACTTTCTTGAGAATGGACTCAGAAATCATGACTTTTGTGATTTAATACAATTTCCACGATTTATTTTCCAAGAGGCAAAAAGTCAGTCAACCGACAAATTATTTAATATAGGAGCAAACCGTGAAAGAAAGGCAAGAAAAACAAGTAATCACGGCTCAAAGATATTAATTTCATGAACGCAAATATTTAACACATCAATCACTTTTTGGTTGTTAGTTTAACAGGAGAATGACAATTTCCCACCTAAGGTGCAATTTCCACAATTTATTTTCTAGTGGGGCAAGAAGTCAATCAACCGACAAATTATTTAATATAGGAGCAAACTGTGGAAAAAAGACAAGAAAAACCAATAATCAAGGCTCAGAGATATTAATTTCATGAACGCAAATATTTAACACATCAATCACTTTTTGGTTGTTAGTTTAACAGGAGAATGACAATTTCCCACCTAAGGTACAATTTCCACAATTTATTTTCCAATGGGGCAAGAAGTTAGTCAACCGACAAATTATTTAATATAGAAGCAAACTGTGGAAGAAGGGCAAGAAAAACCAATAATCATAACTCAAAGATATTAATTTCATGAACGCAAATATTTAACACATCAATCACTTTTTGGTTGTTAGTTTAAGAGGAGAATGACTATTTCCCACCTAAGGTGCAATTTCCATAATTTATTTTCCAATGGGGCAAGAAGTCAGTCAATCGAAAAATTATTTAATATAGGAGCAAACCGTGGAAGAAAGGCAAGAAAAACCAATAATCACGGCTCAAAGATATTAATTTCATGAACGCAAATATTTAATACATCAATCACTTTTTGGTTGTTAGTTTAAGAGGAGAATGACAATTTCCCAAGGTTAGGTTTCAGAAAAACAATTTCCCACCCATCGTTAAAATTCTTTTGTTGACTTTAATTGAAAAAGGACAAAATGATAAATTCAATTTTTTTTTTTAAATTTTTTATTAAAAAACCAGTTGATTAAAAAAATAGAAAAAAATTCTCTAACCCCTTTTGAAAACAGAGAGTTAAAAATTTGAATTAATTTGTTACTACCTAATAGTATTGGGTAAAAAATGGAAGGTTACTAGAAAAAAAAAAAAAAATTTAATTTTTACATCCTAAATTATATAACAATTAACATTAATATATAAAGATTATGTGGGACGTGATTACATTATTTATGATGCATATGTTTTCCCATATTTTTAACCATGTGTCCCGTGAGTAATATTTATTTGGGTATTTTCTAAGGATATTAATATTTATTTGGGTATTTTCTTTCATGACACTATTCATACAACACAATTTTAATATGAAAAATTGATAATGATAAGCTTCAATATTTCTAGGATAAGAGTATGAAAAAAAAAAAATGATTTTGATTTTGATTTTATTGGATAATAGCAATATTCTAACTCAATTAAATATTAATTAAGAAATAGAGTGTCTGCTAAGGAAGTTTCATCTTTAATTAAACAAGTCAACATAATAAAAGAAAATAAAGTGATGAGCTTTAGATTGCAGGATCTTGTATTCTAATGAGGAGATCTTCGACTTGGCGTTTATTGGCCCCACTTCAATTTAACCAACTAGAGTAGTAATTTCACACCCCACTTATTTGATTATTAGCCGCATTTAAAGGATAAAATTGAAAAATAAAAATAACAAAAGTAAAATAAAAGTGGAGTTATTTAAGCTCCACTAGATTACATTTTTAGCTCCTATTATAGTTAAAATTATTTAAAAAATTTAATCTATAAGTACTTTATACTTCTTTCCAAAATTATCTCTTTTTCATTTTTTTTTTCCAAAATTTATTCTATAACCATATTTCCAAAAAAAAATATATGGTTATGAAAAAAAAAAAATATGATCACAAGGAAAAAAATATGGCTATATGTGTGTGTGTGTGTATGTGTGATCATATTCTATAAATTTAAATATAAAAAGAAATATGGTTATGGAAAAAAAAAATGATCATAAGGATTAACTAGCGGTGTTCAAATTCCAGTCCAATCCACTTAAAAGTCATAATATCATGATATCAAAATATAGGGTTTATCTCATTGGAAAGTTGGCACTACGTTATATATTTTTTGTGTTCACTTCTTGCCCCATTGGAAAGTTAAGTATGAAACTTGCATTAAGTTTCAAGAGTCATAATGTTTGAGTTAGTGTGCATGAAATAGATGCTTATGAGCCGTGACAATTGGTTTTCCATAACTTTAACATTTTTTCCACAACTTGGTCCTACAAGAATAAAAAGCCATTTAAAATTTGAAAATTGTGAGAGCCAATACCCACAAGAATAAAAAGCAATAAAATTAAGCAAGAGAGGATAAGATAATTTGTGCTTACTTCTACACAATGGAAACAATATATAACTTTTTAAAAAGTTTTAAGGGTTGTCATATACACACATTTAGGTTTGTTAAAATTTAAGAACAGTTATAATTATTAGCAAGTATTGCATGGTTTTTAATATTTTTATAGGAGGTTTTAACATGATGATAGGATGGTTTTTAATAATTTCATCATGGTTTATGTAATACTAGTTGAAAACAAGGAGTGCTGAATGAAACTAAACCATATAACTAAAAAAAAAGAATTCCATTCGTGAAAGGATGCCTTATCCTCTGTTACTTTCTTGGAACATAGAGTCTATGTATTTCCAGTCAAGTGGGTAGAAAAAGACTTCTAGCAATAACTTATAGAGAGATTCCAAGAAGCTTGTTACTTTGGTTGACCTTGATTCATACAAAATATTACGAAGTTATTGTTTTCATAATTAATCTTCAAAAACATTGGGGTTTTTTTCTTTTATTAATATTGCGGTCTAATAATATTGGTAAGACAAATCAATATAGTTGTATTTATTTTGCAACATTTCTTTCTTTGTTTGTGTTGCAATATTCAAGTCAATAAAGAACCGGGTTTCTCCACATTATAAATAGCACAAAGCTAGTCTCTTGCAGTCACAGAAGCAACGCGATTAATGTGTTATTAAGAGATGGCGTTAAAACATGTGAGGGTGAGGCTGATGTTGATTTCGATGTTTATTTCTTTACAAGGATGGAGGATGGAGGGGTGTTTGAAGCAAGAAAGAACTGCTCTCTTGCAACTTAAACATTTCTTCAATAATCCTAACCGTCTTCAAAATTGGGTTGAGAGACATGGAAATTCATACTGTTGTGACTGGGAAAGTGTTGATTGCAATTTGACAACAGCCAGAGTGATCTCTCTTGATCTTGGCTCTGCAAGAAATCAGGAATTAGGAGAGTGGTATCTAAATATTTCTTTGTTTTCTCCTTTCCAAGAACTGTATAGACTTAATTTATCTGACAATCTCATAGCCGGTTGCGTTGAGAATGAAGGTTTTTCCATCCTCACTTTAAATAATGAAATTTTACTTCCATGTCTTTGTTAACAAGAATTGTTTTGTAGGTTTTGAAAGATTATCACACTTGAATAATTTCGTGGATCTCGACCTTAGTTACAATATGTGCAATGGCAACTGCATTTTACGAGGTTTGAGCGAACATTCATCTCTCAAGCATTTAAGTCTAGCTTATAATCAGTTTAGAGAACTAACCATTTTAATGGTGATGTTCTTTTAAATGATATAACTTTTATTATCACTTTTATATTTAGATTGATACTCAAAATTATGTACGGTTATTATTATTACTATTATTATTGGACTGCTTTTAGTTTCAGGGTTGAGTAACTTGGAGTATCTGAGATTAAACAATAACAAGTTCAACAATAGCATATTATCATATGTGTCTACTCTCTTATCATTAAAAGAACTAGATTTGACTGACATTGGATTGAAAGGCATTGTTGATCTTCAAGGTAAGCTTGCTTCTCATCTTTAATTTCTCTCATGGTTTCATAAACTTCAGTTTACCCTGTCCAAACATCTTTTTCATTTTCTTATAGTTTTAGCTGACTCTGTAATTAAACTTAGGGGTGGGAAAAAAAGACCGAAAATTGAACCAAAAAATCAGAACGAAACTGAACAAAAAATTTGATTTTTTTGAAAATCGATTCGGCTTGAAAAATTCATAAACCAATTATTCGGTTCGATTTACAGGTTTTTTTAACTGGTTAACCAAAATTGGGTTCTAAAACCGGTTTAAAAAAAATAAAAAAATGAAAACCCTACATATAATTATACTTAACTTCCCAAAGCCCACCGCTGCTGCCACTTTTTTCTTTCATCTTCCTTTTTCATCATCTTCTGTCTTCTCCTCCATGTTTCTCTTTCATCTTCCTTTTTTATCTTCTTCTCCTTGGGTTTTCTCTTTCTTTTTCGTCTTTTTCTCCGTCTCTTCTCTTTCAGTTTTATCTTTCTTTCCTGTCTTACATTCTCTTCCGTCTTACATTCCTTTTCTTCTCTTCCATTTTTCTCTTTCTTTTCGTCTTTTTCTCCAATCTTCAAGTTTATTTGAATTTGTGAAGATGTATGAAACTTGGGTGGCTTAATTTGACTTCTTCGGTGAAGAATAATAGTACGGGTACTGGGTAGTTTATCACTTTTGGCCTTTCGGGTGTATTTAATATTTTATTATTTATATCAAAACTTTTAGGTGTATATTTAAATTTCTCCTACATTTGCCTGGAATTTGAGAGTAGAAGTTCTAGTGGCCCATGGCCAAACTTTCTCAGTCAATAGTCATTCTGATTTTAAAAACCAGTTAACCGGTGAATCGAACCGTATATTTGGTTTGGTTCATAACCGGGTAGGTATTGGTTCAAGTAAAACTTGAACTGAAAAACTGGTTTGGTTTTGGTTTCGGTTAATCAGAATTTCCCACCCCTAATTAAACTCTTTGACCAACTCAAAGAAGGTAGAGTAATTGAGCAAAAAATGAGATTTGCCAAAAGGGATAAAACTTATATTCATTTAGAAAGACAATATTGAAGCCTATGGGTATCTACAAGTAATTAATGTTGGCTTAAGGAAAGTTTTTAATTGAATTAAAGTCTTCTTAAATACTTTTTGATTAGTTTTAACTCACTCAATTTTAACTCTTGCCAGAATTGGACTCTTTGAGCTGCTTAGAGGCGTTGCACATGGGCGGAATTGAGATTAAAAAAATTATAATCTCCAAAGGTACTTATTGATGATTTATAATATAGTAAATTTACATTTCTCATCATTTACCAACATTGCTCTGCTTTATGAGAAGCACAGTAGCACACATGCACTATATTTATCTAAAGAGGGCATTTCAAATTTTAGAGTTGTATTTTTATTCTAATTTTCAATTTCAGAAACCATTGAAAATATTTGTGTTTGAATATTTTCACAAACAAACAGGTGAAACGAGTTTGGGCAATTTGACTCGGCTTTATCTAAGCAATATGAGTATTAGTGATGGAAGGAGTCTCTTACAGACATTGGGCTTATTCCCATCCCTAATGGCTGTTCAAATCCAGTATAATAACCTTAGAGGAGCAGTTACTACTTATGGTAAGTTACAATAATATTGAAAGTAAGTACATTGATGCTGCCTAACAAAAAAGGAAAAAAAAAACAAGCTTTCCTTTAAATTATTGTCATAATTACACAATAACTTTGCCAAAATTTGTTCTGCCTTTCAACAGAGTTGAATAATGTTACCAATGTTAAAGAATTTCGGATCTATGATTCAACTCTCCATATAAGCTTTCTTCGAAGCATTGGAGCATTTATGTCACTTGAGAGTTTGCGTATGTATGTTTGTGAAGTCAATGGCGTATTAACTGATCAAGGTAAATTATATAGAGGTTTTTCAAATCTTATACTTCATTTTAATAGACCATGTTTAATTTATTATTGCTCGAAAAAGGATCAAGAAAACTGAAAAAGTGGAATTAGAAGTCTAGTCTAATGCATCATTTCAATAGACAAATTTTAGGATTCATTCAATATTATTTATAAATTCCACAAAAAAATGAAAAAAAAAATTGAATATTGTTTTTTATTAAAGGATTTGGTGAGAAGTGATTCGTGGTATGAATTGAAAAATTGATTTATAGATTATTAAATCATTTAATCTTTGAAACACTAACCGTGTATTAATTAAAGTTATTTTTTAGTCTAACCTTCTTTCTCTTTAAATATACATTTTATTGTTTCTCTTGTTTTCACGCTTATTAAACTAAAAACAACTTTATTTCTCTTTTTTCTTTATTAATGTAATTTTATTTTGTTAACATCAATATTTTTTTTTTTCTATTTAAGATTTTATTTAACCTTACTGAAGATTTTTTTTCCAATTTAGCCCTTATACCATATTGAATGTTCTTTTCATTGTTTTTCAATTTAGAATATTAAAATATTTGGTGTAGACTATGCTAGTGGGAAAGGAGATTATTAATTTAGGATCACTTATTTTAAAAACAACAAGAAAAAGATCACAAGGTATAAAACTCTATTTACAGGCTCACTTAACAACTAAATTCAGTTAAAATAAACTTGCTTCAAGGGCATTTGGAAATTTCAACATTTTGACTATAAGTGACTATTAAATATTATATGGCCAATAAAAATATGTTGTGTAGAAAATGAAATATTAAAATATTAAAAAACTGAGAATATTTGAAAAAATTTTAAAAAAAGAAACTAAAATGATAAAAAGTCTGGGCCAGCAGCGGCCAATAGCAGGCTAGGCTATTGTTCTTGGCCGCCATTTCTCCACTCTTTACTCCCACCATAACCCTCTCTGTCTCTCTCAATTAATTCCGACTTTAGTCATGGCTAAGGACATTAAATTTGGTAGGTGCAGCGACTTCCGTGCAAAATACTATAAAAGATTAATTCTTTTCTTTTTGAATTTTTTATTTATTTTCTACCTCTTTTAAAATATTTTAGTTTGTTTTCTTATAAAAAAACTATTATAATTTTTTTAGAGGAAAAGAAAAATATTGTTTTACAATTATTATTAATTTATGGCAAAATAAGAGGATCCATTGTTGTTAGTCTTTTAATGTTTTTATATGTCATTAAGTTTTAATAAGGGTATTACAGTCAATGTCATTAAAACAGTTAATTTTAACCGAATTTAAGTGTTAAGTGTCCTTTTTAATCAAGTTTTATAACTTATGGTTTTTTTCCTTATTGTTTTTTAAATAAGTGGTCCTAAATTGATAATCTTTCTGGTAATTTTTGTGTTTTTGTAGAGTTGCGCTCGTTCAAGAATTTAAAAACTTTTTGGATGTATGGCATTGTTTTTCACAACAATTTTTTTCAAGTGATTGCGGCTATGACTTCTGTCCAAACTATTATCATTTTAAGTAGTGACATCAGTGAGACTCTACTTGACCAAGGTTAGTAACTTTTCCCTCTCCGTACAAGTTAAATTAATTTTATGTATTTTTAAGCAATTTTAAAATAATTTTGGAATCTTTTTATCAAATAAATGCTAAATTAAAAAATTATAAATATATCTTTAAGAGCATAAAGTATACTGTATACACACTATATAAGAAATTTTAAAAGTGAAACTAAATATTTGTTTTCCAATTATAAACTTGAAGGTCAATATTAAGAAGACCAATTCTAAATCAAAAGACTAAAACTTGTTTATAATATTAATTCAGACTAACTAATTGTTAAATATTTTTCTTTGTAGTGTTGGGTAACTATTATTTAGTATAAAAAATTTGAATAAAGAATTTAAGGTTATTATAGCCTATCCTATATTCATAATCATATAAATATATTATATTTAGAATGTTAGATCTTTAGTTGGAGGCATTCAATTGGTTTAAATTAAGGTTTCTTATGGGCAACTATCTGATTAATTTTGGGACAATAAATTAAATTAAATGTTAATAATTAACAATGAGGTGCACCGACTCGGGTATACATCCCATGTATCTTCTTTTAACCTCTTTTCCTTCTTCTTCTTTTATTTATTTATTTATTTATTTATTTATTTTTTAATATGATGTTTGATAGATATGCCGGCTTTTCAATATTGAATGTTTTTTTTTTCAATGTTTTTCAATTTAGAATATTAAAATAATTGGTGTAGATTATTAAACAATATTTTCAAGGTGATGTGATCTATGCTTGTAGGAAAAGAGATTATCCTTTCTCCTATACCAAATGTTCTTTTCAATATTTTAAATGTTAAAATAATTTTTTTAGAGGAAAAGAAAATTATTATTTTATAGTTATTATTAATTTATGACAAAATAAGAGTATCCTTTTTTTGTGTTAGTCTTTTTAGGTTTTTGATAGTCATTAAATTTTGAGAAGGGTATCATAATAAATGTCATTAAAACGGTTAATTTTAACAAACTTTAGGTGTTCATGGCCTTTTTAATCAAGTTTTCCTTATTGATTTTTAAATAAGTGATCCTAAATTCATAATCTTCCTAGTTACTTTTTATATTTAAGATTTTATTTAACCCTGTTGAATTTTTTTTCCAGTTTAGCCCTTATACCATATTGAATGTTCTTTTAAATGTTTTTCAATTTAGAATATTAAAATATTTGGTGTAGATTATTGAACAATATTTTCAAGATGATGTGATCTATGCTAGTAGGAAAGGAGATTATTAATTTAGGATCACTTATTTTAAAAACAACAAGAAAAAGATCACAAGGTATAAAAGTCTATTTACAGGCTCACTTTACTAAATTCAGTTAAAATAAACTTGCTTCAAAGGCATTTTGAAATTTCAACATTTTGGCTTTAAGTAACCGTTAAATATTATATGGCCAATAAAAATATGTTGCGTAGAAAATGAAATAGTAAAATAGTAAAAAACTGAGAATATTTGAAAAAATTAAAAAAAAAAAAAAACCTAAAATGATAAAAAGTCTAGGCCAACAGCGGCCAATAGCAGGCCAGGCTATTGTTGTTGGCCGCCATTTCACCTCTTTTAAAATATTTTAGTTTGTTTTCTTATAAAAAAATTATTATAATTTTTTTAGAGGAAAAGAAAAATATTATTTTACAGTTATTATTAATTTATGGCAAAATAAGAGTATCCTTTCTTGTCAAGGTTAAGTTAGTCTTTTTATGGTTTTATATGTCACTAAGTTTTAATAAAGGTATTACAGTAAATGTCATTAAAACAGTTAATCTGAACATAATTTACTCAATTTAGGTGTTAAGTACCCTTTTTAATCAAGTTTTATAACTTAAGGTCTTTTCCTTACTGTTTTTTAAATAACTGGGCCTAAATTGATAATCTTCCTAGTAACTTTTATGCTTTTGTAGAGTTGTCTTTGTTCAAGAATTTGACAAGTTTAGAGATCCATGACACTGTTTTTCACAACAACTTTCTTCAAATGTTGGGGGCCATGACTTCTCTTCAGTCTATTGAAATTATTAGTAGTGACCTCAATGACACTCTGCTTGACCAAGGTTAGTAACTTTTCTTCTCCTTACAAGTAAAATTTATAATTTATAATTGGAAATTAAAAATGTTATGTGCAAAAATAAACATTATTACCAAACATATAAATAGAAAAAGTAACAAACCTCCCATAAGAAGTAGCCATCTAATTAATGAGGGTCAAAGTTCAAAATTTTTCTTGCTAACTTAAAAATATAATCTGAGTACATATTATAAAAGGAAAAAGAAATTTAAAAACAATAATCTTGGACTAGCTAAATTAAACCATATTTGGAACCAACTGCTTGTTGCTCATGCATGAACTTAATTAATAATTGAAATCACTTCTATCAGCCTATCAAATGCACACATTAAAATTTTTCTTGTCAGGGTTATATTAGTCTTTTATGTTTTTTTATAGTCACTAAATTTTAATAAGGGTATTACAGTAAAAGTTATTAAACAATTAATTTTCCCTCTCCTTAAAAGTTAAATTTTGACTTTTAACTAAGTCTAAAATGTTTTCTAGAATATAAATAATGATCCAACGAATTGATTAGAGTAAACAAAATTGCATAAGATCTCAACAAAATTTTGTACCTTATATATATAACATTCAGTTATCATTATATTTAGCTTTTTCAACAGTTTCAACTTCATTATATTTTTTTGAGTAATATTATTTTCAGTTTTGCCTACACTCAAGAGTTTGAAATATGTGGAGTTTCATGACATTGCTCTAAACAACTTCCCTGCAATATTCAATGGATCGTGCAATTCCCTTGAGACTCTACAACTTTACAATTGTAATGTGACAAACACGTTTCTTGAACAAGGTTAATACTTCTCTCTTCTTACAAGTTTAATTAATTTTTAGTTTCCGATTCAATCATGCATAACCTATTAATAAATAATTTATAAATTAGCAATTGATTCTTTTCCAATTTAGAATATTAAATAATTGGTGTAGATTATTGAACAAGAGTAATGCTACAGCCACCAACGGTAGTGCACCGAATTTGTGCATCAAATGACGTGGCAAAATCCTGACCGTTGATTAATATTAAGTTAAAATTGATCAACGGTTAGGATTTTGTCACGTCATTCAGTGCACTACCCTCGGTGGCTGTATTATTTTTCATTGAACAATATTTTCAAGGTGATGTGATCTATGCTAGTAGGAAAGCGGAATATCCTTTCTCCTATACCATATTGAATGTTCTTTCCAATATTAAAATAATTTTTTTAGAGGAAAAAAAAAATATTATTTCACACTTATTATTAATTTATGGAAAAATAAGAATATCCTTTCTAGCTAGGGTTATGTTAGTCTTCTTATTTTTTCATATGTCACTTAAGTTTTAATAAGGGTATTACACTAAATGTCATTAAAACAATTAATTTTAACAAAATTTAGGTATTAACTGTTAAGTGTCCCTTTTTAATCAAGTTTTACAACTTACCGTATTTTCCTTATTGTTTTTAAAATAAGTGGTCCTAAATTGATAATCTTCCTAATTAATGAGAAAAAGTAACAACCTTCTAATACGAAGTAGCCATCTAATTAAGGAGAGCCAAAGTCCAAAACTTTTCTTGCTAACTTAAAAGTATAATCCAAGTACATATTATAAAAATAAAAAAATATATATCTGAATTTATTAAATTAAATTTTTATATACACTCTTTTATTCATTTTATTAATGGTTAATTTATATATAAAAAATTTTATGTCTAGTATTCTTCATTAAATATTTGATTATTAATGAGAAAATTTTCCAATTTAGAAGATTAGTTAATTTGTTTGGGACATTCGATTGGTTTTGTACTAAAAAGTCTCTTAAGGCATGAGATTATTTATCCCAAAATATTTAGGAAAAGATAGTCAACACCTAACAATGAATATGCAATGCCAGATTAACTCTAGTCTTTTTAGATCATTAATATCTAATTAGTACTACTCTTAAACGATGGTTAAATATTTGAATATGTTTTTTTAAATTTATTTTGTTAAATAAAATAGAATATTGAAATTAGTTTATGGTATTTCTTCTTTATTTCCATTACACATAAAGAAAATACACATATATTTTTTTTTTCTTTATGTGTAGAATTGCCTAC
Organism: Pistacia integerrima; assembly: GCA_026225825.1. Lineage (NCBI taxonomy): Eukaryota > Viridiplantae > Streptophyta > Magnoliopsida > Sapindales > Anacardiaceae > Pistacia > Pistacia integerrima. The sequence goes on along the minus strand of CM047741.1, from coordinate 25,748,504 downwards.
GTTTAAGAGTTTGACAGAATTGCGTATACTTAACACTTCTCTTCAAATGCTTTGGAGCATGACTTCTCTTCATAATTTAACAATTTTCAATTGTATCCTCAAGAACACGTCACTTGATGAAGGTTAGTAACTTTTTTCCTTTCCCTTCCAAGTGTAATTAATTATTTTATAAAAAATATATGTCAAGTAATATTATATAAGATGATACATTACTTAAATGGATATGAATTAAAGATTAAAACAATGCGTGTTTATTAAACAGAGTTAATTATGACTTTTAATTATGTCTGTTTTTATGAATATAAATAATGATCCCAATCAATTAAAGGATAGAATACACGATGTAAATTATTAGTTCTCTTCTAATAAATTCGATTCCCGTACACGAGTATCTTCCTTCAAATAGATATGATCTATGGATAGTACTTCTGTAAGCAAATTCTTTTTTTTTGGGCTTGCTTCTTAAGCCAATAAGTCCTGTGCCTGGTTCGTGCAATCAATCTGTCCCTTACCTGTCCATTCAAGCGTTTCAATATCTCCTTTGGCCTTGTCTTCTGGAGTTAAATAGATAAGTTAATGTTCTGTGCTATGGTAAAATTATTAATGAGAAATTAAAAATATTTAATTGGAACATTTATTATTAAAGATAATCCAACTTTCTAAAAAGAAAATACTCCAGTTCGACTAGACTCCGATTTCAAACATCCATATGAGATAATTATTATAAATATAAAAAAATACCAAATTAAAAATCTAATATATAGTCTTATAGATTAGTGATATACAACATTTTAGTTGTCTATAAAAATATAAATCTGCACCTAATTTGATAACTTCTACAAATTAATCATAGAAAAAGATAGTCCATATGAAATTAACTAGAAGCATGAAATTCCTGAAGATTAGAATTCTAGTCAACAGTTGAGATAAGAACATTGAGTTGACATCCTATTTAGCATATGTGAAATCTATTTTCCAAATATACATATAATTCTTTAAAAAAGGCAAAAGAGAAATAGTTTCATAGCCAGTACGTTTGTTAAATTTGTGCTGTATAATAATTATTAAGCATATTGATTAAGTAACATTTGCATGGCTATAATTACCCTTGTGCTTCATATAGTAACTATTAATGGAACAATTTCTATTTCAGGAATATGTAAGATGCTTCATCTTCACGACTTAGACATCAGTAGCAATGGTTTAACGGGTACCTTCCCTTGGTGTCTAGCAAACTTGACTTCCCTTCAACTTTTAGATATCTCTATAAATTCCTTTCAGTGGGCACATTCCAATGGAAATTGGAGCATATCTACCTAAGTTAGAATCACTTGACATTTCTGGAAATGCTTTTGAAGGTAGTATTCCCTCTTCATTTGGTGACATGAAGTCATTGAAACATTTGGATATGTCTAACAATTTGTTGACTGGAGGAATACCTGAGGAATTGGCGAGTTGCATCTCATTAGAGCACCTAGCATTGTCAAATAATAGTTTGCAAGGTCAGATATTCTAGGATGTAATGTTCAGAGATCAAATTCATTCACATGTGTTTTTACGTCAAAGATTCTAAGAATAATAATTGAGAAATTTGAATGCATAAAACTAACTTATAAATTTTGGATAAGTCTAGAAAAAAAAAAAAAAAAATTAACAAAGCAACATATGATTGCCAAGCATTAAATTTCATATCCATGATACTTATATGATCTTGATCAAACTCTTTCAATTGTATAAAATATTGCCTAAAAATTGGTTAATGCACTTGCACCCAAAAATGGATTGTGTTGAAATAATTTTGTGTCCCACCAAATCCTTTTAAAATGAACCAAACCTGTTAGTTTAGTGGGTCTAAGTAGGAAAACCCAGACCCAAACGTTATTTTTACTTGTTTTCGGCCCAGCCCACAAAAACATTTATTTTAAACTACTTAAGCAATATAATGTAATATAATTAAACTCCTTTAAGTGAACTTCATAATCATATTATACCAAAATACAAATAAAGTACATTAAAATTATATTATTTCACTGAAAATTAAATAAAGAAAATAAATTTCCAATTAAATAAATAGCATTACAAATGATTCTAATATCTAATAAAGAAAAGAAAAGCATCACAAATGATATTGACAAAGGCTTTCAACTTCCTGCTGCCAATGTCTTTTTATTACTTTTCTTTATAGCCGCATTAATCCAGGTTATATATATATAAATATAAAGGAAAGAAGTAAAAATAGTCTCAACAATAAATAATAACTCATAAATGAGATCAAACCATAGTCTTTAAAGTACAATATTCAAAACCAAATGTGTTCTCTCCAATTATTCCAAAGCAAACATAAGCCCAAACTGAAAAACTAAATGGTGCTTGCTATCAGCGGTAGTGAAATCTCATGTGAAACACCTGCTCTACAGTCCATTTTCCAGATCATTCATTTCCTGGTCTGAACCCAAAAATAAAAAATATATGGAGAATTACCTTCAATTATTTTCTACAAGTTGCTTGTTTTCAAGAAATTGTCACATTTTAAAATCTCGCCGTTTGTTTAACTCAGAAATCAACTGAGACATACTTGGCAAGTCATAGAAATAGTCTGTTATAGCTCCATCTTGATTAACCATAAATTTTTTAGCTTGAGTTTAATTAGATAGACATTAAGATAACTTAAAAGAAAGCAACTTACCTTTACACCCTGATTTGATGCTGGGAGCATTCTTCCATAGGAAAGCACCGGTCTTCCCTGATCTCAAAGTCAAGCAGAGCTGGGACAGAATCAAAAGCTGATTGTTTAATTCCAGAGCAGCGAAATTGAATAAGAATCAATTTTCCTTTGCTAATATCACGAGCAGATTTATCTACATCATCTCGAGATACAAATTCGGGTTATAAAAAAATGACTGAAAATTGGGGTGGTTAAAAAATATATACAAATTGGGGTTATTAAGAGAGGATGTCTGCTATAACAAGGTTCTGCACAACAAAAAGAGATTTTCTTCATCTTTTTGTTTTTGGCTTCACAAAAATTGTGCATGAAGAAGTCACAAGTCACCATTGACTTTGCTTCAATTTTTTTGTTGTTGCCACCTTAATGCAAGTTATAAAGAGGAAGCTAGTTCCTTCTTTAGTTTTTGAGTCTTCGTAGCTTTGTCTGCAAGAAAAATAAGACAATTACTTTCAAAACTATTCTAAAAGCTGCTCCTTTTCAGGAAACAGTCAATATCTGAAATTTGGGGACATGTTAACTGCAGAAACCAACTAAACATACTTGGCAAGTCAAATAGACAATCTCTTATAGCTCCATCTTCATCAGCAAGAAATTCTGTCATCCACAATCATCAGAGAGGGGTTTAGTTTATTATATTTCCTTTGATGACAATAAATAATATGCCATTTTCCGAAGAGAAACATATATATTTCCTTGCCCAACTGCATAGATTTGATAGAGATATAATCTAAGAAAAAGTTCCCTTGAAACCATAGGACAAACAAGTTTGACCCTATGATGAACCAAAGTAGTGGAAGGTCATCCTAAAGGAATAACACAACTAACCAGTTGAGACAACTAACCGATTGAGTTATAGAATGGAAGAACCTTAACATAAACTACTGTACCTGTTCACCATCTTCAGTATCACCTAAACCTTTTTCATCTGTTCAACCAGACCACTATCATTGCTTGATATAACTTTACATCTGATGTTATCTCTGATGCTCCGTTGATTATGTCTTCAGTTAATGAAGGTCAACTGAAGACATAACAGCAAGTTTATCTTCAGTTCACACAAAGGATTAATCATTAAAAAACAAATATATATTTACTCTAGAAAGAAAGAAGTTCACCTATAAGGATAGAATTGGCGAGGGGCTTGCTATTCACTTGGGGGAAAACAAGTGGAGCAGCAGAATTATGAAATCAACTGTTTGGATCCAGAGAAAATGAAAAAGAATCAATATAGCTTCCTCCTAGTTTAACAAAATTCTAAACATTAGTTGAGTATTTTTGAAATTGCCATACCTCATCTTCTTGGGGAGCAAAGGCGAATTTCCAATTTATGTTGACATAAATTATGTGGGCTATCCTGGGCCAATCTGTCCGTTATCCTTTTTGCAACTCTCGTACAACAGAGGAGATTTACCCTCAACAGAGAAAAATGAATTTACCTTTATCCACAGATTTGACTGAGGGACTTGTGCTGTCATCTTGGCAAAATATGAGAACGCAAAGGGCCAGAAATATTACTTGCCTGTTTTGATAAGAGGAAATGAATAAGAATAGATTGAGGTTCCTGCACAGTTAAATGAGAATATAAATGTTGGATGAGTATCAATTATAATTAAGGTACCTGGTGGTTTTGTGAAATTAAACAGGATTTAATACTCTTCTTTGATCAAACACCCATCTCCAATCTGTGAAAACATAAGGTATGTGGGCTATCATGGACCAATATTTTCCTTTATCCTTCCTGCACCTTTTTTGTAGCAGAGGACATCCATCTATATATAGTCGCAAAAGCGAGGGAGGCAGGCCAACCCTTGGAAAGTATTTGAGCTTAGGACAACTATAGAGTTCCAGCTCTTCCAAGGATGGGAGGTTTTGAACAGTGGAGGATAGACATTCCAGGTCCGGAAAATTTTCAATCTGCAGTTGAATTAGAGAAGTAGGAAGTTTCATTTCTATCTTCTCACATGGAAATGATACCATATCTGAACATTCTCCACTTATGCAGAGTCGTCTAAGAGAGGTGAGTTTCTGCAATCCCCACATGAACAAAGACTTACAGATACTGAGATCTTTAATCTCAAGTGACAGAAGGTTGGTTGGAAAGCCATCCTCAGGGAAGGACACAATGCTTGGACAATTTAATATTGCTAAATATTGCAGAGAGTTGAGATTGTGCATGCAATTAGGTAGGGCCTCCAGTTTCTCACACCCAATAATGGAGAAGTCTGATAGTTTAGTAGAAGGCAATCCTCCTTCTGCAAAGGAAACCAAGTTTGGACAATCCAATATACTTAACTTTTGAAGATGCCGGAGTTGGCGCAAGTCATTGGGTAATGATGTAAGATTTTCACAATCACAAATTGTAATACTTTCTAGAGAAGTGTTATTGTGCACTCTTTCTGCTAATGACTCCATCTTTGAACATCTATCAATAAATAGGTATTTGAGAGCCTTAGGAAGATTGCCTCTTGATGATAAGGAAACAAGATTTGAGCAATGAAAAATCTCCATTTGTTGAAGCGTGGCAGGTAACTCACTTTTTGACCATACGGATGTAAGAGATGGACAATGTTTAATCTCCAAGTACTCAAGAAAAGAAGTATCCCTACAACTGCTGCCTCTTTTGATATTCTCCTCGTGCATCACCGAAACTTCCTCCTCATCTATCAAAGTCTGTAGATTGTTGCAACCATGGATAACCAACCGCTTCAGATTCGGAGGCAGATGCACTGTAGCAATACATGTCAAAGAATCACAGAATCCAATAGATAAACTTTCAAGAGACCTATTGCTGCTGTGCATCCATGCCTCAGGTAAGGATTTTAGTGCATTGCATTTGAAAATGGTGATGAATCTAAGCTGGGAAGGTAGACTAGCCTCTGGAAAGGAAACAAGTTTCGGGCATTCTTTGATAGATATCTCCCTGAGGGAACTAAGGTTGTTCAATACTTGAGGTAACTTCACAAGGGATTCACAATCCCTCAACTCCAAGGATTGAAGTCTGCAAGGAAACCCATGTTGCTGCTGTTCTCCTTCCTCTGCCACCAAGGAAAGAAGTTGGGGACACTGCTCAATCACCAATTGACAAAGGTAGCTAATATCTTTCATTAAACTATTTCCACTCTGACAGAAAAATATTAGATCTTTACAGCCAACAATCTTCAATTCTTCTAATTTTGGTAAGACTGGCAGAAAGCGCTCAGATTCAAGCATGTGACTTGACATATCAGAAAGAACCACAGAGCTCACTGAGCTAAGGTCGACATTAGTTTTCCACACCACCTCTTTGCATGCATCAATTTCTAATTTGCAAAGGGATGGAAGACTTGGAACTGACACCACCAACAGCTCACATCTTTTAACCACAAGCCTTTTCAATGAAGGGAGATGCTCTGGCAATACGCCTAGAAGTTTAGAACATCTTACGATTGAAAGCACCTGTAGACGAGGAAAACCTATAACTTCTTGACCAGGTTCATGAGGAATCCAGTTTTCCCATTCTTGCATACTCTCAAAACAAAGAGTCTCCAGTGAAGGAAAAGGCACTGAGAGGCAATTTCCATTAAACTCCAGTCCAACAATCTTTACTCCAGCCATTCCTTTGATAAAAAGTCCCTTGAGAAAGGGTAGTTGTCCAACAGATGGCAAGAAAGTACACTTACCACAATCTTCAAGTCGTAGGATCACTAAATCTGAAAATGAGAAATCCCCTAACCAAGTTGGGAATCTTGTGCCACCATAGCCCCTGACAGTGAGCTCTTTCAGCTTCTGGTGAGGTTTTAGCACATTAAGCACATGTGTTTCAGTTCTTGGCTTATTTGAAACTCCAAGACTGTTTGCCCATTCCAACAGTACAGCATTAAGGTTCCTCATGCTATGTAAACTGGCATCCTTGGCATCCCCAACATCATCAACATTCTCCAACCTTGAAATGTGAAGTGTCTCCCGAATATGCATCAATGACTTCAACCCTCCTAGCCCAGAGCAGATTCCTTTGCCTACTACAAAAAAGGGCAGTGTTCGGAGACCAGTTAACTTACTGATGCTCAAAGGCATTTCTTCCAACGAATGTGCGTTAGAATTATTGAGATGTTGTAGGTTTATTAGGCTCCCAATTTGTGCACACAATTTCTTCAGTCGACGGCAATTTTCTAATTTAAGTGTTTGTAAATTGTAAAGATTGCTGATTGAGTCAGGTAAAATTTCAATTGCAGTACTGGAGAGATCAAGGTAGCGTAGCTGTTTCAAATAACCAATTCCAGTTGGCAGCTCAACAATGCGATACCCATGTAAAGATAAGACCCTTAAGCGTTGTAGTTTTGGCAGTATATGCAAAACAACATTATAGGTCAAGTAACACCAGCCGGGATGCACCAGCTTGAGTGGCAAAAAGGTCCGTAGCTGCTTGACATCTTTCAAGGCCTCAAACTTCTTAAGGCCGTCATATTTGCCGCCAATGTATGATAAATGGCGAAGATTTTTTGAGATTTTTTCTTCCTTATCACTCTCCAGTGCGTTTTCCATCCTAAAGCAAATTTCTTCTGCAGCCCATTGAGCTAAATCATTGATGAGATCGTGCATAACAAACCAAGAAGTATCTTTGCTTGAGTGTTGGAAAAATGACCTTGCGTACAACTCACGAAATGACTTGCGACCCAAAACTTCCATTTGCCTCTCACCAATTTCATGTTGCAAGAAACCTTCAGCCATCCATAATAATATCACCTCCTCCTCTTGAAATTCGTATCCCTTAGGGAATAACGAGCAATATGCAAAACACCGTTTCAAATGTGGAGGTAGATAATGGTAACTTAACCTTAGAGCTGGTATAATTCCACCCGGTAAGTCCCATATATTGCTATTGAGCACATCTTCCCAATCGTTAGGATCATATTTACCACGTAGAAGGCCACCAAGAGTTTTTGCTGCTAAAGGCAAACCGTTACATTTTCTCACTATCAGCTCACCAGTGCCCTTAAGGTATTGATGCATACTAAAATCATTTGTCCCCAATGAGTGTCTTGAGAATACACTCAAACAAGCGTCATTTGATAGTTGATTTAAGGAGTAAGCTGGAAGAGTACCCATGATTTTTGAAACATTTTGACTACGAGTTGTGACAATAATCTTACTTCCTGGTAACCCAACTTCAAATGGACAACGTAATACCGTCCAGTCATCATAATCATCATTCCATATATCATCCAAAACAAGCAAAAACTTTTTTCCAATTAGTTTCTCCTTGAGTTTGACTTGAAGCAAATTTAGATCATTTACTTCATCAGTCCTAGTATCAACCGAGTGTAGAACTGTTTTTGTTAGCCTAACAACATCAAAATCTTCGGAAACACAAGTCCAAGCTTTGAGATCAAAGTGATCTTCAACTCTGGCATCATTGTAGACAAGTTGGACTAGCGTTGTTTTGCCCACTCCTCCCATCCCTATTATTGGAAGAACAGAGACTCCACACTCAGTGCCCTCATCCCTCAATAATAATTCAAATATCGCCTCCTTATCTTTTTCTCTACCACAAACATAAGCTTCATTCACCAAAGAGGTTGTGGGTTTTCTTTCACTGGCTTTGACGGATGCCCTAACCGAATTCTCTTTCAAATCGAGGTTGTTTTTTTGTGCTGCAATATCTTGCAATCTGATGGTGATTTCTTTTATTTTGGGCCGCATCTTGATATTAGATATGAAAGCTGGTGAATTCAAACTGATGCAGCAAGTAGGGATGAGCTTGTGTACCTTACTTGTGCTGGCTTGGGGTTCTAGCAACAACTTTACCCGCAAAGCTTCAGTTGCAAAGTCGTCCAATATGTCTTCCACGTCATAAGCTAAGTTTTTAAGCTCGCTAAGCCAGATCTTCACTAACCTGTTCGTCAGCTGCTTCTCCTCAGCATCATCAAGCACAGCACGAATCATAACCAATATTTTTTCCCATTTCTGGAGATTAGCATGGATTTTCTTTTGGCGTGCGAACTGCAGAAGTTCAGGTGAGGCCAGCTTTTTGAACAACACCTCGATGCAGGCAGATAGAATAGCCTCTCCCATCATAGACATGGTTTCTTTGAAGAAACGGAAGAATTTTGATGGAAAATGTGGTAGCCAAAAATCTGCATAAAAATGAACTAGGAAGAAAATATTGGTTTCTTTTGTCTCCAAACTAAAAAGCAGTTGTTGCTTATTGACTGCCTGACCATGGACTCAGAGAAGTCAACTTCCACTGTGTTTTAGCAAGCGTGACCTACATGGACTAGTACTAATAATGGACAAACGTAAACAAAATAATTTTCAAGAGTTATTTATTGTTTATTATAAATACATAATATAGATAAAAGCAGAGGATCAGTCAACTTTCCGAAAGCATAAATTTTGAAACACTCTTCTAAGGTGCTAATGCTTTACAAACAGGTGGTGGGTTATGTGCTTGGGTTGGAAAACTGTAGAGAGGTTGAACTGGTGAAACTAGAAATTCAGTTTGGTTTTTGAAAGCTGAAGCTCAAGGTAAAAAAATGGCAGAACAGTTACATATAAGTTGAATCCTCTTATTCATTTTAACTAATGCCATTTTTAATTAACCTTGATTGCATATGAAATTGATACATGCAGTAATTAGTTGAAAGAAGTTTCATGTTATAGCTGTATTTTTACCAAATGGACTATAACCATCCATTACCTAGCAGTTGGCAGAGGAGTAGAGAAATCTTTTCAGCCAGGATTTAATAACTATTACGAGAATAGGTACTTACATCATCATATTTATCTCAATAAAGCAGATCAAACCATGCTGGTGAAATGCAACGAATTGTATGCTTTTACCTCTGTTTTGTATGCCCTGAGTATCCCTTTTCTTAACCTATGTTTTGAAGACTATTTTAGCAGTGTCCTTTGCAAAAACAGAGGAGCATATTCCTAAAGAAGAGAACTTCTAAATCTATTTAATTTTGAGATGTTTATGATACACTCTGCTTTGTTCCTTATTGTGGAAGGGCTATCCTTTGTTATGTTGATGAGGAAGTCGTATATGGCATTTGTATTACTAGAAATTAACATTTTCGTTTGTGACGCAAAGACCATTTTTCATTCAACAGTTATAAACAAGTATCATTCTGAAAAAATATTGACATGATTCACATGAAGATGGAAGTAACGAACTGAGCTGAGAATTCCAACAATAAGATTCGTATCAGAAAGTACTCAGCAGGATGCAGTAGGACACACCATCAAGGGGCAATTTAAAACTTACGTCTAGAGGTCTAAACAAATACCACTATCCTTTTTGCACCTCCGCTCTAGGAGTGATCCTCTGCTGAAACAGAGGAGAGCCATCCTACAAAGAAGAATTGCTACATCTCTTTCATTACTCTGAGATGTTTATTAGATACTCATCACCAATTTCTAGCTTCAGAATAACTTTTCATGAAAAGTCTCAAATAATTTTCTTGATTTCTTTATAGCCGCATTAATCCAAGTTATATATAAACATAAAGGAAACAAGTAAAAGTAGTCTCAACAATAAAGAATAATCTTTAAAATACAACATTCAAAACCGAAAGTGTTCTCGCCAATTAATCCAAAGCAAACACAAGCCCAAACTGAAAAACCGAAAGGTGCTTGCTATCAGCAGTATTGAAATTTCATGTGAAAGAGCTGCTCTACAGTCCATTTTCCAGATCCTTCGTTTCCTGGTCTGAACCCAAAAAAATTTATGGCGAATTAGTTTCAAATATTTTCTACAAGTTGCTTGTTTTCAAGAAATTGTTACATTAAAATCTCACCATTTGTTTAACGCAAAAACCAACTGAAACATAATTGGCGAGTCAAAGAAACAGTCTGTTATAGCTCCATCTTCATTAACCAGAATTTTTTTTTAGCTTGAGTTTTGTAGGTCTGATAAAGATGGCAATAACAACATCATACAAGATAACAAAAGAAAGATGTCATGAAGGTGTATTTACCAAAGCAGTGGAAGATAATTCTAAAATAAATAGATATTATGGTAGCCTAAAAGAAGGGAACTTACCTTTATCCCTGATTTGACGTAGGGATCATTCTTCCATAGGAAAGCACCGGTCTTCCTTCCATGATCTCGAAGTCAAGCAGAGCTGGGACAGAACCAAAAACTAATTGTTTAATTCCAGAACAGCGAAATTGAATAAAAATCAATGGAGATTCCAGCAGATGCAAATGTTAGTCGGATCAGGTTAAAGAAATTACATTCACTCTTCATAAGACAACAGGAGGTATTCCAGCTATGATGGGCCAATATTTTCCTTCATCCTTTGTGCACCTTTTCTTCAGAAGTGGACATCTATTGATATATAGTTGGGAAAGTGATGTATGCAGGCCATTCTCCGGGAAGGATTTGAGATTAGGACAATTACGTAGATATAGTTGCCCCAAGGAAGTCAAACTTAGAAGAATGGATGATAGATATTTCAGATTCGGAAAATGGGCAATAGACAGGTGGTTTAGAGAGGTAGGAAGTAACATTCCTATCTCCTCATGTGGAAATGATACCACATCCTCACACCCTCCTGTAATACCAGATTTGAGAATGAGGAATTGCCAAACCAAGTTTCAAATTTTATACCACCATAGCCTTTGACAGTGAGCTTTTTCAGATTTTGATGAGGCTGTTGTTGGTTTTATGAGCATGAATGTGGTCTTACGGGAGAGAAAAGGATGAAAAACAAGGAGGGAAAAGAGCTGAAATATTGCATTACCTTGAACTGAAAAATTACAGCAGACATATATACATGACAGACACTATTGCACCTAACCATAAAACATATTTTAGTCCAAAATGGCATCCTAACCACACAAACTTAGCAACTTTGATTACATCACATTAATTTGGTACAAAGTTGACAACCTAAATACATGTTGAACTCACCAAAATACATCACTTCAGCATGCCTACAGAACAGCTACGTGAACTGCTCCAGACCAGATTTTCAAACTTCACCTTTTCTTTTGCCGCGTAATGCAGTGCAGTTTAATCCAAAATAATGCTTCAAGCAAAATATCACTTCTTTGAAAACTCCTCCTTGATATTTTTGCTTGAGACACCAAGTTTAAGCTTCATGTCTTCAAACTTGGACCCACATAGGGACTTAGTAAATATGTCACCAATTGCATTTCCCCTCCGCAGGTGTCAATCGATTTCTCTGGATTGCTCAACCTCCCTCACTGCATGAAACTTGATTTTTATGTGCTTAGTTCGATCATGCATGACTGGATTTTTAGCCATAGCAACAGCCGATTGATTATCACAGAAAATTTCAGTAGGCTCAACCCTGTTTTACCTCCATATCGCCTAGCAAATTTCTCAACCAAATAGCTTGATTTATCGCATTGCAATGATATGTATTCACCTCAGTGGATTGTGCCACTACTTCTTGCTTCTTGGAAGACCAACAAAATGCACCATAATTCAGTAGGAATACATACCCGGATGTGCTTCGCATATCATCACAGGAGCCTCCCCAATCACTGTTTGCAAACCCTATCAATCTGAAATTTTCAGATTCCCCAACCGCATTCCATGATTTGCGTTCCTCTAATGAATCTCGGCACCCTCTTGGCTGCTCTAAGATGCTCCTCACTTGGTTTGCTCATGAATCTTGATAGGAGACTAATTGAAAACATCAGCTCATGCCTTGTTCTTTGTCAAGTACAATAAGCTCCCAATCATTCTCCTATAATCTGCCTCATCTAGGAACCCGCTCCATCATCTTTGCATAGCCTTTGATTTTGCACCAAAGGTGTGGCAACTGACTTGCATTCATCCATTCCAAATTTCTTAAGCATTTCATTTGCATATCTCCTTTGACAAATGAAAATGCTATCTTGAGATTGATGGATTTCCATTCTAAGGAAGTAAGTCATCATTCCCAAATCAGTCATCTCAAACTCTTTGTGCATTGCTTTCTTGAACTCTTCAACCTGAATTTCATTGTTTCCATCACCAACAAATCATCCACATACAAGGAAACCATAATCACATCTTCATTGTTCCTTTTTACGTATAAGGTATGCTCATTGGGGCTTCTTGCATAACCAAGACTGACTAGGTAGTCATTGATTCTGTTGTACCAAGCTCTTGGAGCTTGTTTCAGGCCATACAAGGCCTTTCTCAGTAAGTACAACTGGTCTTCTTTCCCCTTGACTTCATATCCATCAGGTTGTTCAACAAAGATCTCCTCATCCAACCTACCATTCAAGAAAGCTGACTTAACATCCATTTGATACACTTTCCACTTGAATTGGGCTGCCAAAGCTAGAACCAATCTAATTGTATCATGTCTTGCAACCAGGGCAAATGTATCTTGGAAATCCACACCATGTTCTTTGTGCAAACCCTTTCACAACTAACCTGGCTTTGTGCTTCAAAATTGAACCATCAGGATTCAGTTTTTTTTTTTGAAGATCCACTTTACTTGGATCACTTTCCTCCCAGTAGGCCTTTCTACAAGTTCCCATGTTCCATTCTTTTCTATCATGGACAACTCCTCCTGCATAGCAAATCTCCATTCCTTAGACTTAGTTGCCTCATGGTAAGATGTTGGTTCAAGCAATGCAACATTGCATCTGCCATAAATCTTAGCAAGAGGTCTGGTTCCCCATGAAATTTCTTCTTCTTTCAAAATGCCTACTATCGGTTTGTTCAACGTTTGTTCTCTATCTGTGGCTGTGGATCTACCTGAATTTTCTTCTCTTCCCAATTCCACACTGACCTCTCATCAACCTTTACATCCCTTGAAACAACAACCTTTCTTGACTCTGGAATGAAGATCCTATAAGCCTTGGATTGGAGGCTGTAACCTATCAGAATTCCAGCCCTTGCTTTGTCATCTAATTTTGACCTTTTGATGGCTGGTATGAGTACATAACATATACTCCCAAATACTCTTAGATGATCCACTTGAGGCTTAACTCCATACCATGCTTCAAATGGAGTTTGATCTTTTAAAGCTTTGGTTGGAAGCCTATTCAGCAAATACACACTTGTATTGACAGATTCAGCCCATAATTCCTTTGGCAATTCCTTCTCAGTTAGCAAACACTGGACATCTCCATTACTGTCCTATTCTTTCTCTCACTCACTCCATTTTTTTGGGGAGTGTAAGGGACAACTAAACTAATGCCATATTCTAGCCTCCCTGCAAGTTGATTCAAACTCATTTGAGGTGTATTCACCTCCATTGTCACTTCTCACAGCCTTTATCTTAACTCCAGCTTGGTTTTCAACTTCAGCTTTGAACCTTCTAAACACAGCAGCCACTTCTCCCTTTTGCTTTAGGAAGTACACCCAAGTCATTCTTGAATGATCATCAATGAACAAGATGAAGAATTTGGATCCATTCAAGGATATGGTCTGCATTGGTCCACACACATCAGTGTGCACCAATTGGAGCTTTGCAGTAGCTCTCCAGGTCTGATTTGTAGGAAAGGCTGGTCTGCTAAGCTTCCCTATTTGGCATACTCTACAAAGACTCTCATTCTCTTCTATTTCGGGTAAGGTGTGTACCATCCCTTTAAGCTTCATTAGCTTAAGTCCAACATAATGGTAATGGCCATATCTTTTATGCCATAGACTTGTATCATCTGAGGTTACTGTCATAGCATGAAACTCTGGTTTTTTGAGTTCAATCGGGAAGCTTTTCCCAACCATTTTCACATGCATCATCACCTTTCCCTCATCATCTAATATAGTGCAGGTTTTATTTTCAAAATGCAGAATGTAATTTCTTTCAAGCATTTGTCCTACACTAAGCAGATTTTGGTTGATTTCAGGAACAAATAATACATTGTAAATGATCTTTGTACCTGTCATGGTCTCAGATGACCCACATCTCTTCGCCTTTAACTTTCACAAGTTCACCATTTCCCACCTTTACACTTGACTGGTATGCTTGATCCAATTGCACAAAATTCTTCAGATCAGGCGTCATGTGGTTTATACATCCACTATCAATTAGCCAAGTTCCAGCATTAAACTGAACAGCATAGCAGGATGCCACAAAGAGCCGCTCGTATTCGTCTCGCTAAATCTTTAGCACTGTGCATGCAGTTCTTTGTTGTTTTTTTTGCGACCTTTTCAATGTGGCCTAGTTGCTTGCATGCCCCGCATTAAACATTTGGTCCGAACCAAGACTTGTACTCAAGATGGTTCTTCTTCTTGCAGTGGGAACATGGTGCAAAAACCTTGAAACCTGCTGGTTTGTTCCACTGCGTGTTTGCTCTCTCCTTTCCTCTTTTCTCTCCTCCAAACTTCTTGTTTTCTCCCTGAGTTGGCTTGATTTTCTGCTGGACAAACAATGCAGCTTCACTACTGTATTCTTGCCTTAATTTTCTTCTTTGCTCTTGGTTTGAAGAGCATGAACAAGTTCGGTTAAGGTGATTTGAGACAAGTCTTTGGAATCCTCCAAAGAAGAAATCTTTGATTCAAACCTCTCGGGTAGGCTTACTAACACCTTTTCAACAATTCTTTTATCACTTATCTCTTCCCCTAACAACCTTATCTTGTTAACCACATTCATTAATCTATCTACATACTCTTTAACCACTTCAGCCTCTTGCATTTTCAATGTCTCAAACTCTCTCCTTAGGTTCAAGACTTGCATGTTTCTGGTTTGGGTGCTTCCTCCAAATTCTTCCTTAAGCTTGTCCCAGGCTTCCTTTGCTGTCTCACAAGCCATTATCCTTGTGAAAACTTGATCGGTGATCGCAGATGTAAATGGGACAGGCTCTTGGAGCTTTTGCGCTCCTCTTCATGGAGTCTTATCTGGTTCGGGGTGGGTTGGGTTTGGTCCCAACTGTGGTGGTTGTTTCTCTTCTTCAACATACTGCCATAGACTATGACCTCTCAAGTAAGCCTTCATCTTCACAGCCCACATATGGTACTGTTCCCTATTGAAGGTTGGAGGCAAGAGTGAGGCTGAACTTGTTGCCATGAAGTCTGCTTCGGTGAGGTAAGGGAGGTGACAGAGAGTGTGCAAGGATGGAGGTTTTGCAGGCCCCTTAAGATCAAGATGGAGCTCTGATACCACTTGTTGGTTTTATGAGCATGAATGTGGTCTTACGGGAGAGAAAAGGATGAAAAACTATGAGGGAAAAGAGCTGAAATATTGCATTACCTTGAACTGAAAAATTACAGCAGACATATATACATGACAGACACTATTGCACCTAACCATAAAACATATTTTAGTCCAAAATGGCGTCCTAACCACACAAACTTAGCAACTTTGATTACATCACATTAATTTGATACAAAGTTGACAACCTAAATACATGCTGAACTCACCAAAATACATCACTTCAAAGATGCCTACGTATCACCTACGTGAATTGCTCCGCACAGATTTTCAAACTTGACCTTTTCTTTTGCCGCGTATACATGCAGTTTAATCCAAAATAATGCTTCAAGCAAAATATCACTTCTTTGAACAACTGTAGCATATTAAGCACTTGTGTCCCTATATCTGCCTTCCATGAATTGTCAATACTGCTAGTCCAATTTAGCAATAGCACATCAAGGTTCGTCTTGCCAGTTAAGCCTTACCTCCTTGGCATCATCAACATTATTTACATTCTCCAACTCTGAAATGTTAAGTGTATCCCGAAGATTCATCAAGGACTTCAACTCTCCTAAACCATAGCCAATGCATGTGCCCACAACAAAAATAGGGAGTGCTCAGAGACCTGGTTGATTAGGTTCCCTATGTCTGTACACAATTTCTTCAGGTGGTAGCAGTTTTTTAATTGAGTCAGGCAAACTTTCAATATCGGTATTAGAAAGGCCAAGGTACCGTAAGTGTTTCAACTTTCCAATTTCATTTGGTAGCTCCAAGATGCAATGATTCCGCAAAGATAAGACCCTTAACCGTGATAGTTTTGACAATATATAACGAACATTACAGCCCAGGGAATTATTCAAGTACTTGTACCTTAGAGGTAGCAATCGTAAGAAAGTTCGTAAATATGTGGAGTTAGATAGCGCCTCAAAACTTTTAAAGTCATAAAATGAGCTATCTGTGCAAGATAAATGGCGAAGATTTTCTGAAATTCTCTCTAGCTTGTCACCCTCTCCTATATTCTCCAACCTCAAGCATATTTCTCCATCTGCCCATTGAGCAAGATCATTGATGAGGTCATGCATAAAAAAAAGTGAGTTGTTTATGCTTGTTTGCTGAAAAAATGACCTCGACCAAAGCTCGAAAAAAGCCTTGTGACCTACATCATCCAATTGCATCTCACTTATTTCATGTTGTAGAAAACCCTCAGCCATCCATAATAAAGTTATCTCCTGTTCTTGAAATACATAACCCTTTGGAAATATGGAACAATATGCGAAACAACGCTTCAAATGAGATGAAAGATAATGAAAACTAATTCTAAGAGCTGGTATAAGCTTGCATGTCCCTTCGGGTAAATCCCATATTTTACTGTTTAACACATATTCCCAATTACTGAGATCATATTTACCTCGTAAAAGGCCACCAAGTGTTTTTACTGCCAAAGGCAAGCCCTTGCATTTTTTCACTATCTTCACACCAACTTCCTTCAAGTGTTGATGCATGCTAAAATCTATTGTCCCCAACGAGTGTTGAGTAAATATGTGCAAACAATCATCATACGACAACTCTCTTAGCATGTAAGCTGGAAGAGTACTCATAATTGATTAAACGCTTTGATTCCGAGTCGTAACAAGAATCCTACTTCCTGGTGTGCCAACTTCAAAAGGAGAGCATAGGGCAGTCCAGTCACCATAGTTCTCATTCCAAATGTCATCCAGGACGAGCAAAAACTTCCTTTTCAATAGTTGGTGCTTCAATTCAATATGAAGCATGTTTAGGTCATTATCATCGCTACTCCCAGGAGCAATAGACCTTAGAATTAATTTTGTTGTCCCAGTAATATCAAAATCATCAGAAACATGAACCCATGCTTTGATATCAAAATGATTTTCCACTTTGACATCATTGTAAATAAACTAAGCAAGAGTAGTCTTGCCTATCCCTCCCATCCCCACCATAGAAATAACAGAGATTAAAAGGAAAATTTAATGTTAAAGGTAAGTGATTTCTTATTTTTTCTCTTCCTAGATAGATAAATAACTTACATTGATTACATAATATTAACTATGCAAAATTAGCATATTTATTGGACAGCATTTGACTTTTGTTCAATATGTTTTAGAAGAACAATTTAAAGATGTTGCAAATTTCAACCAAAACTTTTAGAGATGTCGGATCACATTCAATTCAGTCATATATGTCAATAATGTTGGAACACAATGAAACTTGTTTGTATTGTCAAGTTTGTAGATACTCATCACCAATTTCTAGCTTCATAACAACTTTTCATGGAAAGTCTCAAATAATTTTCCTGATTTCTTTATAGCCGCATTAATCCAGGTTATATATAAATAGAAAGGAAACAAGTAAAAGTAGTCTCAACAATAGAGAATAACTCATAAATGAGATCAAACCATAATCTTTAAAATACAACTTTCAAAACCAAAAGTGTTCTCTCCAATTATTCCAAACTCCAAAGCGAAAGCCCAAACTGAAAAACTGAAATGTGTTTGCCGTCAGCAGTATTGAAATTTCATGTGAAACAGCTGCTTTATAGTCATCCTTCGTTTCCTGGTCTGAACCCAAAAAAAAAAAAAAAAATGGAGAATTAGTTTCAAATATTTTCTACAAGTTGCTTGTTTTCAAGTATTTAAAATCTCACCATTTGTTTAACGCAGAAACAAACTGAAACATAATTGGCAAGTCGAAGAAACAGTCTGTCATAGCTTCATCTTCATTGACCAAAATTTTTGTAGGCCTGATAAAGATGACAATAACATCATACAAGATAACAAAAGAAAGATGTCATGAAGGTGTATTTACCAAAGCAGTGGAAGATAATCCTAAAATAGATAGACATTATGGCAGCCTAAAAGAAAGGAACTTACCTTTATCCCTGATTTGATGTAGGGAGCATTCTTCCATAGGAAAGCACCGGTCTTCCTTTCGTGATCTCGAAGTCAAGCAGAGTTGGGACAGAACCAAAAACTGATTGTTTAATTCCGAGCAATGGGCGAATAACAATCAATGGAGATTCCAGCAGATACAAATGTTAGTTGCATGTTTACTTACATTGAGTTCAGGTTGATGAAATTACATTCAGTCTTCATAAGACAACGTGAGGTATTCCAGCTACTATGGGCCAATATTTTCCTTTATCCTTTGTGCACCTTTTCTTCAGTTGGACATCTATAGATATATAGTTGGGAAAGTGAGGCGGGCAGTCCATTCTCCGGAAAGGATTTGAGATTAGGACAATTACGTAGATATAATTGTCTCAAGGAAGTCAAGCTTAGAAGAACGGATGATAGATATTTCAGATTCGGAAAATGGGCAATAGACAGGTGGTTTAGAGAGGTAGGACGTAACATTCCTATCTCCTCTTGTGGAAATGACACCACATCCTCACACCCTCTTGTAATACTGAGTCGTCTAAGGGGGGTGAATCTGTGCAATCCCCACTCGAACAATGCCTTACAGATGTCAAGGCTATTTATCTGAAGGGAAGTAATCTTGGTGGGAAAGCCCCCTTCTGGGAAGGTTACTATGCCTGGACAGGATCTTAAATCCTGTTCCTGAAGAGAGATAAGATTATGCATGCCATTGGGCAGGGCCTCCAGTTTCTCAGCGTCATTTAGGACAAGGTCTGTAAGTTTTCGGGAAGCCAAACATCCTAGGAACGAAACAAGATTTGGACAACCCCGTACAAAGATCTTTTCTATACATTCAAAAAAGGCATTGTCATGCAACCCTTCTGCCATTGACTCGAGCTTTGAACATTCATTGATACTAATATATTTAAAAGACTTAGGTAGATTGCCACTTGATGTCAAGGAAACAAGATTTGGGCACTGAGAAATAACAAGATCCTCAAGAAGAGAGGTGCTCGGTACTGAAACTTCTTTCTCATCCACCAAAGTTCTTAAATTGTTGCAAGACCGGATGATTAGTCGAATTAAATTTGGAGGTAGTTGAACTCTAAAAATGTATGTGAAAGCAGCACATTCTTCAATAAACATACTTTCAAGATATATATTACTGCTGCAAATCCATGCCTGAGGTAATGATTCCAATGCATCGCATCCCTTGATGTTAATGAACCTCAGATGGGAAGGAAGTGTTGATGCAGTGATGCCTTGCTGGAAATGCATCAAATACTCAAGTCTGCAGAATTGTGTTCTGGAAAAATGCAGAATGGTTCATGCAGCAGTGACTTAACGTGCATGGGAGAGTTTTTTGTGTAATTGGTTATCTTGTTTTAAAAGGGTATTTAAGTAAGTTTACTGTAATGTTGTGTTGAAATTTGAATTTGAAAGCTGTAACTTCTGCTGTAGTAGGTGTAATTAGCAGAGAGTGGATATGTGTTATATATTGTTTCTTTAATGAAATTTCTGTAGCTTTTTGCAAAATTGTTTTTGGTTTTTGTCTCTCTCTCTCTCTCTCAATGTTCTTCGGCTGAAAACCTACAAATGGTATCAGAGCCATCACAAAAACTAGAAACTTAGCATCCTAAACCTTTCGTTTACGACTCAAAAACACACTCCATTCTTAGCAAGAACTTAACCTGCATCTGCCTTCCTTCTTCTCTGCATCAGACGTGAAAAACAGAGCATGACAACACAATCTGCATTGATGGCTCCACCGGTGTTCAATGGAGAGCATTACCACATCTGGGCAGTAAAGATGAAAGCCTTCCTTCGTGGGACGCGTGGCGGTATGTGGAAGAAAACCGCCAGCCACCACCACTTGGACAGAATCCCACGTTGAACCAGTTGAGGATGCATGAGGAAGAAACAGCCAAAGCTCCGAGAGCTCTTTCTCATATACATGCTGCTGTGACTAATCTTGTTTTTACAAGAATCATGGCATACGAAAACCCCAAAGAAGCATGGGATAAATTGAGAGAAGAGTACATGGGGAGCACTACAACAAGGAATATGCAGATTCTTAATCTAAGGAGGGAATTTGAGATGCAAAGAATGCAGGAAACTGAAAAAGTAAAGGATTATGTTGATAGACTAATGAATGTTGTCAACAAAATCAGGCTTATGGGAGTGGAGTTGGCTGACCGAAGGGTTGTGGAAAAGGTTTTGGTAAGTCTTCCGGAAAGATTTGAGGCCAAAATTTCTTCTTTGGAGGACTCTAAGGACATGACTCAGATCACATTGACTAAGCTTGTTCATTCTCTCCAAGCGCAAGAACAAATGAGACTCATGAGGCAAGAAGACATTAGTGAGAGTGCATTGGTTGCAAGCTTCAAAGGCAAACCTGCACAGACACAAACAAGGAAGTATGCTGAAGATAGAAAGGGGAAAGAGAAGAGTGGTAATCAGTGGGAAAAGGCTAGTGGAGTGAAAGAATTTCCAGCTTGTACTCATTGTAAAAAGAAAGGGCATCCGGAGAGAAGATGCTGGTTCAGGCCTGGTATACAGTGCAGGAGTTGCAAGCAATTCGGGCATATTGAAAGGGTGTGTAAGAACAAAGGAAACCAGCCAACACAGCAAGCAGCAGTTGGGGAGGATCAGCAACAATGTCAAGAGGCTGAACAACTTTTTGTGGCCACTTGTTACATGGCACAAACCAGCAGTGAAGCTTGGTTAATAGACAGCGGCTGCACAAATCATATGGCTACAGACTTGCAAAACTTTGTGAACCTGGATAGATCATATTGCTCCAGAGTAAAGATAGGAAATGGTGAGCTCATGGAAGTCAAAGGCATGGGGGATGTTGCTGTCCAAACTTGGTCAGGTACAAAGTTAATCTCTCATGTGTTGTATGTTCCTAAACTTAGCCAAAATTTATTGAGTGTGGGGCAGATGTTAGAGAAGGGTTATTCATTACATTTTGAGGATCAAGCTTGTACCATACTTGATTCTAAAGGAGCTGAATTGATGAGGGTAAAGATGCAAAGGAAAAGTTTTCCAGTTGAGTGGAAAACCACCAATGAATCTGCCCTGTTAAGTAGACTGGAGGAGTCCGAAACTTGGCACAAATGGCTTGGACATTACCACTATAATGGCCTCAAGGAGTTGAAGAATGCAAACATGGTTAGTGACCTACCAGAAATTGAGGAGAGAAGCACATTGTGCAGTGCATGCCAAATTGGAAAATTGAGTAGACCTGCGTTTCCTACGGATCAGACCTGGAGAGCAACAATGAAGCTTCAACTGATTCATTCAGATGTTTGTGGTCCCATGCAAACAGAATCCTTGAGTGGAAGCAGGTATTTCATACTCTTTATAGATGATTATACACGGATGACATGGGTGTATTTTTTACAGCAAAAAAGTGAGGTTCTTGCAGTGTTTAGGAAATTCAAACTGTTAGTAGAAAATGAAGCTGGAACAAAGATCAAATCATTGAGAACTGACAACGAGCGAGTATACTTCAAGGGAATTCAATTCTCTTTGTTTAGAAGCTGGTATTAGGCATCAATTCATTACTCCATACACTCCACAGCAAAATGGAGTAAGTGAAAGAAGAAATAGGACCATCATGGAGATGGCTAGATGCATGTTGGCAGAAAAACATCTTCCTAAGAAATTCTGGGCTGAGGCTGTAAATACGGGAGTTTATCTTCTGAATAGGCTGCCAACCAAAGCAGTCAAAGGGAAAACACCAACTGAGGCATGGACTGGAACTAAACCTGCAATTGGCTATTTGAGAGTGTTTGGAAGTGTGTGCTATGTGATGGTTCCAGCAGTGAAGAGGACCAAGCTGGATAACAAAGCTGAAGTTGGTATTTTCATTGGTTATAGCAACCAATCAAAAGGTTTCAGAATGTACATTCCGAAGACAAAAAGAATTGTGATCACCAGGGATGTGAGAATTGATGAGAATGCAGTTTGGTGTTGGGAGAGCAAGAAGATTATTGCTGATCATAACACGCAACAACCAACCAAAGCTGCTCTAGATGAACATGAAACTGAAGAAGATGAAGAACCAGCAGTTCGTGGAACTAGGACCTTAGCTGATGTTTATGCAAGGTGCAATGTGGCTGTGTCAGAACCTAAAACATATGCTGAAGCTGCTGGATCAGAGGCCTGGAAAAGAGCTATGCAGGAGGAGATTTCCATGATTGAGAAGAACAACACCTGGAGGTTAGTTGAAAGACCCGAAAATAGAAGAATAATTCAGGTAAAATGGATCTATAAATTAAAGCTAAATCCGGATGGTAGAATCCACAAACACAAGGCTAGACTCGTGGCAAAAGGATTTGCACAGCAACAAGGTGTGGATTACACTGATACGTTTGCTCCGGTAGCAAGACATGACACTATAAGGATGATCATAGCCATGGCAGCCCAATTTAGTTGGAAAATTTTCCAACTTGATGTCAAATCTGCCTTCCTAAATGGCTGCCTGGAAGAGGAGATTTTTGTGGACCAACCCGAAGGCTACCAAGTGAATGGTGAAGAAAGCAAGGTATACATCTTTGGTGAAGGCATTGTATGGTCTAAAAGCAGCTCCTGAGGGCTGTACACCGCATAAACGATTACCTTAACAGCTTGGGTTATGTAAGAAGTCCAAATGAACATACCCTTTATGTTAAAGAAGCTAAAGGTGATTTAATTATTGTGTCACTGTATGTGGATGACTTGCTAATGACAGGGAGTAATCCGGATCAGTTGAGCAAGTTCAAACAATCCATGAAATCTGAGTTTGAGATGACAGATTTGGGGGAGATGTCATACTTTCTTGGTATGCAGATTTTTCAGTCCAAAAATGGAATATTTGTGCATCAGGAAAAGTATGCAAATGAAATTCTCATAAAGTTTGGGATGGAGAATTGTAAACCTGCATGTACACCCTTAGTCTCTAACCTGAAGCTAAGCAAAAATGATGGTGAAAAAGGGGTGGATGGGAGTATGTTTAGAGGCCTGATAGGATGCTTGTTGTATTTGTGACCACGTCCAGGACGATGTTTGCGGCGAGTTACCTTTCCGGATTTATGAGTTGTCCAAGTGAATCTCACTATAGGGCTGCAAAGAGGGTGCTAAGGTATGTGAAGGGAACCTCAAACCTGGGCATTTGGTTTAAGAGAGCAGAAAAATTGGTTCTGAAGGGATACACAGACAGTGACTGGGGAGGTTCCTTAGATGACATGAAAAGTACCTTTGGATATGTGTTTTACATCAATGAAGGTGCCATTGGTTGGTTGTCAAAGAAGCAAGACTCAGTGGCTCAGTCCACTGCAGAGGCAGAGTACATTTCTGCCGCAGCTGCTATGAACCAAGCTACTTGGTTTAGAAAAATCTTGTCTGATTTGAAGCAGGAACAAGTTAGGCCAACACCTATATTGTGTGATAATCAATCAGCAGTGGCAATGGCAAAGAATCCAGTTCTCCACGGTAGGACCAAACATATAAAGATTAAATTTCATGCAATTAGGGAGGCTGAAAATGATGGGGAAGTGACTTTGCTGCACTACCGGGGTGTGGATCAGATTGCAGACATCATGACTAAGAGTTTGCCTAAAGCCAAGTTTGAGGAACTTAGACGCAAACTTGGTGTTTCCAGCAAATGCATCAAGGGGGAGTGTTGATGCAGTGATGCCTTGCTGGAAATGCATCAAATACTCAAGTCTGCAGAATTGTGTTCTAGAAAAATGCAGAATGGTTCATGCAGCAGTGACTTAACGTGCATGGGAGAGTTTTTTGTGTAATTGGTTATCTTGTTTTAAAGGGTATTTAAGTAAGTTCATTAGAAGTAAGTTTACTTTGTAATGTTGTGTTGAAATTTGAATTTGAAAGCTGTAACTTCAGTTGTAGTAGGTGTAATTAGCAGAGAGTGGATATGTGTTATATATTGTTTCTTTAATGAAATGTCTATAGCTTTTTGCAAAATTGTTTTTGGTGCTCTGTTTTTATCTCTCTCTCTCTCTCAATGTTCTTCGGCTGAAAACCTACAGGAAGACCAACATTTGGAAAGGAAACAAGTTTTGGGCAGTTCATGACAGATATCTCTCTGAGAAAACTAAAGTTCCACAGTGCTCAAGGTAGCTCCGCTAAGCATTCACAATCATTCAACCGCAGACACTGAAGTCCACTAGGAACCCATAGCTCGTAGCTCGTCTCCCTCATCTGCCTCCACGGAAGTAAAATTAGGACAGCTCTCAATCACCAATACACGGAGGAAGCGAAGATTTTGCTTCAATCTGATTCCCCTCTGCCAGAAAGATATCACCTCTTTACAATTAAAAATCTTCATTTCTTCTAAGTCTGGTATCTGTTGTGTAAACTGATCTGCCAAAAACATGTGCTCTATATCAGAAAGAATCACATATTTCAGATAGCTGAAGTCAATACCACTTTTCCACACCACCTCTTTGCATTCATCAATTTCTAATTTTTGGAGCCTTGGAAGACTAGAAATTGATAGCAAAATTTGCTTACATTCTTAAATGACAAGCCTTTCCAATGCAGGAAGATGTTCTGGTAATTTTCGTTGCAGTTTTGGAAACCTTAAAATAGAAAGACATCGTAATTTAGGAAATGTTTCCATCTCTTAATCAGTTCCATTTGAAGTCCAGTCTTCCCATTCTTCCATATCCTGGAAACAAAGAATCTTCAGTGATGGAAAAGGCAATGAGCAACAGCTTCCATAAAATTCTGGACCTATACTCTTAACTGAAGCCATTCCACTGATAAAAAAGATCCTTGAGCGATGGTAGTTGCCCAACCGACGGCAAGGAAGTAGACTTGTAACAATTCTCAAATCTTAGAAGCACCAGATTTAAGAATGAGGAATTGCCTAACCAAGTTGGAAATTTTATACCACCATAGCCGTTAACGATGAGCTCTTTCAGATTTTGATGAGGTTGTAGCATGTTAAGCAATTGTGTCGCCATATCTGCCTTCCATGAATGGTCAATACTGCTAGTCCAATTCAGCAACAGCACATTAAGGTTCCTCTTGCCAACTAAGTTTGCCTTCTTGGCATCATCAACATTATTTACATTCTCCAACTTGAAATGTTAATTGTGTCCCGAAGATGCATCAAGGACTTCAACTCTCCTAAACCATAGCCAATGCCTGTGCCCACAACAAAAATAGGGAGTGCTCAGAGACCTGGTTGATTAGGTTCCCTATGTCTGTACACAATTTCTTCAGGTGGTAGAAGTTTTTTAATTGAGTCAGGCAAACTTTCAATATCGGTATTAGAAAGGCCAAGGTACCGTAAGTGTTTCAACTTTCCAATTTCATTTGGTAGCTCCAAGATGCAATGATTCCACAAAGACAAGACCCTTAAATGAGATAGTTTTGACAATATATAATGCACATTATAACCTAGGGAACTATTGGAGTCCATGTACCTTAGGGGTAGCAGTGGTAAGAAAGTTTGTAAATTCAGGGAGTTATATAAGGCCTCAAAATTTTTAAAGCCATAAAATGAGCTACATGTGCAAGATAAATGGCGAACATTTTCTGAAATTCTTTCTAGCTTGTCACCCTCTCCTATATTCTCCAACCTCAAGCATATTTCTCCAGCGGCCCATTGAGCAAGATCATTGATGAGGTCATGCATAAAATATAGTGAGCTGTTTATGCTTGATTGCTGAAAAAATGACCTCGACCATAGCTCAAAAAAAGTTTGTGACCTACATCTTCCAATTGCATCTCACTTATTTCATGCTGTAGAAAACCCTCAGCCATTCATAATAAAGTTATCTCCTTTTCTTGAAATTCATAACCCTATGGAAATATGGAACAATATGCAAATCAACGCTTCAAATGAGATGGAACATAATGATAACTAATTCTAAGAGCTGGTATAACGTTGCATGTCCCTTACGGGAGATCCCATATTTTACTGTTTAACACATATTCCCAATTATTGACATCATATTTACCTCATAAAAAGCCACCAAGTGTTTTTACTGTCAAAGGCAAGCCCTTGCTTTTTTTCACTATCTTCGTACCAACTTCCTTCAAGTGTTGATGCATGCTAAAAATCTCTTGTCCCCAATGAGTGTTGAGTGAATACGTACAAACAATCATCATATGACAACTCTCTCAGCCTGCAAGCTAGAAGAGTACTCGTAATTGATGAAACACTTTGATTGCAAGTCATAATAAGAATCTTACTTCCTGGTGTGCCACTTCAAACGAAGAGCATATGGCGGTCCAGTCACCATAGTTCTCATTCCAAATGTCATCCAAGACAAGCAAAAACTTCCTTTTCAACTTTTGCTGCTTCAATTCAATCTGAAGCATGTTTAGGTCATTATCATCGCTACTCCCATGAGCAATGGACCTTAGAATTGATTTTGTCGTCTTAATAATATCAAAATCATCAGAAACATGAACCCACGCTTTGATATCAAAATGATTTTCCACTTTGACATCATTGTAAATAAGCTGAGCAAGAGTAGTCTTGCCTATCCCTCCCATCCCTACTATAGAAATAACAAGACTTCATCATCTGTGCTCAAATCATCTTTTAGCAATGTTTCAAGTATTGCCTCCTTATCTTCTTCCCTACCATAAACGTTGGCTATGTTGATGCAGTGATGCCTTGCTGGAAATGCATCAAATACACAAGTCTACAGAATTGTGTTCTGGAAAAATGCAGAATGGTTCATGCAGCAGTGACTTAATGTGCATGGGAGAGTTTTTTGTGTAATTGGTTATCTTGTTTTAAAGGGTATTTAAGTAAGTTCATTAGAAGTAAGTTTACTGTAACGTTGTGTTGAAATTTGAATTTGAAAGCTGTAACTTCTGCTGTAGTAGGTGTAATTAGCAGAAAGTGGATATGTGTTATATATTGTTTCTTTAATGAAATGTCTGTAGCTTTTTGCAAAATCGTTTTTGGTGCTCTGTTTTTATCTCTCTCTCTCTCTCTTTCAATGTTCTTCGGCTGAAACCTTCAAATGGTATCAGAGCCATCGCAAAAACCAGAAACTTAGCATCCTAACCTTTCGTTTATGACTCAAAAACACACTCCATTATCAGCAAAAACTTAACCTGCATCTGCCTTCCTTCTTCTCTGCATCAGACGTGAAAAACAAACCATGACAACACAATCTGCATTGATGGCTCCACCGGTGTTCAATGGAGAACATTACCACATCTGGGCAGTAAAGATGAAAGCCTTCCTTCGTGGACAGGGACTGTGGCAGTATGTGGAAGAAAACCGACAGCCACCACCACTTGGACAGAATCCTCACATTGAACCAGTTGAGGATGCATGAGGAAGAAACAACTAAAGCTCCGAGAGCTCTTTCTCATATACATGTTGCTGTGACTGATCTTGTTTTTACAAGAATCATGGCATACGAAAACCCCAAAGAAGCATGAGATAAATTGAGAGAAGAGTACATGGGGAGCACTACAACAAGGAATATGCAGATTCTTAATCTAAGGAGGGAATTTGAGATGCAAAGAATGCAGGAAACTGAAAAAGTAAAGGATTATGTTGATAGACTAATGAATGTTGTCAACAAAATCAGGCTTATGGGAGTGGAGTTGGCTGACCGAAGGGTTGTGGAAAAGGTTTTGGTAAGTCTTCCGGAAAGATTTGAGGCCAAAATTTCTTCTTTGGAGGACTCTAAGGACATGACTCAGATCACATTGACTGAGCTTGTTCATTCTCTCCAAGCACAAGAACAAAGGAGACTCATGAGGCAAGAAGACATTAGTGAGAGTGCATTGGTTGCAAGCTTCAAAGGCAAACCTACACAGACACAAACAAGGAAGCATGCTGGAGATAGAAAGGGGAAAGAGAATAGTAGTAATCAGTGGGAAAGGGCTGGTGGAGTGAAAGAATTTCCAGCCTGTACTCATTGTAAAAAGAAAGGGCATCCGGAGAGAAGATGCTGGTTCAGTCCTGGTATACAGTGCAAGAGTTGCAAGCAATTCGGGCATATTGAAAGGGTGTGTAAGAACAAAGGAAACCAGCCAACACAACAAGCAGCAGTTGGGGAGGATCAGCAACAATGTCAAGAGGCTGAACAACTTTTTGTGGCCACTTGTTACATGACACAAACCAGCAGTGAAGCTTGGTTAATTGACAGCGGCTGCACAAATCATATGGCTGCAGACTTGCAAAACTTTGTGAACCTGGATAGATCATATTGCTCCAGAGTAAAGATAGGAAATGGTGAGCTCATGGAAGTCAAAGGCATGGGGGATGTTGCTGTCCAAACTTGGTCAGGTACAAAGTTAATCTCTCATGTGTTATATGTTCCTAGACTCAACCAAAATTTATTGAGTGTGGGGCAGATGTTAGAGAAGGGTTATTCATTACATTTTGAGGATCAAGCTTGTACCATACTTGATTCTAAAGGAGCTGAATTGATGAGGGTAAAGATGCAAAGGAAAAGTTTTCCAGTTGAGTGGAAAACCACCAATGAATCTGCCCTATTAAGTAGACTGAAGGAGTCCGAAACTTGGCACAAACGGCTTGGACATTACCACTATAATGGCCTCAAGGAGTTGAAGAATGCAAACATGGTTAGTGACCTACCAGAAATTGAGGAGAGAAGCACATTGTGCAGTGCATGCCAAATTGGAAAATTGAGCAGACTTGCGTTTCCTACGGATCAGACCTGGAGAACAACAATGAAGCTTCAACTGATTCATTCAGATGTTTGTGGTCCCATGCAAACAGAATCCTTGAGTGGAAGCAGGTATTTCATACTTTTTATAGATGATTATACACGGATGACATAGGTGTATTTTTTACAGCAAAAAAGTGAGGTTCCTGCAGTATTTAGGAAATTCAAACTGTTAGTAGAAAATGAAGCTAGAACAAAGATCAAATCATTGAGAACTGACAACGGAGCTGGTATTAGGCATCAATTCACTACTCCATACACTCCACAGCAAAATGGAGTAAGTGAAAGAAGAAATAGGACCATCATGGAGATGGCTAGATGCATGTTGGCAAAAAAACATCTTCCTAAGAAATTCTGGGCTGAGGCTGTAAATACGGGAGTTTATCTTCTGAATAGGCTGCCAACCAAAGCATAAAGAAAGGGAAAACACCAATGAGGCATGGTGGAACTAAACCGCAATTGGCTATTTGAGAGTGTTTGGAAGTGTGTGCTATGTGATGGTTCCAAGCAGAAGAGGACTGGTTGGATAACAAAGCTGAAGTTGGTATTTTCATTGGTTATAGCAACCAATCAAAAGGTTTCAGAGTGTACAATCCGGAGACAAAAAGAATTGTGATCACTAGGGATGTGAGAATTGATGAGAATGCAGTTTGGTGTTGGGAGAGCAAGAAGATTATTGCTGATTATAACACACAACAACCAACCAATGCTACTTTAGATAAACATGAAACTGAAGAAGATGAAGAACCAGCAGTTTGTGGAATCCAGGACCTTAGCTGATGTTTATGCAAGGTGCAATGTGGCTGTGTCAGAACCTAAAACATATGCTGAAGCTGCTGGATCAGAGGCCTGGAAAAGTGCTATGCAGGAGGAGATTTCCATGATTGAGAAGAACAACACCTGGAGGTTAGTTGAAAGACCCGAAAATAGAAGAATAATTCAGGTAAAATGGATCTATAAATTAAAGCTAAATCCGGATGGTACAATCCACAAACACAAGGCTAGACTCGTGGCAAAAGGATTTGCACAGCAACAAGGTGTGGATTACACTGATACGTTTGCTCCGGTAGTAAGACATGACACTATAAGGATGATCATAGCCATGGCAGCCCAATTTAGTTGGAAAATTTTCCAACTTGATATCAAATCTGCCTTTCTAAATGGCTGCCTGGAAGAGGAGATTTTTGTGGACCAACCCGAAGGCTACCAAGTGAATAGTGAAGAAAGCAAGGTATACATGCTGGTGAAGGCATTGTATGGTCTAAAACAGGCTCCTAGGGCCTGGTACAACCGCATAAACGATTACCTTAACAGCTTGGGTTATGTAAGAAGTCCAAATGAACATACCCTTTATGTTAAAGAAGCTGAAGGTGATTTAATTATTGTGTCACTGTATGTGGATGACTTGCTAATGACAGGGAGTAATCCGGACCAGTTGAGCAAGTTCAAACAATCCATGAAATCTGAGTTTGAGATGACAGATTTGGGGGAGATGTCATACTTTCTTGGTATACAGATTTTTCAGTCCAAAAATGGAATATTTGTGCATCAGGAAAAGTATGCAAATGAAATTCTCATAAAGTTTGGGATGGAGAATTGTAAACCTGCATGTACACCCTTAGTCTCTAACCTGAAGCTAAGCAAAAATGATGGTGAAAAAGGGGTGGATGAGAGTATGTTTAGAGGCCTGATAGGATGCTTGTTGTATTTGACAGCCACACGTCCAGACCTGATGTTTGCAGCGAGTTACCTTTCCGGATTTATGAGTTGTCCAAGTGAATCTCACTATAGGGCTGCAAAGAGGGTGCTAAGGTATGTGAAGGGAACCTCAAACCTGGGCATTTGGTTTAAGAGAGCAGAAAAATTGGTTCTGCAGGATACATGTACGTGGATCGGGAGGTTCCTTAGATGACATGAAAAGTACCTCGGATATGTGTTTTACATCAATGAAGGTGCCATTGGTTGGTTGTCAAAGAAGCAAGACTCAGTGGCTCGAGTCTGCAAAGCGTATATTTACGCCATGAGTTGCCATGAACCAAGCTGCTTGGTTCAGAAAAATCTTGTCTGATTTGAAGCAGGAACAAGTTAGGCCAACACCTATATTGTGTGATAATCAATCAGCAGTGGCAATGGCAAAGAATACGATTCTCCACGGAGAGCCAAACATATAAAGATTAAATTTCATGCAGTTAGGGAGGCTGAAAATGATGGGGAAGTGACTTTGCTGCACTGCCGGGGTGTGGATCAGATTGCAGACATCATGACTAAGAGTTTGCCTAAAGCCAAGTTTGAGGAACTTAGACTCAAACTTGGTGTTTCCAGCAAATGCATCAAGGGGGAGTGTTGATGCAGTGATGCCTTGCTGGAAATGCATCAAATGCTCAAGTCTGTAGAATTGTGTTCTGGAAAAATGCAGAATGGTTCATGCAGCAGTGACTTAACGTGCATGGGAGAGTTTTTTGTGTAATTGGTTATCTTGTTTTAAAGGGTATTTAAGTAAGTTCATTAGAAGTAAGTTTACTGTAATGTTGTGTTGAAATTTGAATTTGAAAGCTGTAACTTCTTCTGTAGTAGATGTAATTAGCAGAGAGTGGATATGTGTTATATATTTTTTCTTTAATGAAATGTCTCTAGCTTTTTGCAAAATCGTTTTTGGTGCTCTGTTTTTATCTCTCTCTCTCTCTCTCAATGTTCTTCGGCTGAAACCTTCAGGCTACATTCACCAAAGAGATTGTGGGCAGTTTTGTTTGACTGTGTTAAACCTTCCTCCTGAATATTCTTTCAAACACAGTTGTTTTTTCTGTGTTGCAATGTCATGCAATTTGGTGTTAATCTCCTCTAATTGGGATTCCATCTTGGAATTGAAATTGGAAGATGTTGGATTCAATCTGGAGAACCAAGAAGGAATGAGCTTTCATCCCTTGCTTGTGGTGGCTTGAGGTTGAGGTTCAAGCAACAATTTCCTCCACAAAGATTCAGTTGCAAACTCATCAAGTATGTCTTCCACGTCGTAAGCCAAGTTTTGTAGTTCACCAAGCCAGATCCTAACCAGACAGCTCATCATCTGCTCCTCCCTTGCATCGCCAAGAACCGCATGAATCATCACCAATGTCGTTTCCAACTTCTTGAGAGCAGCATGGATTTGTCTAGGTGTCCAAATAGCACAAGTACCTCAGAAACCAACTTTTCGATCAGCATCTCAACATTGCAGACAGAATTGCCTCTCCAATGATTGACATGATGTCTTTTCCGAAAAAAAAGAATTATGGAAACTGAAGATCAAAAAATCTGTAGAAAATTATTGTGAAAGGAAGAAGAAGGTTAGCTTGGTTTGTCAAAATGGCACATTGAATTATTATTGTGTATCAACTGCAGTGGGTAGAATACAGAAATCTACCGGCCAAGATTAAATGGCAATTAACGTATAATGGACTTGTCAACCATTGTTTTAATGCAAAGTTGAAAATCAAAAAGTTGACGTAATTGATGCATTTCAAAGCTTGGACTTGAAGCTGCCAAGTTTGATTGAAATGTTCCAATTATTGAATAATTTTATAACATTGTGTTAGCAATTATTGACATGTTCCAATTATAAGCTTTCCAATAAGTTCTCAACAAATTGAAGAATATCATCTCTATATCAATATTTATCTCTAGAATTAAGTACACCAAATAAAGTATATTCTCTAGAATTACAATTTTTTTTCCATTACATAACCTCATCTCAGGACAGAGTAGAGACACTTATAGACCAAATCAAAGGAGTGTACAGAAATTCAACAGAATCTGTGAAATGCATTTATTTGCAGCGAGTAATAATAAAATGAGATTACTCACATTAATTTCAAGCACTTCAAGAATCAGACTTTCTAAATTCACTGTCGGGGAAGGATACAATGGTCAGACATCTTTCTATTATCAAGTTCTGAAGTGAATGCAAAAAACCCTCAGCCATCCACAATAAAATTATTTTCTTCTCTTCAAATTCGTAATCTTTTGGAAATAATGGACAATATGCAAAACACTGTTTTAAATATGAGGGGAGGAATCAAGGTAATAGTAACTTACTTTAAGAGCAGACATAACGTCACATTCCTCTTTTGATAAATTCCATATCTTACTATTTAGCACGTCCCTCCAGTCATTGATGTCATATTTGCCGCCCCATAGGCCGCCAAGAACTTCAGCCACCAGAGGCAATCCGTCACACCTTTTAACTATCTTCTCACCAATTTCTTTTAATTCTTGATCATGCACGCCAATATCATTTGTTCCCAAAGAGTGATGAGCAAATATATACAAAAAATGATAGTTTGACAATTTTTGCAAAAGATACTCCACACCAGTCTTCACCATTAGCACTGGAATCATGACTCAGTAACAATTCAACAAGTGTCTCCTTATCCTTTTCCCTATCATACACTTTGGCTTCACTAACCAAAGAGGTTTCCTGAAGTCTTTGTCTGACTATTTTGGACCTCCCTCCTGAATTACTTTTCAGAACCAATTGTTCTTTCTGTGTTGCAATATCCTGCAATCTGGTATTAATCTCCTCTATTTGGGACGCCACCTTGGAATTGAACTTAAATGATCCTGGATTCGAATTGGTGCAGCAAGAAGGAATAAGCTTCTTTCGTTCGCTTATGGAGGCTTGAGGTTGAGGTTCATGCAACAACTTCTTCCCCAAAGCTTCAGTTGCAAATTCATCCAGGATGTCTTCGTCGTCGTAAGCCAAGTTTTTAAGGTCACAGAACCAGATCTTCACTGAAGATTCTAGGACGGACTTGAACAAAAAATGTAAAACAGAAAAGTATTTAAGAGAAACACAAAGCAGAACTAACGAATTCAGAAAACAGAGAAACTGTTATTAATTGACTAGAAAGTTCAGATACAAGAATGCTGCATTTATATAGCAGCTACACGAAGCACCAAAGCGTCACCGTATTACATTCAAGTATTAAACTTTTACAAAAACAATCCTTCAGTTTTGATCTTTTACATAAACACCCTTCTCACTCACTTCTATACTCGATATTTCCCCTTAAACCAAATACTTGATATTGATACAGTACTTGAACAACACTGTCTTACACCATCATTTTTCCTTATATCAACTTTTCCCCGTAAACTAGACACTCTTTAGCTTTATTCTACTTCCAAGTTCACCTTCCTTTGCAGCAGCCTTTAACAGGCATATATTCTTATTCTGCATTTTCCACAAGGCTTGAACATTTACCAGTAAAAGAAAACTTTCAAACTAAAGAAAAAACTGCAACAGTCAATTTCTTCTACTTTTACTCTGCATATTTACACTTTCTTTCAATTTTCCAGCACAGTCAGGCAAATTACTCAACATAGTTCAGACTACCAACATATCATACTTCAGATTATTGCAAACCAACAACTCAACTCATCACATTTCATCAAGCCAACTATTCATCAGGCCAACTACACAACACATCCAACTACTTAACATAGTTCAGACTACCAACATATCATACTTCAGATTATTGCAAACCAACAACTCAACTCATCACATTTCATCAAGCCAACTATTCATCAGGCCAACTACACAACATATCCAACTACTCAACATAGTTCAGACTACCAACATATCATACTTCAGATTATTGCAAACCAACAACTCAACTCATCACACTTCAGATTACCAACATTTCAACACATTTTTCAGCAAAACTATTTTCCAGCAGAACCAAACACATTTTTCGGCAGAACCATTTCCAGCAGAACTGAACAACACATTTCAACATATTTCAGTCAACCAACATTTCAACACAGGAAATGACCACCAATCAGAACCAGGACACTAGATTTTTCGTTACTCATGTTGACCATTACTGGCACACTTAACAGTTTCATCAGTAGGAGTTGAGATGTTACAGTAAGCTTGTCTCGCAGCATGATAAATCTAGTGTTAGGAAGAGCTTTTGTCAACAGATCAGCAATTTGATATTCAGAGGCAATGTACTGAACATTTAGCAGTTTCCTAGTCACTAAATCTCTAACAAAATGCACATCTATTTCTATGTGCTTTGTGCGGGCATGAAAGACAAGGTTGGAAGAGAGTGCTCCAGCACTCATATTGTCACACCAAATGATTGGAGTGTGACTAATATGAATTCCCAACTCTGAGAATAAATGTTGAATCCAGACCAGCTCTGTAGCAGCCTGACTAAGTGACCTATATTCAGCCTCTGTGGAGGACAATGTCACCACTTTTTGTTTCCGAGAGGACCACTGAACCAGATTACCACCTAGGAACACACTGTAGCCACTGGTTGATCTCCTGTCAGTTTCATCCCCAGCCCAATCGGCATCAGCAAAAGCTTCTAACTTGAAGGGCTATGTTTTAGTAAAAAGAATGCCATGGTGTAGAGTGCCTTTTACATATCTTAGGTTCCTTTTGCAAGCTGTCCAATGGGCTTCAGTAGGTTGCTGTAGAAATTGGCTAAGTTTGTTTATTGCAAAAGCTAAATCTGGTCTGGACAGAGTTAGGTATTGCAGGCCACCAATGATGCTCCTATATAGAGTAGGCTGATCAAATAGGTTACTATCTTCTTTTCCAAGTCTAAGACCAGTAGCCATAGGGGTAGAGCAGGGTTTGGATTCTGCCATTCCAGCTTTTGTAAGAAGGTCTTGTGCATATTTGGTCTGAGTTAGGAGCAACCCATCTTCATTCCTTTGAACTTCAAATCCTAGAAAATATTGCACTTCTCCTAGAGCTTTTAGAGCAAACTTTTTATCCAAGTCAGTAACTAAAGTTGAGATAAGTTGAGTATCATTTCCTGTCACAAGAATATCATCTACATATACTAGTTGGTACATAAAAATAGAATCCTTCTTATAAAAGAATAAACTAACATCTGAAACTGAATTTTCAAAACCCCAATCAACCAATGCAGCTTTTAATTTATCAAACCAAGCTCTAGGAGCTTGTTTGAGTCCATACAATGCTTTATTTAGCCTACAAACCTGCTGTGGGTTGTGTTTATTTCCTGCACCACTAGATTATCCTTCAGGAGGTAACATAAATACCTTCTCTGTTAGGTCTCCATTCAGAAAAGCATTATTGACGTCCAACTGTTGAATTGGCCAATTATGATGCACTGCCAATGATAGCATAACCCTGATTGTGGCTGCCTTGACCACAGGTGAAAATGTGTCAAAATAATCCACCATTGGGGTCTTCTGAAAGCCTTTAGCAACCAGCCTTGCTATGTACTTTTGCAAGGTTCCATCTGAATTGAGTTTGGTTTTGAAAACCCATTTGCATCCTACCACATTCATGCCCTCTTCATAAGGAACAAATTCCCAAGTATTGTTCCTTAACAAAGCCTAATATTCACTGTCCATAGCATGCTTCCATTCAGGGCTTAGTAAAGCCTCTGTGACAGTCTTGGGTTCTGAAAGTATAGTAGCACTTGTAACAATAGCTTGATAGGCAATGTACTTAGGATTTGGTTTGGAATGACCAGTTTTGGATCGGGTTACCATGGGATGAGTATTCTATGCAGAAGATTGAAGTTGACTGGCAGATTCAGAGGAGTTAACCACAGCTAAAGAGATAGTATCTGCAGGTGAATTACCACATAAACCAACAGGTCTTGGAGGATTCAGGTCAGTCATGAGAATAGGTGGTGAAGGCTGGGATATGGCAGGTTGTAATAGCTGAGTTGGAGCATCAGATTGTGTTGGCTGTGTTGAAGCAGACTTAACAGATTCAGTAGATGACTTAAAGTCCAGTTCAGTCATAGGAATGGTTGGTGAGGGCATAGATATGTCAAGATGTAACAACTGAATTAGAACATCAGGTTGTGTTGGCTGTGTTGGAGCTGACTTAATAGATTCAGCATATGATTTTCCACTAGCAGACGTTGTTGGTATAAATCAAGGCACATCAGAGCCATTAATGGTAGAAGTGATTAGTGAACCAAGAGCAAGAGCTTTAGAGAAAGCAGTATCAGTTTTAAAAGGGAAATCCACCTCATTGAACTTGACTTGTTTCACAATATACACTCTCCCAGTAGAAGCAAGGCATAAATATCCCTTATGAGACAGACTGTAACCAAGAAAAGCACACTTTTCAGTGTGATAGGTGAGCTTATGTTTGTGATAGGGTCTTAGATAAGGATAGCAACTACATCCGAAAACTTTCAACTCTGAGTAAGCAGGTTCCTGGTGAAATAGGGTGAAATAAGGTGATAAGTAATTAAGAGCTGAGGTAGGTAATCTGTTGAGAATGTAGGTTGTTGTGCTAAAAGCTACCCACCAATATTTTAAATGCATTCCTGCATGTGCTAGAAGGGACAAACCAAACTCTGTAATGCACTTATGCTTCCTCTCAACTCGCCCATTTTGTTGGTGTAAATAAGGACATGAATGCCTAAACTTAATCCCATGTTGCTGTAGATAACTAGAAAAAGTCCTATACTCTCCTCCCCAATCAGTTTGCAAACACTTCAATGGATATCCTAGTTGCTTCTCTACAAAACAATGAAACTGTACAAATGTAGAATATGCTTCAGATTTGAGTTTCAGTGGATATATCCAAGTGAACCTACTGAAATCATCCACAAAAATGATGTAATATCTGTATCCCTCTTTAGAATTGACTGGAGCTGGTCCCCACAAATCCGAATACACTATCTCTAAAGGAACTTTGGCCCGAGAATCTGAAATAGGAAATGTACATTGCTGCAATTTACCATATTGACATGCTTCACAAAAAAAATCTTTATTTCCAGTCAAAGATTGTTTTACATTCAACTTATTCAAGACAATATGTAATGTCTTCACATTTGCATGACCTAGTCTTGCATGCCATAGCATGAACATATCAGCATTACTATTCTTATTTCCAGTACTAGGAACATGATGAGCACTAGGAGAATCAACAATGGTAGTTTTATTGACTGAAGAAGTGGATGACAACAACGCAGTAGGTCAGTAGGGAGGAAGAATCCAAGGATGAACCACTAGCTTGCGTGAACTCAAGTTGATACAGCCCATTCTTGATTCTGCCTTGAAGTAGGACAGCTCTACTGTGTTTGTCCTTTACTAAACAACAATCAGAGTGAAACTCCACAATCACACCATTATCTTTAGTAATTTGAGAAATACTAAGCAGATTTTTCGCAATTTTGGGCACACACAACACATCCTTAAGATGAATTAATCTATTTGCATCATACGAATGTATTAGCATCATACCTGAATGAGTAATGGGAACGGATTCCCCATTACCAACCTGCACTTTAGAGTCTCCTCCATGGACAGATTTGAGCATCAGATTTGATCCATCTGCTGTCATATGGCTTAAGGCACCAGAATCCATATACCAAGCCTTGTCTTGAAGAGTTTGAGGTGTAGCAGTGGTTTGATAGGATGTTGGTGATGTAAGAGGGGCAGTATCCATAGTTGTTGACAGATGAATACCATGAGGATTCCCAAGAGAATTGTGCTGAAAACCAGATCCAGAGTTGTGTTGAAAAGTCTTGGGCATCGCAGGAACTGAGTAGTCATGAAAACTACCAAGGTAATTGGTTGAAACCAATGTGTTAGTATTGTTTGGTGTGAAATAGTTAGCAAATAAAGCCTGAACAGGATCTCCAGAGCCTTCAGCTGGAGTATTTGAGGAAGCAGCTTGTGAAGTGTAGACATTAGCATTGACCTGTGTTTAAGGATTGTAGGGAGCAAAGCCCTGATACTCTTGATCAAATCTATGATAACACTGTATGGCTGAATGTCCTGGTTTGCCACACACTTGGCAAATCAACCTTGGTTTAAAGTAACCCCGGCCTCTACCTCTTCCTCTAACCATGTTGTTGCTAAACTGAAAACCTCCAGAATTA
This sequence comes from Pistacia integerrima, assembly GCA_026225825.1. Classification (NCBI taxonomy): domain Eukaryota; kingdom Viridiplantae; phylum Streptophyta; class Magnoliopsida; order Sapindales; family Anacardiaceae; genus Pistacia; species Pistacia integerrima. The sequence continues at coordinate 25,709,261 of CM047741.1, read as the reverse complement.
AAGGGCTGATTATTAGGTAGATAACCAGGTCTGTTAAAAATTGTTCCTTGGTTGTTATTGTTCTCAAGATCAACATTGCCAACATTACCAACTGCAGAATGTGTAAAACTAGGAGTAGGAATACCAGAGTTCATGTTATTCTGATAGCCATAGTTGAGAGCAGGACCTGGAGGATTTTGTACTGGTACTTTGTGAATAGGTGCACTATTTAGTGGATAAGCAGCAGATAAGTTGCCATTTCCTTATTTTGATGCAAAAAGAGCTGAGTTAAAATGCTCATGAAGGGTTGCCATAGCATAATGTTGTCGTTCTAATCTCATTTCATGCTTGTGAAGCATGAACTGAGCTTCTTGAATACTAGCAGTGCTACTATTATAAGTCAAGCTCGCTACTACTGCATCATACTCTGGTCCAAGACCATCCAGAATATACAACAAAAGTTCCTCATCACTAAGATTAACACCACTATCCACTAATTCATCCCTTAATTCTTTCATCTTAAGCACATACTCATTGATACTCAAGTCACCTTTCTTTGTTGTTTGTAACATGTTTCTAAGATGTAGAGTCCTAGCCTTAGAATAGGATTGAAAATGTAGCTCTAAAGTATTCCATATTTCATAAGAGCTGGTACACTTAGCAATGTGTCTAAACATGGATTCAGAAATTGACGATAAAAGCCAGCTCACTAAGAACTGGTATGTCTTTTTCCAATTGAAGAATTTAGGGTTTGGTTCTTTTAATAATTCCTCAGATTCAGTAGATTTTCTAACTTGGAACATAGGTGGACAGATTTTCTCACCTGTGATGAAACCATCAAGCTCATGAGCTGCTAGAGCTGGAAAAATTTGAGATTTCCAGTGACTGTAATTTCTTTCCACAAGCTTTATTGAAATTGTGGGAAGGGTTGCATGCACTGCTGAATTGTTTGCGTTGGCACATCCAGCTTGCTCCATTTCTGACTTTGAAGAAATATTGGAAGATCCAGGATTCAATTGAGCCATTGACGTTTGTCTTAAAGCTCTGATACCATGAAGATTCTAGGACGGACTTGAACAAAAAATGGTAAAACAGAAAAGTATTTAAGAGAAACACAAAGCAGAACTAACGAATTGAAAAACAGAAAGCTGTTATTAATTGACTAGAAAGTTCAGATACAAGAATCTTTGCATTTATATAGCAATACACGAAGCACCAAAGCGTCACCGTATTACATTCAAGTATTAAACTTTTACAAAAACAATCCTTCAGTTTTGATCTTTTACATAAACACCCTTCTCACTCACTTCTATACTCGATATTTCCCCTTAAACCAAATACTTGATATTGATACAGTACTTGAACAACAACTCTTCACACTCAACTGTGCCTTACACCCGCCCTTCTCACTCACAACACTGTCTTACACCCTTCTCATTCAAGTATTAAACTTTTACAAAAACAATCCTTCAGTTTTGATCTTTTACATAAACACCCTTCTCACTCACTTCTATACTCGATATTTCCCCTTAAACCAAATACTTGATATTGATACAGTACCTGAACAACACTGTCTTACACCATCATTTTTCCTTATATCAACTTTCACTGACCAGTTCAGTAACTGTTTCTCTTCTGCATCTTCAACAACAGCATGAATTTTCTCCAATATTTTTTCCCACTTCTTTAGATCAGCATGGATTTGCTTTTGGCGTCCAAATTGCATAAGTACCTCTGAAGCCAACTTTTCGATCAGCATAATGATAGTGACTGAAAGAACTGCTTTTCCCCAATGATAGACATGGTGCCTTTTAGGAAAATGGAGTAAGCAGGTTACACTACTGAAAGGAATTCATATGGAAGTACAATAGTTAGAATTATGCATTCCAGATATTAACAAAAAGTTTAAAATAATAAGCCGTGGGTAGGAGAATAAGAAAATCTTGCCAGCCTACAATTGGCATTTTCCAATAATTGAAGAATTTTAAAGCCTAATTACACATTTAAAAATGAGTAAAGACACTGCCAGTTCTGGAACTAGGTTTAATTAACTAGGCTCCATTCATTCAAACAAATAATGATCATTGTACATAGTTCAACTGTTTCGTTTTCGAGAAGAAACATTAAAAAAACTTGATCAATGGGAAGAGCATAGAACATTAACCTTTCATAGCTGACCAATTTATTCATTTCCTTTCAGTTATTTTAAGCTAAACACAATGAACCATTCATTTCATTGTACCAACATTACAAAAGGTAAAAAAAAAAAAAAAAAAAAACTGCATGTATTATATGGAATTTATATACATCTACCCTTCTAGTTGGCATATCAATTGGTTCCCCCCTCCAATCAAGAACAATAATAATTGACTCAATTAACAATTATTGTGGATGATAAACAATGAGAAAAAAGAACCAGAAAAAAAAAAAAGAACTGACCGTTAAAAATCCCCCTCTCTTTGTTTAGGTAAGTGTTAAGCATACTTTGCCATGTCCACCATCAGTTTCAATCATTAACTCGAATGATTGAACCTGTTTTTGTGTTTTTCCCTTTCTCTGTAAAACAAACTGCCTCTTTTAGGGTTTGAATATAGTTTTGATCTTGAATCTTGTAACAGGGTGTTGAGTGGCTAGTTTGCAGGCCACTTAAGGGTGTTGGAGTTTACAGTGTATCTTGGGTACTAGATCTGTGTCTCTAGGGTGTTATGGGTTCTGTAAAGGTTTGGGAAAGGGTTCAATTCTTTGGTCGAGTTGTGTTCTGTAATCTTGATCAATATAGTGCAGCGAGGGCTCGTTGGTTTCCCGAGCTCAACATGGACGTAGCTTGCTCAATTTGAGCAAGTGAACCTCTGTAATTCTTGGTGTGTTGTGTGTGAGATTCTGTTTTTGTGCTGTGTGTAGGGGTGTTCGGTTCCAGGTACCCTATACTTTTTGAAGGAATCGGAACCGGAACCGACGGTTCCTTGAAATTTGGAACTAGTCGGTTCCGATTCCTAGGTACCCAGAACCAAAACCTGTAACAACGATTCTGGTTCTGGTTCTAGGTACCTTGTAAAATTACAATGACCCACCAAAATGTTTTTAAAATGGCAAGAAAACCCTTAAAGACTGACAAATACCCCCTCGACACTTGTTAACAAAAATAAAATTACAAATTATAAATTCAAAATAACAAACTCCATTATTTTGTAAATGTAGATTTTCAAAAGTCAAACCAACTTACTTTAAATGTTATGAAATATAAATATACATGTATTCACATTACTTTTTCTACAAAAGTTTTTATTAACTCTACTAATATTTAATTTTATTTTATATTAGTCTGCGTTCCTAGTTCCGGTTTCGGTTCCTAACTATAGAAACCGGAACCAAAACGCACAATAACGGTTCTAAAAATTTGGAACCGGAACCTACCCATTGACGATTGGTTCTAGGTAGGAACCGGAACCAACCGATGGTACCCGTCGGTTCTGGTTCCAGCCGGTTCTTTTGAACACCCCTAGCTATGTGTTTCGTGGTTGTTTTGGTTGATTTGTTGCCAGCAGGTATAACAGTGGTATCAGAGCCATTTCTTGGAGATTAGGGTTTTACGAAATTAGGGTTTTACGAATTTGGGGTTTTTTTTTTGCAAAATTAGGGTTTCGGAAAATTGGGGGTTTACGAATCAGTGATTCCTTTGAGTTCTAATTGGATCTAGGGAGCCATTTCTGGTTTGGTTTTTGCATTTTTTTGTACACTCTTACTCATCATCAACTATAATAGTAAATATCTTGTCAGCTCTGAGCAAACATTCATCTCAATCATTATACCTTGATGGATATAGTAATTTCTCTTTAGATTTATGGTATTAGTATTATTGATTCAAAACTCAAAACCCTTTGTATACACTACTTTGGTATTAAATAGAATATTTAATAACTTTAATTTAATTTAAACATTATAATATCAATCATTATCATCTAAAATACTTGCTTGAGCAAACAAAATGATTATTGGGATAAGAGAGAGAATCAAAATGTTTGTAAAAGCAATTAAAAAAGGATAAAAGTTTATTAAAAGACAAAAATAGGACACACAACAATTTATTTTATAAAGGGTTAAATGTAAATCTATTTTTTTATATAAGTCAAATGAGACGTTAAAAAATATTAAAAATTATCGAGAGTTAGATAATTGGGTTTTGGGTTGGTCTTGGGCCTCCTTTCCTCTGGGCAGACTTCTCGAGTTTGCCTTAAGCGACCCAAACTTCAAAATATTTTATTTTAGCCTTTTGCAGTTTTAGCCTTTTAGGTATTCAATCTTTGGATGCTTTTCTACCGGTACTAAACCTTATATTGTCCATCAAGAAGGAAAGTTCCATCATAATCCTTGTGTTTTCAGTGAGATTATGTAGCCACTCTTATCTCTCTTGCCACTAACATTATTTATGAGAGTCAATTCATATTTTGGGTATTTCTAATTCTATTTAACTAATTATCAATTTGAGCTCTAATTTCTTGCTGTCTCGGAGGAATTTATTGTGAAATTTCAGTGTCTAGTTATCCTCTATATGTTACTTCTTTTGTTTCTCTCATCAGTATGATACCAGCATAAAATTCTTTTACCCGTTGATTCTTATGTTCATTATGTCAATTCCAATAAAAAAATTAATGATATGAGGGTGGATGTCACCTATTTTAATCTTTGGTTCCTCATCCTACTAGCCTTTTGTGTTCTTTTTCCTTCACATTTCTTAACTGTCATTGGGAAAGCTTGTATTTCGTATTTTCACTTTATTGTACATCTAAAGCTAGCATAAGGTATTGATATTGAGTTTTACCTGTCTAAAATTTTGCTTAATAGAAAATTGATTATTCTAATTCCAATTGGGTGGCATTTGACCGATGGCATCATTTTACAAATTGGTATAGGTATAACAAATGCTTTGATCAATACAAGAAAGGCCTCTGATAAGTCTTTTGCTGGTGAAGCTGAGGATGTGCCTATACTTTCAACTAGTGTTGCCTATGGTGTTTTACATGGCAGTTTCTAGCAACCTAAGGTAATGATTATCAGCATATAATATAATTTTCTCCACGAGGTTACATAATATTTCATTTCCTTACTATATCTCAAATATTGAGGTAAGCCAGAATGATTATCCTAAGTTGTCTTTAACAAATTAAGTTGGGGACATAATTTTACACACATCAATTCTATTTCAGCACAAAATAATCTCTGCTCTTACTACTTGTGCCCTTTGCCTCGATTTTTCATCTAAGAAGGCCTTTTTATCTTTTCTGGGTTATAAATTTGCATAGATGATGACTAGATTAATGGAAAATATTTTGGAGTTAAGGGTTCAAAATAATCACAACAAGTCTGAAGATGTAATGTCAGTAAGGATCTGAGTAAGATTTCTCCTGTGTAACTCTAATTGGCAGATGGCTAGAAGTTGTTCAGGATATAATTCTGGGATGACAAAATGCTTTTCATCAAGATATATACCAATTCAGTTTTATAATTATGCTAGTAAGAGAATTCTAATACTCGGGAAAAAAGAAGTACAAATAACTTTAATATGGATGATTCTCTACCCTAAACATCCTTCAAAAGATGAAAGTTAGCTCTTAACAAAAGGATGGCCATTCTTTGTTTAACAGGTATCTAGTACTTGTAGGAATTATTGAACGATGGATTTTGGAGCCATTGTTACACTAGCATAAGCTTATACTCAGTGCAATATGTTTTGCTGTTCGAACCGGCAACACGTTTTTGGGATTACTGATGTAAGATTTTTGGAACTCTATGCTAGGGCCATATCATATCAATTTGCTCAATTTTCTTCATTTTAGTGTTTGAACCTTGCATATAATTTATGAGCAGGTGGGTGGATTTACTGGATTATGCACGGTGGGTTGGAAACCAAGAAATTCCTTGAATTTCCATATATTCTTATCTAACAAATTGCTGCAGAAAATCCTCCATTAAAATGCATATAATATACTGATCACTATTACTACTTTCAATTATCAGTTAATGGTAAATGCCTAAGAAATGTAGTACAACCAACAATTGAATTTGCTTGCTAAAACAATGAGGTGTTCATTCTCTAAAACAACTTATCAGTGCAAAGCAAGTGAATGCGAAGAGTGAACACATAAAGACAAAACGACTGTTTGGATTCACAGAAAATCAGTAAGAATTGACGGAGATCCCTTGGAATTAAACAAAAACATAAAATGTTTGATGCGTGTTACTTAATATAATCAAACTAACTATTTTATTATCAAATCACTTATAGAGATGAATCTACAACAAAATAATAACAGGTTGCTATCAACAACTCAACAATATAAAACCATCTACACACCAATAAGGGTTTATGAACAAAACTCCAACAACCCCTAAGAGCACAATTATGTAAGACACAACAAAACCGATATAGAATATATCCATGTCAGTGAAATTATTGTCTTCTCCACTAATGCTTGAATATTTTGGTCTATGTAATGGTGATTCAATTGCATTGCAACTTTATGGCAATGGTTGTCCATAAAGAAATGGATTTCCCTCATAGCTACCTTTTTTAAAGGTTCCAAATTGTGCAATCCTATCGGGGGTTTTGCCCGATAAATTATTGTGTGCCACTCTAAAAACTGCCAAATGAATTCCTCCGATCAATAAATTGTTAGACATGTCCAAACTTTCCAATGAGTTATGTCACCAAATTAAGAGGGAATGCTACCATTTAAAGCATTTCGAGAAATGTTTAAAGTTTGTAGCTTTGGTAGAAATGTTTAAAAATTTCCCACTTCATTTCCCCTACACCCACCAACCCAAATAAACATAAATCCATATATCTACAATAATTCAATATCATTTCGATAACATTATCATAAAATATCTCTAAAATTTCTAAAACTATCACTCAATGTATGACTATGAGGAAAATACATATCATGATCAATGATATCAGAAACTTCCGGGTAGTCATTGAAATTGATCATTTTTTATTTTTTTATTTTTGTGTTACTTTCTTCCAACTAACATTTAACAAACATGATGTTGTTCACATAGGTCTTCCCTCTAAACAAAAGGGATTTAAAGTTTTGATGTTTTCTTGTCAAATTCATACCTAGAAATTAATCATCTTCACATGCTTAACACGCTTCACTTTCTAGGAAATTGTCAAATCGGAGGGTTTTGGACCATCCCACTCACAAGGACTCTTACTTTATTTGTTTATTTATACTTTTTTTATTTTATTACAGTTATCCCACTAAATTATTAATTAATCAATGATCATTTTTTATATAAAACTTTTAAAAGCGTAATAATTTCTAGGAGCCGTGACAATTGGTTCCACAATTTGAACTTTTTTTCTACAACTTGTCCCATTGGAAAATAATTTCTATGGGCCCTGACTTGGCCCTACATCAAATAATTTTTGGGTAGGCTTCTTGCCCCATTGGAAAATTAGGTATGAGAATTGCTTTAATTTTCAAGAGTTGTGATATTTTAGTCAGTCTTCATAAAATAGATATTTATAAGCTGTGACAATTAATTTTCCACAATTTTAACATTTTTTTCCACAACTTGGTCCTACAAGAATAAAAAGTCATTTAGCAATTGAAATTCTCAATTAAAAAGTGGTTTGTGCCTGTAAATAAAAAACATTGGATTGACCAACTTTTAAAATTCTTGAGCAGCAAGAAATTAATTTATCATATGAATTATACAGGAAATGCACCTCACCTGATCATATGTTTCAAAGTCTTAAATGATAGGCATATGTATTACATCATCTTTTAAACATTTACCATAAAAGATTACCAATAATCAAATTGATAATTGATACGTCCGAGTGTCCTATGTAATTAAATTTTCTTGGATCATAGCAATATTAATTAAGAAATAGAGTGTGTGTTAAGGAAGTTTCATCATTAATTAAATAAGCCAATATAATAAAAGAAAATAAAATGACGAGTTTTACAAGATCTTGTAATCAAAAGGAAGTTTCATCATTAATTAAACAATTTTTCTTACTATAATTGTTAATAAAAAGGGAAATTTTCCTTAACCCCTATGCGTTTCATATAATTATAAAATTGAAATTTTGGTCATATTATTCACTCATCAACTTTCATAATTTTGGTCATATTATTGGAATTTGTTTGAGGAAAATATGTCTTGACAAATTAAATATCAGATCTTGCAAATTTGTCGTTTAAATTATGAAAATGTTAATAGTCAAGTCTTTTATTAAAAGACAGAGAAAGAAAAGGAACGATATGTTAATATATATCTTGTATGGACAAAAGCAGGAATCCGTTTTTGACCCTATGTAATTGAAGGGTTTTTAAATGTTGAAATGTAAATATATATTGATAAATTAAACAAAGAAAGATAAAATGTCATTCAATTCACACTATTGATTGAAAGCTCATTAAGATTTTAAGACTATACAAAATAGTTAGGTTTGAGATTTTAATTTTGTATTTATGATTAAACAAAAATAGAAATCATGTATAACCTTACTGCATCATTATATTCAAGTAAATAATGGAATTTGACAACCACTTAATCTTTATTGTTTAAATTTGAAAATGTTAGTTTTCATGTCTTTTATTTGAAGACAAATAAGAAGAATGATATGTCAATATATATATATATATATCTTATTGAAAGAAAAATAAATATCTTAAACTACGTATTTGAAGGGTTTCTAAATGTTGAAATGTCAACATATATCTTACCAAACTAGATAAGAAAGATCATGAACCTTGAGGTGATGGATTCCTTATAGCTCACTAACCAATTTCCTTTTTTTGGTCATGAAAATCTCAATCAAATAATGGAATAAATAGAATGGCCAATAGCTTTTCATGCTTTAATTCCTTCTATTTATTCCATTATTTGATTAAGATTTTTGTTACCAAAAGAAGGAAATTGGCAAGGACTCATAAGTTTATGTAAGGAAATTGATATTTTTGTAAGTTTATGGATCGATTCCCCAAGTATGAAACTTGTATTAAGTTTCAAGAGTCATAATGTTTGAATAAGTATTCATGAAATAGATATTTATGAGCCGTGATAATTGGTTTTCCACAACTTGGTCCTACAAGAATAAAAAGCCATTTAGAAATTGAAATACTTTATTAAAAACTGGTTTGTACATGTAAATAAAAAACTATTGGATTTCTGATAAAATAAAGTAAGAGAAGGGAGAAGATGATTAAGAGGAAATAGAACCAATGCTTTTTTATTTCAAAGTTTAGTGCCTTTTGTAATAATCTCCTGCATATTGTCCTTTTCTACCACATTGATCAAAGAATCTTCTTATGACAAATATATTAATTTGTTACCTTACATCGATCAAAGGAAATCATAAATTTATTTGAAAAATATTTGATCTCTTTGTTATCGCACTCATTACTATTGTCTACCAATGAAACTTTAATCTCAATATTCCACACGCTAATCAATTTTATTAAAGCCTATCCCCTTTAAAGAAAAAGATGATTAATTTCTATACGGTAATCTTTTTTGTCAAAGTCTGTTCCTTTTAAAGAAAAAAAGGACTAATTTCTACGCGTTAATTTTTTTTTCAAAGTCTGTGCCCTTTACAGAAAAAGAAGACTAATTTCTACACGTTAATCTTTTTTTGTCAAAGTCTATTCCGTTTAAAGAAAAAGAGGACTAATGAAGAAACTCTCGTTGTCACTACTCACCAATGTTGTGAGACTCAGACTGGGCCTTGACCCCACCATTTTCTTAAGAATTCATGGGTGAAAGATTCTTGCGTGTTTAGTTGAAAGTTTGAAACTAATGGCAGTACTGGTTTGGTAATTAATGACTGGCATATATATATATATACACACACAAATTAGTAGTCCTAAAGCAAGGACATGAAAGATTAATTAAGATTATTAATACATGACATGATCAATTTATCTTATTTTAGTTATTAAAATTATGTAATTCAAGATACATATTATTCATATATATGCATATGATGCATAATAAGGTTTTACATTTGTTAAATTGTTAAATAATTGAAATTTATTATACCATTTATATTAAAAAAACTTATTATATCTATAATTTAAAAAAAAAATTAATTAACATATAGAGTATAGTTGAAACAAAAAATTCATATACTAATTTTATTTTGCATTAACTCTATAATATAACTTAATAAATTATGCGTCATCATTAGAACTAATTGAATTCATTTCCAAATTTGTATATGACCGAAAAATGAAATCTATGAATTTATTAATAATATAATCATACTGTGTAACTATAAATTGTATGACCACTTAATTAAATCAAATCGATCACATAGTGATAGTTTCTTACAAATTTTCAACAATTCAAAAGACCAAACAGGAAATATTATTCTTCTATTATGATCCATTAGGAAACTATTATTTTCATACAATTGCTATTCTTTTTCTTTCTAAAAGTTGTGATATTTTATCATTTCATTTTCTAAAAATATAAAAATCTTGCAAAATTTTACCTACACAGTGATATCTCAAAAAATAAATGGAAGAGTGAATATAAACAATCAAACTTATTATATTCACGCTTCCATTCATATTCACCAATGCATAGTATTATTAAATATGAAAATAATCACCAATACATTTCCTTGGACATAATTGCTTATAAAAAGCACAAGTAACTCTCGAGAGCATTTTCCCTTTGTGACATAGTTCATACAACACAACCTTTATCTGAAAAATGGCAATGTTATGTTTTCAGTTGTATCATTACAATGAAACTGTATAAGAATATGAAAAATGGAAAATGATGACAGTTATGTTTGTCGATATTTTGTTTTATAACAATATTATTCTATATCTTATAAGATAGTGGAGAAAACTAAATATTAAATTATACTATTTTGAAATCATCACAAGACTTAGATTATGTTATTTAGAGATAAAATGGGAACTTGTAGAGTTTGAGTAGGAATGACTTTTTATTTTAATCAATTATTTTTATATATACATATATTTACAATACTAGTTGTGGAAAAATGATTCAAGTTGATGATATTGCCATATTGGAAAACTAATGGTCACAGCTCATAAACATCATATATTTTCGTGAGGACAGACTCAAAAATCATGACTTTTGTGATTTAATACAATTTCCTCAATTTATTTTCCAAGGGGCGAGAAGTCACTCAACCCACAAATTATTTACTATAGGAGCAAACCGTGGAAGAAAGGCAGGAAAAACCAACATAATTATGATTATGATTTTGCATGTCAAGATGTGTGTGTGTGCGTGTGTGATCATATTCTAGAAATTTGAATATAAAAAGAAATATGGTTATGAAAAAAAATTGATCATAAGGATTAACTAGTGGTGTTCAAATTCCAATCCAATCCACTTAAAGTCAAAATATCATGGTATAAAAATATAGGGATTATCTCATTATCTATGTGTGATTTAATCAAATTTTAAATTGGATAAAAGCTAATAGAATAGACACATAATACAATTATAACCTACATGATAATTTTTTTTTTTAAATTATAGATATAATAAGTTTTTAAATATAAATGATAAAATAAACGTTAATTGTTTAACAACTTAACAAATATAAAACAATATTATGCATCATATACATATATATGAGTAATATATTTATTGAATTACATCAATTTTAATAGATAAAATAAGATAAAATGATTATGCTAAAGCCTATTCTTGTGTTGGATTTGCTTTCATGAAATTGGTGTCCTTGAACCATGATAATTTGGTTTTCCAACCTCTCTTCCACAACTTGGCCCTACATTATATAGTTTTCGTGTTCACTTCTTGCCCCATTGGAAAGTTAAGTATGGAACTTGCATTAAGTTTTAAGAGTCATGATGTTTGAGTTAGTGTACATGAAATAGATGCTTATGAGCCGTGACAATTGATTTTCCACAACTTGAACATTTTTTTCACAACTTGGTCCTACAAGAATAACAAGCCATTTAAAATTTGAAAATTGTGAGAGCCAATACCTGCAAGAATAAAATTAAGCAAGAGGGGAGAAGATAATTTTTGCTTACTTCGTACACAATGGAAACAATATATATATAAAGTTTTAAGGGTTGTCATATACACTCATTTAGGATTGTTAAAATTTAAGAACAGTTATAATTATTAGCAAGTATTGCATGGTTTTTAATATTTTTATAGGAGGTTTTAACATGATGATAGGATGGCTTTTAATAATCTCATCATGGTTTATGTAATACTTGTTGAAAATAAGGAGTGCTGAATGAAACTAAACCATATAACTAAAAAAAGAATTCCATTTGTGAAAGGATGCCCATTGCAATATATTTTTTCATAAGGATTATCCTCTGATACTTTCTTGGAAAATAGAGTCTATGTATTTCCAATCAAGTGGGTAGAAAAAGACTTCTAGCAATAATTTATAGAGAGATTCCAAGAAGCTTGTTACTTTGGTTGACCTTGACTCATAAAAAATATTAAGAAGTATTGTTTTTGTAATTAATCTTCAAAAGCATTGAGGTTTTTTCCTTTTATTAATATTGAGATCTAATAATATTGGTAAGACAAATCAATATAGTTGTATTTATGTTGCAACATTTCTTTCTTTGTTTATGTTGCAATATTCAAGTCAATAAAGAACTGGGTGTCTCCATATTATAAATAGCACAAAGCTAGTCTCTTGGCAGTAACAAAAAGCAGCACGATTAGTGTGTTATTAAGAGATGGCGTTAAAACGTGTGAGGGTGTGGCTGATGTTGATTTCAATGTTGATTTCTTTACACGGATGGAGGATGGAGGGGTGTTTGAAGCAAGAAAGATTTGCTCTCTTGCAACTTAAACATTTCTTCAATAATCCTAACCGTCTTCAAGATTGGGTAGAGGGACAAGGAAATTCAAACTGTTGTTACTTGGGAAAGTGTTTATTGCAATTTCACAACGGGCAAAGTGATCTCTCTTGATCTTGAATTTGCAAGAAATCAGGAATTAGGGGAGTGGTATCTAAATGTTTCTTTGTTTTCTCCCTTCCAAGAAATGACGACACTTAATTTAAGTTACAATCTTATAGCCGGTTGCGTTGAGAATGAAGGTTTTTCCATCCTTACTTTAAATAATGAAATTTTACTTCATGTCTTTATTAACAAGAATTGCTTTGTAGGTTTTGAAAGATTATCACACTTGAATAATTTATGGGATCTCGACCTTAGTTACAATATGTTCAATGACAGTCGCATTTTATCAGGTTTGAATGAACATTCATCTGTCAAGCATTTAAGTCTAGCTTATAATCAGTTTAGAGAACTAAACCATTTTAATGGTGATGTTCTTTTAAATGACATAACTTTTATTATCACTTTTATATTTAGATTGATACACAAAATTATGTACGGTTATTATTATTAATATTATTATTGGACTGATTTCAGTTTCATGGCTGAGTAACTTGGAGTATCTAAGCTTAAACGGTAACATGTTCAACAATAACATATTATCATATGTGTCTACTCTCTCATTATTAAAACAACTAGATTTGGCTGACATCGGATTGAAAGGCACTGTTGATCTTCAAGGTAAGCTTGCTTCTCATCTTTAATTTCTCTCATTGTTTCATAAACTTCAGTTTACTCTATCCAAACATCTTTTTCATTTTCTTATAGTTTTAGTTGACTCTATAATTAAACTTAGGGGTGGGAAAAAATGTCCGAAAATCGAACTAAAAAATCAGACTAAAACTAAACAAAAAATTTGGTTTTTTTGAAAATCAATTCGTTTTGAAAAATTCATAAACCAATTATTCGATTCGGTTTATAGGTTTTTTTAAACCGGTTAACCGAAATCAGATTCTAAAACCGGTTTAAAAATAAAAACCCTACACATAATTATACTTAACTTCTTAGAGCTCACCGCCACTGCCACTTTTCTCTTTCATCATCTTCTGTCTTCTCCTCTACTTTTCTCTTTCATCTTCCTTTTTTATCTTCTTCTCCTCCATTTCTTCTTTTCACTTTTTTTCGTCTTTTTCTCCATCTCTTCTCCTTGGGTTTTCTCTTTCTTTTTCGTCTTTTTCTCCATCTCTTCCCCTTCAGTTTTATCTTTCTTTTCTTTCTCACCTTTTCTTCCTTTTCTTCTCTTCCATTTTTCTCTTTCTTTTTGTCTTTTTCTCCAATCTTCAAGTTTATCTGAATTTGTGAAGATGTATGAAATTTGGATGGCTTAATTTGACTTCTTCGGTGAAGATGTATGAAATCAATTTCAGCCTTTCAGGTGTATTTAATATTTTATTATTTATATCAAAACTTTTAGGTGTATATTTAAATTTCTCCTACATTTGACTAGAATTTGAGAGTAGAAATTCTGGTGGCCCATGGCCAAACTTTCTTAGTCGACAGTCATTCTGATTTTAAAAACCAGTTAACCGATGAATCGAACTGTATATTTGGTTCGGTTCATAACCAGTTAGGTATCGGTTTAAGTAAAAACTTGAACTAAAAAACTGGTTCGATTTCAGTTAACCGAAATTTCCCACCCTAATTAAACTCTTTGACCAACACAAAGAAGGTAGAGTAATTGAGCAGAAATGAGATTTGCCAAAAGGGATAAAACTTATATTCATTTAGAAAGACAATATTGTAGCCTATGGGTATCTACATGTAATTAATGTTGCTTAAGGAAAGTTGTTAATTGAATTAAAGTCTTCTTAAATACTTTTTGACTAGTTTTAACTTTTGCCAGAATTGGACTCTTTGAGCAACTTAGAGGAGTTGTACATGGGCGGAAATGAGATTAAAAAAATTGTGATCTCCAAAGGTACTTATTGATGATTAATAATATAGTAAACTTACATTTCTCATTGTTTACCAACATTGCTCTGTTTGATGAGAAGCACAATAACACACATGTACTATATTTATCTAAAGAGGACGTTTCAAGTTTTAGAATTGTATTTTTATTCTAATTTTCAATCTGAGAAAGCATTGAAAATATTTGTGTTTGAATATTTTCACAAACACACAGGTGAAACGAGTTTGAGGAACTTGACTTTGCTTTATCTAAGCAATATGAGTATTAGTGATGGAAGAAGTCTCTTACAGACAATGAGCTTATTCCCATCCCTAGAGCTTGTTGAAATCTGGTATAGTAACTTTAGTGAAGCAGTTACTACTTATGGTAAGTTACAATAATATTGAAAGTAAGTACATTGATACTGCCTAACAAAAAAGTAAAAAGGAAACATTCCTTTAAATTACACAATAACTAATTTGCTAAAATTTGTTCTGTCTTTCAATAGAGTTGAATAATTTTACCAATGTTAGAGAATTTCGGTTCTATGATTCAACTTTCCATATAAGCTTTCTTCGAAGTATTGGAGCATTTATGTCACTTGACACTTTGCGTATGGAAGATTGTAAAGTTAGTGGCGAATTAACAGATCAAGGTAAATTATGTAAAGGTTGTTCAAATCTTGTTCTTCATTTCAATAGACCATGTTTAATTTATTATTGCTTAAAAAACGATCAAGAAAATTGAAAAAGTGGAATTAGAAATCTAGTCTAATGCACCGTTTGAATAGACAAATTTTAGGATTCATTCGATACTATTTATAAATTTCACAAAAAAAATTGCAATTATTAAAGGATTTTTTGAGAAGTGATTCGTAGTATGAATTGAAAATTGATTTATAGATTTTTAAATCATATATTCTTTGAAACACTAATCGTGTATTAATTAAAGTTATTTTTTAGTCTAACCTTTTTTCTCTTTAAATGTACATTTTATTGTTTCTCTTGTTTTCACACTTATTAAACTAAAAATAACTTTATTTCTCTTTTTTGTTTATTAATGTAATTTTATTTTGTCAACATCAATAATTTTCATTTAACCTTGCTGAATATTTTTTTCCAACTTAGCCCTTATACCATATCGAATGTTCTTTCCAATGTTTTTCAATTTAGAATATTAAAATATTTGGTGTAGACTATGCTAGTAGGAAAGGAGATTATTAATTTAGGATCACTTATTTTAAAAACAAGAAGAAAAAGATCACAAGGTATAAAACTCTATTCACAGGCTCACTTAACAACTAAATTCAGTTAAAATAAACTTGCTTCAAGGGCATTTTGAAATTTCAATATTTTGACTATAAGTAACTGTTAAATATTATATGGCCAATAAAAATATGTTGTGTAGAAAATGAAATATTAAAATATTAAAAAACTGAGAATATTTGAAAAAATTTAAAAAAAAATACTTCTCTTCACTCAAAATTTATCTCTCCACTCTTTACTCCCACCATAACCCTCTCTAACTCTCTCAATTAATTCCGACTTTAGTCTTGGCTAAGGACATTAAAGTAGGTAGGTGTAGCGGCTTCCATGCAAAATACTATAAAAAATTAATTCTTTTCTTTTTTGAATTTTTTTATTTTATTTTCTACCTCTTTTAAATTATTTTAGTTTGTTTTCTTATAAAAAATATTATAATTTTTTTAGAGGAAAAGAAAAATATTATTTTACAGTTATTATTAATTTATGGCAAAATAAGAGTATCCTTTCTTGTCAAAGTTAAGTTAGTCTTTTTACGGTTTTATATGTCACTGAGTTTTAATAAGGGTATTACAGTAAATGTCATTAAAACAGTTAATCTGAACATAATTTACTCAATTTAGGTGTTAAGTACCCTTTTTAATCAAGTTTTATAACTTAAGGTCTTTTCCTTATTGTTTTTAAAATAAGTGGTCCTAAATCGATAACATTCCTAGTAACTTTTGTGTTTTTGTAGAGTTACCTTCGTTCAAGAATTTGACAGATTTAGAGATCTACGACACTGTTTTACACAACTTTCTTCAAATGTTTGGGGCCACGACTTCTCTTCAGTCTATTATGATTTATAGTAGTGACCTCAATGATACTCTACTTGATCAAGGTTAGTAACTTATCTTCTCCTTACAAGTAAAATTTTTAATTTTTAATTGGAAATTAATAATGTTATGTGCAAAAATAAACATTATTACAAAATGTATAAATAGAAAAAGTAACAAACCTCCCATATGAAGTATAATTAATGAGGGTCAAAGTTCAAAAAATTTCTTGCTAACTTAAAAATATAATCCGAGTACATATTATAAAAAGAAAAAGAAATTTAAAAATAATAATCTTGGAATAGTTAAATTAAACCATATTTGGAACCAACTGCTTATTACTCATGCATGAACTTAATTAATAAATGAAATCACTTCTATCAGCCTATCAAATGCACACATTATAATCTTCGCAAGATTATG
Source organism: Pistacia integerrima (assembly GCA_026225825.1). Taxonomy (NCBI): domain Eukaryota; kingdom Viridiplantae; phylum Streptophyta; class Magnoliopsida; order Sapindales; family Anacardiaceae; genus Pistacia; species Pistacia integerrima. The sequence continues at coordinate 25,691,995 of CM047741.1, read as the reverse complement.
CTTTTTGAATAAATTAAGACATTTCTTATTTATGCCCTATGTCTCAATTTAAAATAGAAAACTTTTGGATATTAATTTTGAATAATGTTACTTATATAAACAAATTATTTATACAATTTTCCATATACATTAATGTTAGACCGGTCGTCACGGTCACAAAATTAAACCTAACTACCGTAGTTAGCGGTAAGCATGATCGAATCCATAGGGAGCAAGACTAACAACCTAATGTATTTTAAGTAGCGAAAATGAAATTGGCAATGGATTAATGAAACTAAATAGACTAAATGCAAATAATGAAATAGTGCAATTAAAACTAATGAAAACTTTAGAATAAAAATGTTGCCGTTACGGTTTTGGTCCGACACGAGATCGACTCACACAATTCTTCTCCACCCTCTACGATCCCCTAAACCTACAAGGCAAGGTAAATCAATGAAATGGTTTCCCGACACTCTAGGCATAATCTATCCTGTCTCACCCGATCACTCAAGTTCGATTGGTTAAAGACTATCATTGAACGTCGATAAACACTATAAGGCAATACCACTAGTTGGTACGCGATTAACAAATACAATCAGTCAACACGTAATATCCAATCAACCAACTTCACAATAAACGCAACAATAGTAGAAATTAAATTAAATCCAAACACAACTCAATTACAATCGATGCGAAGTAATGTAAGCAATATTCATCATTTAATTATTCCAAACCAAGGTTTATCATTCAGCAAGTTCTATGAAAATATTAAATCACAATGGACAACAATATTCATCACAAATTATGCCCAAATCATATTAAAGTATCGAAATCAATCATGAAACGAAAACAAATATAATCCGAAGCACAATACTACCAAATGTCCTATAATCGGGCTCATCCAACTAGTCGAGCGATGAGGAGAGTCGTGGAGTCAATCCCGATCTCGCCTATGCCGTAACAGACATAACCGAGAGCTTAGCCGCTCATGGTGGTGATGACGGAGGCCGAAACAGGTGGAAACGGAGTGACCATGACGGAGGAGGTAAGGCAAGACGGCGATATGATGCGAAAAGGGGCATAGCCAGGACAGCCCGGAATACGAGCGATCAGCAGGTTCGCGGAAAGCGTTAATTTTCCACGAGCGGGTCTAAGGAAAACGGTGGCGGAAATGGGATGCGAAGGAGCGGAGCGACAGTGACAGCTTAGGAGATACGTCCCGGGGAGGTGAGAAGTCATCGGGTGAGCTGTCATCGTGTAAGAAGACGTAGGCGGAAATGGGATCCAGAAGGTACCGATGGAAAGCTCTTGTGATGGGGAAGTTGAGATCAGGTCCCGGGGAGGTGAGAGTCGCCGAAATGAGTAGCCAAAATCGGCCGGGAAGACGAAGAGTCGCGGTGGAAGATGAAACACCGCGGTGGTGCTTGGTTCACGGTGGTGATGGAGGGATGATGGTGACCGGAGCAAGGGTGAGGTGAATCGTCGCGAGAAAAGGAGATCACTCGTCGCGGAGCTTGATCGGAGAAGGTGAAGGGTCGCCGGAAAAATGAAGATGAACAGCCCCATGGTGCGATCTGCGTTTTTTTCTTTTATAGCACATATTGCAAAATTTCAGTTTAGTCCCTACATAATTAAAAAGTGACAAAATTGGCCCCTTAAAACATGACATTTTACCCCCTAAACAGCATAAATGAGACAAAATCACCCTTAATCCATAAACCACAACCTAATATCAACTCATATATTTTTCAAAATCATTCCAAACACGTTAAATTCATAAGAAAAATATTAGGAAGCGATTTTCATGAATAAATTCATAAATTCTTTAATTGTCTCAATAAACTTCAATTTAATCACAAATGGGGTATTTTTATCACCAAAATAGAGTCACTTTCATAACTCTAACATACTCCCCAACTTACTCTTTGCTCGTCCTCGAGTAAAGTTAAAGGAACTCTTTCAACATTCTCACAAAACCATACACAACCATATTCATCAACAATCAAGACATTCATCAAAAGGTAAAGTGAAGAATTTGAACATAACAAGTAAATAACACAATCCTAAATAAAGAGCTAAAGTTTCTGTCAAGATTTGCCTATCTCCATTCAAGCTTCTCAAACACACATTTCATGTTCATATCACAATGTTAAAATGTCATGCAAAACTCCCCAACTTATGTACATGCAACATAATGCTCATTTTCCACACAAGATTTTGACATATAATTTCTTTTTCATTCATCACCTTTTTTTTTTTTTTTTTTTTTTTTGTCTTAACTTCTTAAGCTTTCTAGAAGATCCGTGTTACGGGTTTTAGGTCAATGACTCCCAAACCAGATGGCTATAGGGCACTAAATGTAAAACACTCCTCGGACTTACTCACCCGAACCAACTAGGCTACAAGTCAAGACTTTATTTCTTTATTTCTTTTCTTTTTTTTATAAAGCTCATGATCTATGTAATGATTTCTTAAGCTTTCTAGAGGACCCATGTAACGAGCTTTAGGCCAACCACTCCCAAGCTAGATAGCTTTAGGGGATTAGGTGTAGACACCCCTCGAGCGTACTCACTCGAGTCAACTAGGCTACAAATCATCACCAAATCATCAAGCAACATTTAAGCACTTTTAATATAGGCAAGATAATAAATGAAAATTTGCTCCATGGGCATGTAAAGTATGTGGGAGACTTGCATAAACACTAAAACACATGACATTTACACAAAACAGTGTCTAACCATAATTATGGACAAACCTAGCACAAAACAGAACCAATAGTTCAATGTTTAAAACCATGTTGCAACAAACAATTTTCAAAAACCTCACAAAACCTTTCAACTAGCACTTTAATTGCTTTTAAAATGGTAATTATGCATGAATTCATGAAATTTTTTAAAAATAACTCACTTTAGTTCACTTTAACCACTTTTGGACTTACAAGAATAAGATTCAACATATTTTCAACAAAAACATCATCATGCCACAAAAGTTTAAGCACAATTCATTCAACATACAATCTCCACAAAAGCATCATCAACAACACTTTAAAAAAAAATATCACAATCTCCACAAAAGCATCATCAACAATACTTCCCAAAAATATGATCAACAACATACTCCACAAAAATAAAAATCAATCAATACTCCCCAACTTAAAATGTCATTGTCCTCAATGACCCACAACTACAAACATCCTCCCCAACTTAGCATCAAATGATCTCAAATGGCAATATAATCAATAACATTAAAATCGTCCAACATATTTGAGAAACAAGAAATCTAACAATAACAGCATATAAGGTGGAGAGATACAACCTGAGGAACAATGATGGGGTTGTCACCAACGGAGTTCGTGGAGCATGCGTAAGCAAAGCCTTGGACTAGTTAATGAGTTTCCAAACATGGCAATTCCTGCAAAGACAAAAACATAAAAGCAATAACAACATATGTAAAAAGGTGGGTTGCCTCCCACTAGCGCTAAATTTTAAGTCTTCAGCCAGACTGAATGCAAACATCAAGTTCAAGGTGGTTGAAACGTTGGTGGTGTCTTACATGACCCTCGCCGTTCAGCAACAAGCAGGGTATCACGAGGTCCCAAGAAGGCATATTTGAATTTAATACGCCATTTCCATGTGCACAAGTCTTTTAAGAACTTGGCATGGCGGAGTATGAGCTTAATGGCATCAAGAAGTGGAATACCAATCAGCCCTTGTCTAAACAACTCAACCATTTCCTCCATCCTAGTAGTTTTCTTAAAGTTGGATGCATGATTCGACTCTAGGATTGAGGACAAGGTTCTATCGGTGTGTCAAATACAGAGGATAGTTCTTTCTCCCCAACTTCCTCGTTTTCATGTCTCGACACACCTAACTCTATGGTTGGTTCTCTTTCACTCCTCTCGGCTTGGTTTCCCTCAAAGCTCTCTTTCTCTCCAAATTCAGCATATAATTCCCTCTCAAGCCTAGCTTGTTCATGACACCCCATCTGGTGAGGTGCACCATTGGGATTATCAACAACTTGACTCGGCAAATGGCATTCCTCTCTCTTATAAACCGCTTCAGCTATTTGACCTATTTGGGTCTCTAGCTTACTAATAGATTGGGAATGGGAATGTAATATCGATAATGCTGCTCTAAGTCATTGAAACTAGCATTCATGTCATCTTTCTGTTCTTGCATGGTTTGGAGCATTTGAGCCATCATTGATTCCAGTGGACTGGGCTCGTGAGTGGGCAGTTGGACGGGAGGTGGGATCCTAGGTTGGGCGGTTGGTTGGACCGAATACATGTCCCAATAATTGCCCTGTTGATTGGAAGAACTATATGGCATATTATAGGGAGACATTTTGAGATTGTTCCTGCTTCCATGCAAAATTAGGATGGTTATGCCACTCACTATCAAATGTGTTTGAATACGGATCATTCCGTCTCTGGAAACCTTGTGCATCTTGCACTTGCTCCTCAAAAGTGAAGGGAGCTGGTTCCTCAAATGCGTACTCAACAGCTAAAAGGTCTGAAGGCATAGAAAAGACATCCTGACTTGGCCTTACGGGAGGTGGTTGCCTAGAAGCTTGCCCATGTATAGATATGAACGTGTCAAATTGATAGGCTAAAGACTCCAACTTGGAGTCTATATCATCCAAAGGAGAAACCTCATAAATGCCACCATTCCTAGGCGGTTGCCCTATGATAGGAATCCTAGAAGCTAGATGGTTGTGCATGGGATACAGATTATCATCCATCCTACGTGCTTTCTATTTTCAATCCAAGGGTACAAAAATTGGTTGATATGACTATCTATCAAGCATTCATCACAAGTGTACCAAAGGTTCCACCAACAACCACAACACAAAATTCAAAGAAAAAGAACTAAAAGCAAATCATAAAAAGTAAATTCAAAAGGCACACATAAAGAAAAAAAAATGGATATGATATCACCCTAAAAAAAAAATCGACACAATAAACAAACTAAAACTAACAGTCAAACAAAAAGAAATTATTACTAAATCAAAAACTAAATCCTATGAATAAAAACAAAATATGCAAAACTAATACAAACATGCAAACTAAATGAACACGAAACATGCAAACATCACACAAACGATTAACAAGAACTAAAAAGAACTAAAGCTAAAAAGATTAGAAAATATCACAATCGGGTCACGCTTAAACTTTGATGCACATGACACATTGCAACGTTTCCCCAATTGCGATCTTCTTGCAAAATAAAAACAAACACGAATGAAACTGTCCTAATGAAAATTAAATAACATAAAAAAAATTAGACTAAAAGTATTTACAAACCCAAACACAGACAAAGTCAAAAGCACGTTGCTCCCCGGCAACGGCGCCAAAATTTTGTTAGACCGGTCGTCACGGTCACAAAATTAAACCTAAGTACCGTAGTTAGCGGTAAGCAGGATCGAATCCACAGGGAGCAAGACTAACAACCTAATGTATTTTAAGTAGCGAAAATGAAATTGGCAATGGATTAATGAAACTAAATAGACTAAATGCAAATAATGAAATAGTGCAATTAAAACTAATGAAAACTTTAGAAAAAAAATGTTGCCGTTACGGTTTTGGTCCGACACGAGATCAACTCACACAATTCTTCTCCACCCTCTACGATCCCCTAAACCTACAAGGCAAGGTAAATCAATGAAATGGTTTCCCGACACTCTAGGCATAATCTATCCTGTCTCACCCGATCACTCAAGTTCGATTGGTTAAAGACTATCATTGAACGTCGATAAACACTATAAGGCAATACCACTAGTTGGTACGCGATTAACAAATACAATCTGTCAACACGTAATATCCAATCAACCAACTTCACAATAAACGCAACAATAGTAGAAATTAAATTAAATCCAAACACAACTCAATTACAATCGATGCGAAGTAATGTAAGCAATATTCATCATTTAATTATTCCAAACCAAGGTTTATCATTCAGCAAGTTCTATGAAAATATTAAATCACAATGGACAACAATATTCATCACAAATTATGCCCAAATCATATTAAAGTATCGAAATCAATCATGAAACGAAAACAAATATAATCCGAAGCACAATACTACCAAATGTCCTATAATCGGGCTCATCCAACTAGTCGAGAGCTGATGAGGAGAGTCGTGGAGTCAATCCCGATCTCGCCTATGCCGTAACAGACAACCGAGAGCTTAGCCGCTCATGGTGGTGATGACGGAGGCCGAAACGGTGGAAACGGAGCTGACCATGACGGAGAGGAGGTAACCGACAGCGATATGATGCGAAAAAGGGGCGAAAACGACCAATGGACAGCCCGGAATACGAACAGTCGCGGTTCACCGGAAAACGTTAATTTTCCGGCGGGTCTAAGGAAAACGGTGGCGGAAATGGGATCCGAAGGTACCGATGGAAAGCTCTGGTGATGGGGAGTTCAGATCAGGTCCCGGGGAGGTGAGAAGTCGTCGGAAATGAGCAGCATCTGGCCTGGAAGATGAAGAGTCGCGGCGGCTAAATCACGGATTCCGGCGGTTTTCGCGGCGGCTGAAGCTAGGGAAGTGTAGATCCGGCTGTGGGGAAGTGAGATCTACCCTTGGGGAGCTGGAACGTCACCGTAAAACGGCCAAAACTGGCCGGGAAGACGAAGAGTCGCGGTGGAAGACGAAACGCCGCGGTGTTGCTTGGTTCACGGTGGTGATGGAGGGATGATGGTGACCGGAGCAAGGGGGAGGTGAATCGTCGCCGGAAAAGGAGACCACTCGTCGTCGGAGCTTGATCGGAGAAGGTGAAGGGTCGCCGGAAAAATGAAGATGAACAGCCTCCTGGTGCGATCTGCGTTTTTTTCTTTTATAGCACATATTGCAAAATTTCAGTTTAGTCCCTACACAATTAAAAAGTGACAAAATCAGTCCCCTTAAAACATGACATTTTACCCCCTAAACAGCATAAATGAGACAAAATCACCCTTAATCCATAAACCACAACCTAATATCAACTCATATATTTTCCAAAATCATTCCAAACACGTTAAATTCATAAGAAAAATATTAGGAAGCGATTTTCATGAATAAATTCATAAATTCTTTAATTGTCTCAATAAACTTCAATTTAATCACAAATGGGGTATTTTTATCACCAAAATAGAGTCACTTTCATGACTCTAACAATTAATTTATTGTCCAGTATAATTCATTAATTATTTGATTATAACTTTAAAAATAACATTTATATTATTATTTATAATATTAATAATGATCACAATTTCTAATTTAGAATATTAGTTAATTGGTTTGGGACATTCAATTAATCTTGTGCTAAAAAGTCTAATAAGCACCAAGAAAAAACTTTAATAAAAAAAAACAAATGATAAAAGTCTAGGCCAGCAGAGGCCAACAACAGGACAGGCCATTGTTGTTGGCCGCCACTAGCCTTGTTATATGCCCTCCATTTCTCCACATTTCTCTTCACTCAAAATTCATCTCTGTACTCTTTACTCCCACTTTAACCCTCTCTATCTCTCTCAATTAATTCTTATAAAAAAGACTATAAAAAAATTAATTCTTTTCTTTTTTGATTTTTTTTTATTTTCTACCTCTTTTAAAATATTTTAGTTTGTTTTCTTATTAAAAAAACTATTATAATTTTTTTTTAGAAGAAAAAGAAAAATATTATTTTACAGTTATTATTAATTTATGTTAAAATAAGAATATCCTTTCTTGTCAGGGTTATGTTAGTCTTTTTATGTTTTTGATAATCACTAAATTTTAGTAAGGGTATTACAATAAATGTTATTAAACAGTTAATTTTCCCTCTCCTTACAAGTTAAATTATGACTTTTAACTAGGTCTAAAATGTTTTCTACAATATAAACAATTATCCAACGAATTGATTAGAGTAAATAAAATTGCATAAAATCTCAGCAAAAATTTGTACATTATATATATATATATATAACAAGAACATTCAGTTAACATTATATTTAGCTTTTTCAACAGTTTCAAGTTCATTATATTTTTTTGAGTAATATTATTTGCAGTTTTGCCTACTTTCAAGAGTTTGAAATATGTGGTGTTTCATGACATTGCTCTCAACAACTTCCCTGCAATATTCAATGGATCATGCAATTCCCTTAAGACTCTACTACTTGACAATTGTAATCTAACAAACACGTTACCTGAGCAAGGTTAATACTTCTCTCTTCTTACAGGTTTAATTAATTTTTAGTTTCCGATTCAATCGAGCATAACCTATTAATAAGTAATTTATAAATTAGCAATTGACTCTTTTCCAATTTAGAATATTATAATAATTGGTGTAGATTATTGAACAATATTTTCAAGGTGATGTGATCTATGCTAGTAGGAAAACAGATTATCCTTTCTCCTATACCAGATTGAGTGTTCTTTCTAATATTAAAATATATTTTTTAGAGGAAAAAAAATATTATTTTACACTTATTATTAAATTATGGAAAAATAAGAATATCTTTTCTTGTCAGGTTATGTTAGTCTTCTTATGTTTTCATATGTCACTTAAGTTTTAATAAGGGTATTACAATAAATGTAATTAAAACAATTAATTTTAACAAAATTTAGTTGTTAATTGTTAAGTGTCCTTTTTAATCAAGTTTTACAACTTACTGTATTTTCCTTATTGTTTTTAAAATAAGCTTCCTAACTAAGAAGAAAAAGTAACAACCCTCTCATAAGAAGTAGCCATTTAATTAACGAGCGCCAAGGTCCAAAGCTTCTCTTGGTAAATTAAAAGTATAATCTGAGCAGATATTATAAAAAGAAAAAAAATTAATAATAATTATCTAAATTTACTAAATTAAATTTTTATATGCACTCTTTTATTCATTTTATTAATGGTTAAATTATATATAAAAAATTTTATGTCTAGTATTCTTCATTAAATATTTGATTATTAATGAGAAAATTTTCCAATTTAGAAGATTAGTGAATTTGTTTGGGACATTCAATTGGTTTTGTACTAAAAAGTCTCTTAAAGCATGAGATTATTGGTCCCAAAATATTTAGGAAAAGATAGTCAAAACCTAGCAATGAATATATAATGCCAGATTAACTCTAGTCTTTTAGATCATTAATATCTAATTAGTACTACTCTTAAACGATGGTTAAATGTTTGAATACGCTTTTCTAAATTTATTTTGTTAAATAAAATAGAACATTGAAATTAGTTTATGATATTTTTTCTTTATTTCCATTACATATAAAGAAAACACTTTTTTTTTTCTTTATGTGTAGAATTGCCTGCGTTCAAGAGTTTGACAAAATTGGATATAAGTAACACTATTTTCAACAACTCTCTTCAATTGCTTGGTAGCATGACTTCTCTTGAGGATTTATCAATTGTCAACTGTACCCTCAAGAACATGTCACTTGATGAAGGTTAGTTACTTTTTTCCTGCCCCTTCTAAGTGTAATTAATTGTTTTATTGAAAATTTATATCAGGCAATATTATGATACATTACTTAAATAGATATGAATTTAAGGATTAAAACAGGTAATATTTTTTATATGCATTACTTCAATTGATTAGGTAATATTGATCAAACGATTGATTAGAGTAAATAATTATCTCTGTTATAATTTATTTAAGTAATTAATTAATTATAGATAAGTTAATGGTTTGTGCTATTGTAATGAAATTCTATCCTTTAAAATGGTAAAATATATTTAATTATCTGGGTTATTCCATCTATATTACTAATAAGAAATTAAAAATATTAATTGGAACATTTATTATTAAAGATAATCAAATGTCCATATGATATAATTATTGTAAATATAAGAAAATACCAAATTAAAAATCTACTATATAGTCTTATAGATTAGTGATATACAACATTTTAGTTGTCTATAAAAATATAAACCTGCACCTAATTTGATAATTTCTACAACTATTTTCTTCTAGAAAATAACTTTCCCCACTAATATGACATAAAAATAATCATAGAAAAAGATAGTCCATATGAAATTAGCTAGAAGCACGAAATCCTGAAGATTAGAATCCTAGTTGGCAGTTGAGATAAGAACATTGAGTTTACATCCTATTTAGCGTATGTGAAATTTAATGTTGTTGGCAGATTTGCCTAGTTTCAAGAATTTAAGACTTTTGGAGATTGATGAAACTGTTCTCAACAATAATTTGTCAGGTTATGTTAGTCACTTAAGCTTTAATAAGGGTATTACAATAAATGTCATTAAAACAGTTAATTTTAACAAAATTTAGTTGTTAACTGTTAAGTGTCATTTTTAATCAAGTTTTACAACTTACCGTCTTTTACTTATTGTTTGTAAAATAAGTTGTCCTAAATTGATCATCTTCCTAATTAATGAGAAAAAGTAACAACCCTCTCATAAGAAGTAGCCATCTAATTAACGAGGGCCAAAGTCCAAAACTTTTCTTGCTAACTTAAAAGTATAGTCCGAGCGCATATTATAAAAAGAAAAAAAATTAAAAAAAATTATCTGAATTTATTAAATAAATTTTTATATACACTCTTTTATTCATTTTATTAATGGTTAATTTATATATAAAAAATTTTATGTCTAGTATTCTTCATTAAATATTTGATTATTAATGAGAAAATTTTCCAATTTAGAAGATTAGTTAATTTGTTTGGGATATTCAATTGGTTTTGTACTAAAAATTTTCTTAAGGCATGAGATTATTTGTCCCAAAATATTTAGGAAAAGATAGTCAAAACCTAACAATGAATATGCAATGCTGGATTAACTCTAGTCTTAAAGATCATAATATCTAATTAGTACTATTCTCAAATGATGGTTAAATGTTTGAATACGTTTTTTTAAATTTATTTTGTTAAATAAAATAGAACATTGAAATTAGTCTCCTAATTAGTTTATGGTATATCTTATTTATTTCTATTACACATAAAGAAAATACTCATATTTTTTTTTCTTTGTGTAGAATTGCCTACATTCAAGAATTTAACAGGATTATATATAAGTAACACTACTTTCAACAACAACTCTCTTCAAATGCTTGGGAGCATGACTTCTCTTAAATATTTATATATTCTCAACTGTGACCTCAAGAACATGTCACTTGATGAAGGTTAGTAAATTTTTTCCTTCCCTTCTAAGTGTAATTAATTGTTTTATTGAAAATTTATATCAGTTAATATAATAAAAGATAATATATTACTTAAATAGATATGAATTAAGGATTAAAATAAGTAATATTTTGTATATACATTACTTCAATTGATCAGGTAATATTTATCGAACGACTAATTAGAGTAAATAATTATCTCTCTTAAAATTTAATTAAGTAATTAATTAATTATAGATAAGTGAATGGTCTGTGCTACTATAATGAAATTCTATCATCTAAAATGGTAAAATATATTTAATTATCTGGGTTATTTCATCTATATTATTAATAAGAAATTTAAAATATTTAATTGGAACATTTATTATTAAAGATAATCAAATGTCCATATAAGATACTTATTATAAATATAAGAAAATACCAAATTAAAAATCTACTATAGAGTCTTATAGATTAGTAATATACAACATTTTAATTGTCTATCAAAATATAAACCTGCGCCTAATTTGATAACTTCTACGGCTACTTTGCTTCTAGAAAATAACTTTCCCCACTAATATGACATAAAAATAATCATAGAAAAAGATAGTCCTAGTTAGCAGTTGAGATAAGAACATTGAGTTTACATCCTATTTAGCGTGTGTGAAATTTAATATTGCTGGCAGATTTGCCTAGTTTCAAGAATATAAAACTTTTGGACATTGATAAAACTGCTCTCAACAACAATCTGTGAACTATTACGATGAAATCATAAGTATTAATCTAAAATTTAATGGATGAAACACTAAATTATTTGTGGATTTTTTACTCTTATCCTTTTCAATTATTAAAAAGCAAACTGAAAATTTAAAGTCTCAAATAAACAATTATTATATATCAAAAAATTTACATGATTTAATAATATTTTCAATTTCATTATCTTCTAAAATTTATTTAATTCCACAATATGTATTTAGAGATTTCTTGAATCCATAGCCCGTTGGGATATAAAATTGTTACAGTAAAACTCATATGTACTTATGAGTAAAATGCTAGACAAATCTTTTTTAAAATTTTTAAATATATATATAACTCTATTAAAAAGGAAAACAACATAAAAATAAATAGTATATTTATTAAATTTGTGCACTATAATAATTATTAAGCATATTGATTAAGGAACATTTGCATAGCTATAATTACCCTTGTGCTTCATATGCTAACTATTAAGGAACATTTTTTATTCCAGGGATATGTAAGATGCATCATCTTGTGCAATTACGCATCATTGGTACTGGTTTAATGGGTACCTTCCCTTGGTGTGTAGCAAACTTGACTTCCCTTGGTGAATTAGATATCTCCATAAATTCCTTTAGTGGGCACATTCCAATGGAAATTGGAGCATATCTACCAGTGTTAGAATCTTTCAACATTTCTAAAAATGCTTTTGAAGGTAGTATTCCATCTTCATTTGGTCATGACATGAAGTCGTTGTTGGAATTGGATTTGTCTAACAATTTGTTAACTGGTAGTATTCCCTCTTCATTTGGTGACATGAAGTGGTTATGGTATTTGGATTTGTCTAACAATTTGTTGACTGGAGGAATACCTGAGGAATTGGTGGGTTGCACCTCATTACATCACCTAGCATTGTCAAATAATAGTTTGCAAGGTCAGATATTCTAGGATGTAATGTTCAGAGATGAAATTCATTCACATGTGTTTTTTTTTTTTTTTTTTTGGAATTAATAGATTTAGCTGTATTTTATGTTATTGCTCCCCTTGTGTATAATAAGTTATTGCCCCCCTTGTGTATAATAACGAAAGTGAGCCATTGGTCTGGTTTCTTATTCTTTCATTTAGTTGACTATGTGCAACACGAGCAATCAATTAAAACATTCCTTTTTTAACTATTTAAGCAATAAAATATAATATAATTAAACTCTTATAAGTAATTAATTTTGTATTAGGATTCTAAACTACATATATAAACACATATTAAGGATGGGCCACTTTTGTGGACTTTTGTAATCATTTACTTTTCGATTGTAACCGAACTATAGCTGTAATTTCCTAATTTTTGGCAATGCTAAAAGATTACTATCAACACATAAATAGTGGAATGCATACAAAACTTCATAATCATTTTATACCAAAATGCAAATAAAGTACATTAAAATTATATTATTTCACTAAAAATTATAATAGAGAAAATAAATTTCAAATTAAATAAATAACATTACAAATTATTATAATATCTAAGAAAAAATAAAAGAAAAGCTTTCATCCGTGCTTTCATCACCAAGTTATCAATGCCTAAAAAAGTAACAAGATAATGTTAGTAGGATGAGGAATGCTACGGACCATCATTTGTGAAGTCGCAAGATCAATCGGGTCACTCTCCTTAACACGTATTCTTTTCCCCATTTAGACTGAATTAGAGTAAGCAAAAGCCTATTGTGTTAATTTTAATTATAAATATGTCAATTACCTTTTATCTTGAGGTTGGGTCGAATCCAAAAAACCCTATGTGATACTTGTAATTACTCTTAACCTCCCTGTGGTACTGATAATGACTCTCAACCTCCTGTTGTTGGTATCTTTTTGGTAATTTTAACCACAGAAAGGGTAAATGACCTTAATGTCCTCACCTACTTTGCCCATTAATCTAACCGACCCCCCTTACTATCACTTTATCTCTCTCAGCCCCCAAAACCCATGTTAGGCTTAAAAAATTATTAAATTATGTAAAATATTACAATTTTTAGTTAAAAAATAGAAAAGAATCTAAACAAATTAAAAAAAAATCTAAAAAAAAGAGATTTTTTTTTGAATAAATGAAAAGAATAAGAAATATATGGTAATAATTAAAAATAAAATGATCTAAAAATTGAAAAACTTACTTTGTAAAATGTTAAAAAATTTAATAATAATCTGAAAAAAAAAAAAATTGACCTTGGCAAATATTTTTTAGATTTTAGCTTTTTTTTTTAGTAGGCTTTTGTAGTATTCTTAATTTTTCAAAAATTTTAAAGTTTTTTTTTAATTCTTATTTTATTTAGTATTTGTGTTTTTAGGTTAAGGATTTGTGTTGTTGAAGTTTTTTTTCTTTTTTTTTTTAATTTTATTAGTTATTTTACGTTATTTATTTAAAAATGAGTTGTTAATAAATTTTATGGTAAATTAGTCAAATTCAAAATATAATTATGGTATTTCATAATTGTGTTTGGTCAAATTTAGTCAAGTTCTTTCTTTGTTAAGGTCTATGTGGTAGTTTCCAGAGTTTTTGGGATATAAGTAGTTTTACACTTAGTGATTCTAAAAAGTTAGGTATATTTTACTCTTTTACCCTTGAATTTGTTAATATATATACTATATATGAACTGGGACAGCCGAAGAGGAACCGGTAGAAGATAATCTTGGTTTCTTTTGTGAAATTTTAAAATTGGATGCTTTATTCTCTTTATCTTTATAAATTAAAACCCATTCTAATAATGGATAAATGTAAATAAAAGTAATATTTAATAGTTATTTATAAGTTTATTTGTATTTATTATAAATACATAATTTAGATATAAGAAGAGGATCAGTCAACTATCACAAAAGCATAAATCTTTGAGAAACTCTAATAAGGTACTTAATTTTAGTTATTCAACTTTGCATATACTTTAGGATCAGGTGGTGGATTATGGGCTTGGGCTGGAAAACTGTAGAGAGGTTGAACTGGTGAAACTAGAAATTCAGTTTGGTTTGTGAAAGCTGAAGCTCAAGGTAAAAAAAAATAGCAGAACAGTTACATATAAATTGAATCCTTTTATTCATTTTAACTAATGCCATTTTTAATTAACCTTAATTGCATATGAAATTGATATATGCTGTAACTACTTCAGAGAAGTTTCATGTTATAGTTGTATTTTTACCAAATGGACTATAACCATCCATTACCTAGCAGTTGGCAGAGGAATAGAGAAATCTTTCCAGCCAGGATTTAATAACCATTATAGAATAGCTAATCACATTATCATATTTATCTCAATAAAACAGATCAAACTATGCTGGTGAAATGCAAGGAATTGTATGCTTTTAGCTCTGTTTTGTATGTCCTGGATATCCCTTTTCTTGACCTATGTTTTAGACTCTATTTTGGTAGAGGCCTTTGCTAAAACAGAGGAGGGTATTCCCAAAGAAGAGAACCTTCTGAATCTATTTAATAAGCTTATGATATACTCTGCTTTGTTTATTATTGAGGGACGGCTATCCCCTGTTTTGTTTATGAGGAAGTCGTTGTTTATGGTGTTTGTATTACTGGAAATGAACATTTGGGTTTGTGACGCAAAAACGATTTTTCATTCAACAGTTGAAAACGATTCTGAAAAACATTGACATGATTCACATGAAGTTAAAAGAATTGTTTTATTATAACTTAAACTCCAGCTATTGGCAATAATTCCTACAAATACCATGAAAATGGAAGTAACGAACTGAGCTGAGACTTCCAGCGATAGGACTTCGTATCAGAAAATAGTCAGCAGGATACACCGAGACATACCATCACCGTGACGCGACCTCTAATGGCTGAATTAACGATTTCTGCTTGCTTCCAACAATTTATCAGAGGCAAACAAAGTGAAATTTCATGCAATATAGTTCTTCAACAATTGCTCTGTAGTTAATTTGCTAGATCCTTCATTTTCTGTTCTAGCTCTTGAGCTTCATAATTTTGTCTGCCAAAAAAAAAACAGATAAGAGTGAGAATTACTTGCAAAACTTTTTTTAAGTTTATTCTTTTCAAGAAATAGTCACTTTTAAAATCTACCAACCTATTTCATTTCCAGTATTTATAAGAACACTGCAGTGTGTATTCCTGAGTATTGTGAAGCCAACATCCCTTTGATGCCAACACATAATGTGCCAATTTTTAAAGCATATTCCTATTCAAGTAGGGAAACAATTCAACACAATCAAGCAAAAACTTCCATTTTGCCATCTGGAGAAACAAAAATCAATAAATAGAAAATGAGATTGTGTAAAAGTATTTAATTGATATATTAATGTGCAGGAAAAAGAAGAAACTAATCACCCTAGTCCATTTAATTCTTTTAATGGCAGTAAATTCATCAAGAGATATTGATCTCTTGCCTTAAATGCAGAATAAATGAAACTGCTGATGATGAAAAGATCAATTGAAACTACAACACCAGCAACTCTGAGCGTTTGATATAAAGTAAACATGGTCAACGAATCGAAGATAATGGAATCTCCTTCTGAAGGACTGGAACATAAGGAAGCCTAAAGAGACAACAAACCAATTGAGTTATGACACTGGAAAGTACCTTAAGATGAGATGTTTCTCCTGTTTACCATGTTTGATCACCGAAACCTTTCTCATCCGTTCAACCAGAACATTGTATTACTTGATAGTAGAACTTTATATCGAATGCCAATTCTCGGAAAAGGATTCAATATCAGGAAATGATGCTCCGCTGATTATGTGTTCAGTTGATTCTTAGAAATAACTGAAATTATCAGTAATTAAAATTAGTATCAACCAGCTAAAATATATCAGTTAAAAACTTTCTTTCCTAACACAACATTAGGCACTAATCGTAAAATAAACAATGACGGAAGAGAAAAGAGAGTCCAACCATATATATACACCATAACAATCCAACCTCGATACTATGATACATGGGCTAACTCACTCCCAAAAGCTAACTCAAACGAGGGAGCCAACCACATATAAACACCGTAATAGACCATCAAGTTGGTGATGTGGGATAAATTCAACTTCTAACAATCTAAATGTTCAAAACAAGTCAAGTATGGGCAGAATTGTGAAATTGGCTGTTTAGGTCGAGAAAATGAATAAGAATTGATACAGATTCCGTAGAATCAACAAGAACCAAAATATTTGTTGGACATATATTTAGACTGACATACCTGGGAATGATGGTTTATGAAACTGCATTGAATTCAGTCCTCTTCTTATGAGCTACCAGAGGTTTACACTCCAACCTCTGGAGACAGGAGGTAGGTGGGCTATCATGGGCCAATAGAGTCCTTCATCCTTCTTGCACCTTTCTTCTAGCAAAGGACACTCATCAATATATAGTTTCAAAAGCGACGGAGGCAGGCCCTGCTCTGGAAAGTATTTGAGCTTTGGACAATGAAGGATAGATAGTTTCTTTAAGGAAGTGAGGTTTTGAACCACTGAAGATAGCCTTTCTAAATTTGGAAAGTTCTCAATCTGTATGGTGGTTAGAGAGGGAGGAAGTGTCATTTCCATTTCCTCCTGTGGAAAGGATTCCACGTCATCACATCCCCCTCTAATGTACAGTATTCTAAGAGAGTTGAGTTTGTGTAGCCCCCACTTGAGCAAAGGCTTGCAGATGTTGACATCTTTCATCATTAAGAACGCAAGGTTGGTGGGAAATCCATCCTGAGGGAAGGATACAATGCCGGGACAAATTTCTATTCTCAATTCTTGAAGACAGGAGAGGTTGTGCATGTTATTCGGTAGGGCCATCAGTTTCTCACAGCCATTTATCCAGAGCTCTGTCAGTTTCGTGCAAGGCAAACCTCCTTCTGGAAACCGGACAATGCTTGAACAATTCTGTAATATAACCTTTTGAAGACTGGTCAGCCTGTTCATGTCATCAGGTAAAGATTTAAGATTTAAACTCTTCTCAATGACAAATTTTTGAAGAGATGTGTTGCTGCTGGATATCAATGCCTCAGGAAAAGATTCCAGAGCTTTGCAATTCTCAATTCTGATGGATTTCAGCTGGGAAGGAACGCCAATTCCTGCAAAGGAAACAAGATTTGTGCAGTTCCTTAGATATATCTCTCTAAGGGAACAGAGATTGTGCAATGCTTGTGGTAGCTTGTCAAGGCATTCAATATTCCCCAATTCCAGATATTGGAGTCTGCAGGGCAACCCTTTCTGTCCTTGCTTTTCTTCTTTCTCTGTCATCAAGGAAAACAGTGGGGGATGGAGAGAGCTAATATCTTGGTGTAAGCCCATTCCTGTCTCACAGAAAGATGTTAGCTTCCTACAACCAGAAATTGTCAGTTCTTCTAAATTTGGTATCCCTTGCATAAAACCCTCTCCCAGAGACACGCGATTTGAGTTTTGACACTCTGGAAAGTACCACCGACTTCAATGATCTGAGGTCTACTGTACTCCACTCCACCTCTTTGCATCCATCAATTTTTAATTCACGAAGTGCTGGAAAACTTGGAACTGAAACCGAGAATTTCTTACATTTTTCAATGACAAGCTTATTCAATAAAGGAAGACATTTCGGCAATCTTCCTCGCAAGTTTGGACACCGTATAATACGAAGCTCTCGCAACTGAGGAAAGCATTCAACTTCTTCACTAGGTCTAGGAACCTATTCTTCCCATTCTTTCATGTCAAGAAAATGGAGAGTTTCAAGTGATGGAAAAGGGGCTGAGAAACCATTTCCATAGAAGTCTAAACCCACGCATTTTACTCCATTCATTCCCTTGATAACAAGGTCCTTGAGGAAGCGCAGTTGCCCTACTGATGGCAGGCAAATACACTTGCGGCAATACTGGAATTTTAAACACTCTAGTTTTGAGAATGAGAAATCTCCTAACCAAGTTGGAAATTTTATACCATCATAGCCTCTGATAATGAGTTTTTTCATATTTTGATGAGGTCGTAGCATGCCAAGTACCTGCGTTTGAGTTTCCCCCGGATTTGAAATTACACCACTGCACTTCCATTCCAAAACTAGCTCATTGAGGTTCTCCTTACCATTTAAGTCAGCCTCCTCAACATCATTAGCATCATGAACATTCTCCAACCTGGAAATGTGAAGCATCTCCCTTAGGTGAGTTAAGGACTTTAACTCTGCTATTCCAGAGCCAACACCTTTCCCCACAACAAACTTAGACAGTGTTTGGAGACCAGTTAATTTACTGATCCTTAGAGGCATTTGCTCCAATGAATCTACTTTGAAAATATTGACATGATGTAGATTGATTAGATTGCCTATGTCTGCGCATAATTTTCTTAGACGAGCACAGCCCTCTAATACAAGTGCTTGTAAATTGTAAAGAGTACTCACTGATTCAGGCAAACTTTCAATACAAGTGTAGGAAAGGTCAATGTAACGTAGATGCTTCAAATCTCCAATTTGATTTGGCAGCTCCCGAATGCAAAATCTGTGCAAAGATAAAACCCGTAAACTGTGTAACTTCCACAACTTAGGATGAATAACAGCTTCCTCTATGCAAGAGGGATCGTGATTTTTCTTTCTTTACGTGAAACGCAAGCTTAGGGTGAATAAAAGCTTTTTGTTCACGGGGCAAGTAAAAGGATTCCTTCCCTTGCATCATCAATAACAGGAAAGTTCGTAAACCTTTGATGTTATTTGAGGCCTCAAGTTTTCAATGCCATCCAGGGGGCCACTAATGTAAGATAAATGACGGAAGAATATTATTAGAAAAAACATACTGGTTGTCACTCTCATGTGTATCCTCCATTCTAAAATATACTTCTCCTGCAGCCCACTAAGTAAGGTCATGAATAAGATCATGCATCACAAATACTGACCTACTCGATTTTGATTCTTCGAAAAATGATCTTGATTTTAGCTCACAAAAATAGTCACGACCTAATTCTTCCATTTTCTTCACATTATTTTCAGGTTGTAATAAACCCTCAGCCATCCACAGTAAAATTAATATTTTCCATTTCAAATTCATAACCCTTTGGAAAGAGTGAGCAATACGCAAAACACCGTTTCAAATGTGAAGAAAGATAATAATAACTTACTTTAAGAGCTGGAATAATGTCACATTTCTCTTCTGGTAAAGCCCACATCTTGCTATTTAGTACGTTTTCCCACTCGTTGATGTCATATTTACCATGCAGCAGACCACCAAGACTTTTAGCTGCCAAAGGCAAACCATCACACCTTTTCACTATCTTTTCTCCAAGTTTCCTTCAAGTGTGGATGCATGTTAAAATCTGTTCTGCCCAATGAATGCTGAGTAAATATACACAAACATGCTTCATTTGACAACTCTTTCAACTGGTGCGCTGGCAGTGTACCTACCATAGATGAAACACCCCGATTCCGAGTTGTGACAATAATCTTACTTCCTCGTAATCCAGCTTCAAATGGTTGGCTTAGGGTAGCCCAATAATTGGGATTTTCATTCCAAATATCATCTAAAACAAGCAAATATTTCACTTCAGACAGTTTTTGCTTCAACTTGACTTGAAGCAAGTTTAGATCATTAATATTACCAGTCTCAGCACCGATGGAACATAAAATTGTTTCTGTTATGTTGATAATATCAAAATCCTCAGAAACACTAACCCAAGCCTTGAAACCAAAATGAGATTCTATCCTGTCATCATTGTAGACAAGCTGAGCAAGAGTTGTTTTGCCCACCCCTGCCATCCCAGTTATAGGAATAACAGCAAATCCATTACTAGTACTTGAATCATCATCTATCAATAAACTAACTATTGCCTCCTTATCTTGTTCCCTGCCGAACACTTTGGCTTCATTCACCAAAGAGGTCGCCGGTGGTCTTTGGCTTCCTTTTCTGGACCTTCCTCCGAAATTTTCTTCCAGACCCAGATGTTGTTTCCGTGTTGCTATATCTTGCAATCTGGTATTAATCTCCTCTATTTGGGATGCCATCGTGGAATTGAATCTTTTATACTTAAAAGATCTTTGATTGAAGCTGTTGCAGCAAGAAGGAATGATCTTCCGTAACTTCTGTAGCTTACTTGTGCCGGCTTCAGGTCGAGGTTGAGGTTGAGTTTCAAGCAACAACTTCCTCCGCAAAGCTTCTGTTGCAAACTCATCTAGTATGTCTTCCACGTCGTAAGCCAAGTTTTTAAGGTCATCAAGCCAGATCTTCACCGAACGTTTCATGGTCTGTTTCTCCTCTGCATCTTCAAGCACTGCATGAATTTCCATCAGTATTTTCTCCCACTTCTTGAGGTCCGCTTGGATTTGCTCTTGGCAACCAAATTGCACAACCAACGCTGAAACCAACTTTTCAATCAGCATCTCAACGCTGACAGAAAGAATTGCCTCTCCAATGATAGACATGGTGTCTTTGGTGAAACAGAGGAATTTTGGGAAATCAATATAGGGAAGTCAACTTGAAGTAAAAGGAAGAAAGTATGAAATCTTCTGTATATCTTCTCTTAATATTTGAAATTCATGTAATATGGGATGCTAGGTCGTTTTCCAAGTCAAAATGCCATATTAAATTATTATGGCTTGACTTCACAGGCACCGCCCTTTCTCGGCATTTTCCATTCCGCGTCGTTACTTCCAGGTTTCCATGGTCCACACATCTACCCTGTGGTTGAGGCTCATGAAGTAATAGCTACACCCTTTACGTATTCTACGGTAACGTAACCTTCCCTTACCTTCAAAATAACAACCAGCTCCCTTGAAGTTGAAAACTGTCAAGGAAAATTCAATCTTTTCACCTCCACGTGGTCGAGCTTTGCTTATGACAGGCTGCGAGTTATGGAGCACCATGGGCACTGTGAGACTCGTTTCCAACCAATCTACTTCACCATGATACTTTTCCAACAAAAAATGCCCATTACGTCGCTGGTGAGTATATTTCTATTTATTATTCATCAATATTTTATTTTATTCAACAAAAATGTGTAATACAAATTAATCCTGAAGGGCAAAAGAATAATTGTGTTTTCTCCATCCCATTTCATCCTTGGTAGTGGCAACTGGCAAGGGACTGTCAAAACCTCAGGGGACGTTATGTAACTTTAAAATACGTAAGGGAGGTGAAGTTAAAAGCCCCACAGAAAACAAGGAAAAGTTGTGCCAAATGAAGGCTGCAATGTAATTTCATCAGACTTTACTGATAGTTGGTAGATGTTGACTAATTACAACCCATTCTGATATTGTTCTGCAATATAATGGATAAATGTAAACAACATTTTTTTTTTAAGAGTTATTTATAGGTCTATTTGTATTTATTATAAAGAGTAAACAACATTTTCCCACCCAAGGTTTGCCTTAATGACACTTTCCCACCAAAAAAGTTTCAAGATACTACTTTTTCTACACAAAGTTTATACCCTGTAATACTCAAAATATACTTCACTTTCTTAATCGGTGTTCAGTAAGTTAGCAACCAGGATAAAAGGGGCTTTCTAGAGTGGAAGCTTATGGATCGAATGATGGTAACCGACTGAATTTTAGTCGTTAGAATCAGTCGAAAATTAGCTAAGAATAAAAAACTCTAGCTTTGCGATGGTTGGTAATTGGCGAGAAATCAAGTGTAAGAATGAGAGAGGTTTTGTAGAGAGGAGACCGAAGGTTCAAATGGTGGTACGGAGAGAATTGTTGCTATTGGAATCGATAGGAATTTGGTTTGAGTAGTTAACGGAATATTAACTTTGGGTGAGAAAATGGTATTTTGAAACTTTTTGGTTGAGAAATGTCATTAAGGCAAACCGCAAAACTTGGGTGGGAAAAAGTCGTTCACTCTTGTTATAAATACATAATTTAGACATAAGAAGAGATCAGTCAACTATCAAAACTCAGAAAAGCATAAAATCTTTGAGACATTCTTTTCTAAGCTCATATCAATTTGCTTAATTTTAGTTATTCAACTTTACATATGCTTCACGAACAGGTGGTGGATTCTGTGCATTGGGTGGGAAAACTGCGGAGAGGTTGAACTGGTGAAGCTAGTAATTCTGTTTTGTTTGTGAAAGTTGATGCAATCTACTGTATTTTCGTTTTCTCTCAATTTCTCTTTTCCGACTGGAATTTTTTTTTTTTTCTTAATATTAACTTCTTTGCTTATGCTCAAATATAATTGCATATGAAATCGTACATGCAGTAATTACTTACAGAGAAGTTTCATGTTATAGCTGTATTTTTACCAGTTGGACTCTAACCATCCATTACCTAGCAGTTGACAGAGGAATAGAGAAATCTCTTCGGCCAGGATTTGATGACTATTATGAGATCGTTAATGCAGCTGACTATGATAATTATTTTCAGGCCAGTTGAAAAGAAAAAGCACGTTGATTTACTTGATTTATTTTAAAGGTAGTAATACTGGCGGCTCTTGTAAAACAATCATATATTTAAACTTTTATAGGACATGATAATTTTCTAATAACTATTATATCCAAAAAATAGAGATGGGAAATGATCAAACAAAAGAAAAGATGAAAAAATAAAATAAAATCAATTCATGATTATTGCCTTGCATTGATTGAAATCCTCTTCCATCACTTTGAAATACTTTTAATTTAAAAAAAAAAAAATTCCAAGCATATAAAAGGGTGTATGGTTTTAAAAAGAGTTTTTTAATATTTGGGTGATGAGAGGTATTTGGGCCAATACAATACTGGCATACTGCCCTTCATTCTTATGGTGATAAGAGGTATGTGGGCCATCGTGGGCCAATACTGCCCTTCATTCTTTTTACTCCTTTCTGCTAGCATTGGACATTCTTTAATACGTAGTTTCTTAAGTAAGAGAGGCAGGCCCTTGTCTGGAAAGTTTTTGAGCGTTGGGCAAGCAAACAAAATCAGAACTTCCGAGGAAGTGAGGTTTTGAAGCATGGAGAAGAGGGTTTCCATATTGAGAAAATTCTCTATATTTAGTCTGGTTACAGAGGTTGGAAGTTTGATTCCTACTTCCTCCGGTGGAAAGGACACCCCGTCATCACATCCTCCAATAATGTCGAGTCTTTTAAGAGAGGTGAGTTTGTTCAATCCCCACTCCAACATTACTCTGCACAAGTTGACGTCTATGATCCTGACTGATGTAAGGTTGGTAGGAAATCCATTTTCAGGGAAGCATACAATGCCTGGACATTTCTCTATTGTCAATGCTTCAAGAGAGTTGTGATAATGCATGCTGTTGGGCAGGGCATTCATTTTCTCACACTTACATACAGCTGTGTCAGTTTCCTGGAAGTCAACCCCCCTTCAGGAAATGAAAAAAAACTTGGACAGTTCCATATACCAATCATTCCTCAACATTATTTCAACTATTGCCTCCTCTTTTTCCCTACCAATACCATACACTTTGGCTTCATTAACCAGAGGTAGTAAGTAGGCTTTCACTGACTTTTCTTGACCTCCCTCCCATATTCTCTCTCAACTTCAGGTTGTCTTTCTCCATTGCAATATTTTGCATTCTGGTAGTGATCTCCTTTATTTTGGGCTCCATCATGCTATTAAACTTAACAGATCGTAGACTCACACTGGTGCAGCAAGTAAGAATTAATTTTAGTACCTTACTTGTGGTGGCTTGAATTTGAGGTTGAGGTTGCTGCAACAACGTCCGCCGCAAAGCTTCAGTAGCAAACTCATCTAGTATGTCTTCCTCATTATTGGTTTTGGGCTTAGTAATAGAAATCTTTGTAATACTAGGTTTTAATCTTTTAAACCTAGTATATTAATACACTTTTCTCTCATAATGAGTGATAGCAAACAATAGAACAAATTCATTCATTGTAAACGAGAGAGGTGGAACAGTATTGAAATAATATTAACTATGCTGGATATAGCTTGTTAATTGAGTGAATTAGGATAAATCACGCGTATCACTTTTTCTCTTTACTGTTTGTGTTTGTGTGTTTTCTATTATTTTGGTTTTGTATATCCTATTTCATTCACAAGGGAAGCCATGTTACCCTTATGGTAGTTTGCGCATATATGGCCTTTCTTGTTTGTTTGTATACAGAATGGGTTGGTTCAATAAAAAAATCTCTACTTGTATGGTTAATATATATGTTGACCAAGATATACAAGCAAACAAAATGGTAGTTGAGGATTGCATATTAATTCTGATTGAGTTTGAAATATTGTCGATTTTATTGAGGATTGGGTGGTGGGTGATAGCTAGGAACCCACTCCAATAACTCAATAATTTGGGTTGGGTCATGGATCTTTCATGGACTTGGATAGAATTCTCCTTGGAAAACCAGCTTGCCAAGAGAGGGAGCCTAAGCCTTTATAACCCACATGCCCACCCCTTTTCCTTTCAATGTGGGATCCTAACATTCCACCACGCTTTTACAACCGACTTACCCTCGTCGGCCTCTTTACCCCTTGGGTGACTACACGGATCACCTTTCCCTCGGGCCTCCATGCCCTTTCTTGGGGTAGCAGCCCGAGCCCAAGGTCAGCCTACCACGGGTCAACCTGCCACGCGTGCGTTGCCACATAAGCGCAAGATCATGCTTTGATACCAATTGATAGGAACCCACTCCAATAACTCAATAATTTAGATTGGGTCATGGGTCTTTCATGGGTTTGGGTAGAACTTTCCTTGAAAAATTGGCTTGTCGAGAGAGGGCACCCAAACTTTTATAACCCACATACCCACCATTTTCCCTTTCAATGTGGGATCCTGATAGTCGGTGATAAGGTTTTGCGCTCATTTCCAAAGAATATCCAAAATGTTGAAGCATTAATTAAATTATATATGCAAAAGTAGATTACTAGGTTTTAGTGAAGAAGAATGTTAAGAGAAGCAAAGTAGAATCTTAAGAACATTCCATGACCATTCCATAATAGATTATATATGCATTTGAAAAGCTTGTTGGAAAATAAGTTTTTCTAAGCAAATTAAAATAAGCTTATTAATACGAAAACATGCCTACGTAGCCATGCAAAAGTGAGCATGTACAAAAGTCCATCTCTCTCCAAGTCTATAAATAACCGCGATTCATGCAAGCAGCCTTATCGTAAATAGCGCAAACTTCACAAATTCATGGACTCTGGCCTAATTATAGGGAATAGAGTACCTATCCTTCAAACTGTGATCCCAATAATCCCTTCGATAAATCTAAGGTACTTCATTTTTTTAATCTTATTCAAAAAAAATGCACTAGGCGTTAAGGCAGATAACTTAATGCTTTGTTTCCCAAAATAATTGAATATATACGCCGGACTGGCCCAAAATAGACTCAAATGAATCCCAAATGCTTTTTGTGAAATAATATATTATCTGTCATAATCAACCATTTATAAAATTGATTAAACGAAATTATATTTTCTTAAATGTGCCAAACAAAACATATCAAACTTTGATTCTTCTCTTTCAGGATTGATTATTTAGCCGATTTAACCCTTGTATTTACTATAATTTCGATCCACCTATGACTATAATTGATTCTTCTCTTTCAGGATTGATTATTTTTTAGTTCTAGAACAAATGGATTTGTCAACCAAGAGGTGCATTTGAAAAGCTTGATTGGAAAAAAGTGATAATGTGGACCCTTAGTTGATTGTTGTTGTTTGAGAAGCATGAAGTGTTTTGTATCACAACATGCCTACGTAGCCATGCAAAGGTCAGCATATAAAAAGTGCATCTCTCTACGCCTATAAATAAGCGACTCATGCAAGCACAATCATCGCAAATCAAACTTCACATATACAGAAAGTTTAGTATTGCTTAGTTCTCTGGCTATGGCTATGGAAATTTTCTCTAAGCATCTATCATAAACTGATATTTCTACAAGACTCAGCATCCCTGCAAACGCTCTGCAGCATTTTGAGATGTTTGAGGGACAGGATGTGGTGGTCAAGGACTGGACCAACAGAACATGGAGGCTTCGTTTCTCCACTCGAACTATAGATCATAGACGACCTATTTTTACTGGCCAGTGGATTTCATTTGCTCAAGAAAAAGGTCTTCAACCTGCTGATTTACTTATCTTCAATAAGCTTGAAGATGGCCAGTTCAGAATTCAGATGGTGAGAGAGACTGATCGGAAGTTATTTGGTCAGCAGTTAATGTGGATTCAAGTGGACCGAGCTTAGGATTAACTAGCTATATATATGCAGGTATTGTGTTGTTCCATTAATATTTAAGTTTGTATGTTTCTACAGTGTACCATGAGCAGTGTGTCTCTTTGTGTTCTTATGTTGGTTCAGTTGTAGCACTATAGCAGTGTATTTCTTTGTGTTTCACTTGTATTTGAATTAATAATTTCCGTGTGTTAATGGAACTACGTTAGTGTTATGAAGTTTTATTAATAGATGGTTCGAACACCTAGTATTCAAAGAAGTGCTAAGTTTTTTTTTTTTTTTTTAATCACTATAGTGTTAGAGTTAATCTATATGTCCGTCACTTAATCTTTTGATATTATGAAATTATTAATCGGATAAGAGTTTCAATAACCATCTCTGTTAGTGTTTAAAAAGACTTAAACTCAAGAGTTTATGAAACTTCTTTTATTTTTTTTATCATGGTTAAAAAGTGTAAATTAGTTATTGTTATTTTCTCTCTTCTTTTTTCTTTTAATTTTTTTCTTTTTTTGTCTTAATCTTGGAATAGATATAATCTAAAACACAAATAAAAATGTAATAAATAGACTTTATATATTTATTCAAAAATATTATGCAGCAAGATAAACAATATGATAATAAGTAATTAAGTATCACACTTTGTAGGTCTAAATTAAACTGAAGTTGATATGATAATTAATATATTAACTTTATATCACGTACGCGGTAAGCCTCCACAAAAGAATTTGTAAAACCCTAACAAGTACCACATACAGAGTCTGAGAGAGATGACGCAGAAAGGGAACCTATTTAAAGGCAAACAAAATAAGAAAGTAACACCTGCCAACCGCCATAGAAAAGCCGTTCATATTCGCAAAGGTAAGTCTGTCTGTCTATGTTCTGTATCTAATAATACTATCTGCATTTTTTTGTTATTTGGTTGAATTGTAAGGATTAATTTTATGTTCATTTATGAAGGGAAAAGGGTTGTGAAGCCTTCAAAGATTACAAAAGACATGGATACTGATAGGGTACGTTCCATTTTTCACACAGTTTATTTATTTTGTTAATTTTTATTTTCTTTATTTGTTTGATGTAAACAAGGCGTAAGAATAGGCAGTTAGAGTTTTGATAATTATTTGTGTTAAAAATAGCAAATTATCTTACAGTAAATAAGGGCGATTGTGTTTGTGTATGTTTTTAGCGCCAAAAATTCACGTTTCCTTGCTTTGGTATAAGCATTTTGATCTATTAGATACCGATTCTAGCTATAATTATTGGTCTAATTTAAGTATTAATATTTTAGCTGCTACTTTACTGTGATATTCGGTTCTGTTAGGCATGTCTAGAAATGAGGCCATTTGACAATGATGGTATTGTTGTTATGGGTATTGCTTGAGAGTGTTCTGTTGTGAAGCATGATTTGGATCAGGCTATAGTTATTTTGTTCAGATCTCTGGGTTCTTAAGAAGGTGGGATAAGTTGATTATTACTCACTTGGCTGATGATGTGTGTGGTTTTATCATAAAGGTTACGGTATTCTGGTCTGTTTGCTGAAGTTGATTTTACAATCTTAAATTTCTGGAGACCTTTGTCACTGGAGCTAAGGTTCCCGATAGGAGCATTTTTCTTTAGGGTATTTTTGTCTGGATACTGTGAGGAGTTTCTTGTCCAGATTTGGTGGATGGGACTGAGTTTTATCATTCTCCTCTCTGCTTTCTGGACATCCAAGGTGTTCTGTTAGTTCCTTTTTTGGCCATAGGAGTGGTGGTGGGTTTTTTTACCAGGAAATTCAGGTCATATCACTATAGACAATCATACTTTCATTGTCAAAGTTTGTTTAATTTGTGAAGACAATTATTAGGAGGTATCAAAGAAGACATTTACATCCATAATTTGAATTTTGCTATTTTTGGATGAAAAATTGTTCTCCTCACTCTGAAATTTGATCACAAAAGGAGCATATGTTAATAGCAAAAGGGATACTTGGTTTCATTGTTAGACTCAACTGGAACAGATTTTGCAGTCTCATCTTGTCAAGAACAATTCTTTTTTCAGGTTTGACTGTGGGAATCGTCATTTTCTTGCTGGGTTGAATTTTTGTAATATGTATGTCCCGAATTACACTTTATTAGAACATTACATCTATTATGCTATGATATATCTTTTTTAGTTTACCATAATCAGTGCTAATGTAAGGAGGGGCCAATTAGTTTAAAGGCATTAAGGTATTACAAAATGGGCACAGTAGCAGAGGTTGCTGGGTTTTGTCCTGTGTAATGTTTTTCTTATATCTACAATAAAAAAAAAAAGACTGGAAAGATTCTGCAGCTAGAAATATTCTATAGTGTGCGTATTATAAGTTTCTTGTTGTTCTTTCAGTTTTTTAACTAGCATATACATCGCTTCAAGATAGAACTCCATCTGGAAACACTGCATTAAGATGTACTCTGAAGCATGACGAACTCTTGTAGTATTGGTCTTTTATTTCCTTGTTGTGTATTAGTACAGAGATTTGTTCAGCCATATAGACCTGAGCTTTTTTCGTAGAATATGTTACTGTTACTATTCTTTTTTTCTTACTCTGCTAGATAACACATTATTGACTATGTAATATCTTTATCTTCATATCAAGGTAACTGACTTTAAAGGTACCAAAAGATGTTGGGTTTTTCTAGACTATAAACAATGGGTTAACATTTTGTGCCCAATTATTATCACTTTGAAAGTGAGTATTGGACATGAACCTGAAATTTGTTTGTACTTAAATACATCGTTGTTACATTTCTTTTTTCTTTCCTTGCAAAGTAATCAATTATTGACCATGTAATATCACTAATGTCATGACACAGCAAGTGCCTGTGAAGATACCAAAAGTTGTAGTGAATTATTTTGAAGTCATATTTGGTGGATGGGACTGATTTTTTTAATTCTCCTCTCTGGTTTCTGGACATTCAACGGTGTTCTTTTAGTTCCTTTTTGGGCCAAAGGAGTGGTGGTGGTTTTTTTACCAGGAAATTCAGGTCGTGTCACCGTAGACAATCTTAGTTTCATTGTCAAAGTTTGTTTAATTTGCAAAGACAATTATTCAGGAGGTATCAAAGTGGATATTTACATCCATAATTGGAATTTTGCTATTTTTGGATGAAAAATTGTTCTTCTCACTCTGAAATTTGATCACAAAAGGAGCATATTTTAGTAGCAAAAGGGATACTTGGTTTCATTGTTAGACTCAACTGGAACAGATTTTGCAGTCTCGTCTTGTCAAGACCAAACTTTTTTCTGGTTTGAGAGTCAAAATCGTCATTTTCTTGCTTGGTTGAATTTTTAGTTTCTTTTGTAATCTGTATGCTCCTAATTACACTTCATTAGCACATTACATCTATTATGTTGCGATCGTCATCCTATAACCCACATGCCCATCATTTTCCCTTCCCAATGTGGGATCCTAACACATACAATTTTTCTTCCAGGGATATGAAACAAATTGTATCCCGTCCCTTTTAACTCCAATCTGCTTGTTTTTTTGACACATTCATATTGCTAATGGCATTGCCTTCTCTTATATATGATGATTCCAGGAACTGACCAAATTCATAAATCACTGCAACGAAGTGAAGGCAGCTACCATTGCGAACAAGGAAGGTGGCCAACTAAGTATTGTCGAAACGTCAGCTGGGTCTACTGCTAACAAGAAGGATGAAAAACCCGACTCCAATTAGTGGGTTGTTGAAAAACTCTTTGGGAAGAAAAATTAGCGGGTTAGGTAAGGGGAATGAATGGAGATTGTGAATGATTTTGATAGGAAAAAGGCGGACTATGAAATGAACAAGAGAAGAGAAGTTAAATTTGGAGAGAGATAGAAGGCGAAGAAAAAGTGTTTTAGGCTTTAACTCACACGTTGAGAAAGAGAAGGAGAAAGAATGCCAATTTGGGTTTACAAAACGGGTAGAGTCGGGTATGGGTCAAAACGGGTCTAATTATATAGATCTATACCCTATATTATTTACTCTGGTACAAGTTGACTCAAGGGTCCTAACCCTCGTTTTGTCAGGTCTAATCATTGGAATAGATTTATCTAAAACACTAATAAAAATGTCATAAATAGACTGCTTTGTATATTTATTCAAAAATGTTATGCAGCAAGATAAACAATATGACAGTAAGTATGATCAAAAGTTATATGTATCTCTTGGTTAACAAATCCATTTGTTTTAACCAATTATAGTCATAGGTGTATCATGCATCCAAATCAATACGTACCTAACAAAAAATTGCATTGTTGATCATGCAGCTCTTCACTGCCCCTTAAATCATATTCCAATAGTTGATCATGATCATAACTAACACCTTAATTATCATTTCTTAATCCTAAGAACAGAATTCTCTAGTGCTCCATCTCAACCATTTTATGTTCTCTCACCTTTATAACCATGTTCGAATTATCATATAAAAGACATATGGTAAGCTGTAAGCCATGCCATGCCCCTATAAACCCACTGTTACATGAACCATGGGATTATTAAGATAAACATATGAACTTTAAATAGATTTATTATAAGAGAATATATTTGTATTTAATTTTTTATTATTATTATTTAATTTAACTAAAAAATAAGTTAGAAAAAGAAAGAGTCTATTATACCCAAAATAATCATCTTTTATGATGTTAGCCATTATGATACAGATTCAGGATATACAAAACGATTATACAATCTTTTTAATTGAAAAAATTCCAAAAATAAAATTAAAAAACTATTTTGGCTAAATGAATTTACTTTGATTTAGTTTTCTTTTTAACACCAGTAGTTATGTTGTATTCTAGAATGTCTAATGGCTCTTCTTAATTTCTAAACCTACTTGTCAACTGTGTGCGTGAGATGAGGAGAAAGAGAGGTCTTGCTTGTTTTTCTAGTGCAAGAGATGCAATAATTGTCGCTGTTTGTTTCCCAGGAAAACTATGAGGGAATTTTCTGATGAAGAAGGAAAACAAAGTGACGTAATAATGTCAAGAGAAATGTGAAGACTGAACACATAAGATGGCACAAAGATACCGAAGAAACCTACATATGTAAACATTCTTATACAAAGCAATTGGTGAACAGCCTGAACAACTGAGAACTCTTTTGCACGACCAGCATCTCTAACTAATTGATTTTCTGCAAGTATGACACAAAAATAATCAACAATTACATACAGAATAAATGCCGGATTTTATTCAAAAAAAAAAAAAAAATTAAGTTACCTTTGTATAGACATTCATGGAGGAGTCAATACTCTGCATTCTATCCTCACGGTCTGTTTAGATGCAGCAAGGATGAATAAAAATCCAAGGAGATTCCATGTAATTAAACAAGGATATTAAATTGAAATGGCGTACCTTGGGCTCAAGGTTTATAAAATTGATTAGAATTCAAGGAGATTCCGAGATTATGTTGGCTATGATGGGCCAATACTCTGCATTCTTTTTGCATTTTTCTTCCAGCAGAGGACATCCATCGATATATAAATCATAAATTGAAGAGGGCAGCCCCTTTGGAAAGTATTTGAGCTTTGGACAACGAAGGAAATGTAGGAGGTTAGGTTTTGAACCGAAGAGGACAGGCTTTCCAGATTCGGAAAATTTTCAATTTCCAGTGTATCTAGAGAGGTTGGAAGTTCCATTCCTATCTCCTCCTGCGGAAAGGACTCCACGTCATCACATCCTCCACTAATTTTGAGCACAGAAAGAGAGGCGAGTCTGTGCAATCCCCACTCGAACAATGGCTTGCAGATGTTGGCATCTTTAATCTCGAGTGACCAAATGTTAGTGGGAAATCCATCCTCAGGAAAAGATACAATGCCTGGACATTTTTGTATTGTCAAATTCCGAAGAGAGGTGAGATTGCACATTCCCTTTGGCAGGGCCACCAGTTTCTCACACTCATTCATGTAAACCGTTGACAGTTTGGTGCAGGGCAACCCTCCATCTGGAAATTGAATAAAACTTGGACAATCCATGATTTCAATCTCTTGAAGATGGCTGAGTTTGTTCAAGCAATCGGGTAACAGTTTTAGATTTTTACACCCATCGATACAAAATCTCTCAAGAGATGTGTTATCATTCACCGTTTCTGCTATTGACTCCAGCTTTGAGCATTGCCGAATGCTAAGGGATCCAAGAGCCGTAGGAAGATTACCTCTTGGAGAGAAGGAAACAAGATTCGGGCAATTATCAATCTCAATGCGCTTAACTGAGCATGGCAACTCACCGTGTGACAACAAGGACGCGAGAGATTCACAGTCTCTAATATTCAGGTACTCTAGCAAGTGTTCTGACTGCTGCCACTGTTGATACTCTCCTCGAACATTTCGGAAACTTCGTTGTCCACCAAAGTCTGTAAGTTATTGCAATATTTGATGCCCAGCCGCTTCACATTCGGAGGTAGCTGGACTCTTGCAATGTATTTCACAGACTCACAATCTGAAATATTGAAACTTTCAAGAGATGTCATACTGCTGTGCACCAATGCTTCATAATCAATCATAATCGATCTCAACTGAGAAGGCAAGCCAACTACTTCTGCAAAAGAAATAAGATTTGAGCAGTTTTTTATTGATATATGTGTAAGTGAACTGAGATTATGCAGCGTTTGCGGTAGCTTTGCAAGGTTTTCACAATCCCTCAGTTCCAGATTATGAAGTCTGCAAGGCAACCTTTGTTGTAGTTGCTTTTCTTCTTCCTCTGCCACCGTGGAAAGAACTTGGGAACAGCGCTCAGGAGCCAATCCATGAAGTGAGCTAATATCTTGATGCGATTCCATTCCTTTGAAAGTTATGTCTTTGCAACCACGAATCCTCAGTTCTTCTAGTTTTGGTACCCCTTGCACAAAACTCTCTCCCATGGTCACACGATTTGATACATCAATAAGTTTCACTGACTTCAATGAACCACCGTCTTCAATTTCCCACTCCACCTCCTTGCACCCATAAATCTCTAATTTGCAGAGTACTGGAGAACTTGGAACTGACACCGACAGTTGCTCGCATTTTTCAATGACAAGCTTTTCCAGTGTCGGAAGACGTTTTGGCAATTCCCCATTCAGTTTTGAACAACGAACAATAAAAAGCTCTCGTAGGCTAGGAAACTCTTCAACTTCTTGACCAGGTCCATGAGGAATCCAGTTTTCCCATTCTTTCATGTCCCCAAAGTAGAGTCTCTCAAGTGATGGAAAAGTGACCGAGCAACCATTTCCATTGAACTCTGCATCCACGCTCTTCACTCGAACCATTCCATTGATAACAAGTTCCTTGAGAAGGGGTAGGTGCCCAATAGAAGGAAAGGAAATACAATAGCCACAATTCTTGAATCTTAGACTCGTTAGTTTTGTGAATGAGGAATTTCCTAACCAAGCTGGAAATTTTGTCCCCTCATAACCAATGACACTGAGCTCTGTCAACTTTTGGTGAGGTTGTAGCAACTCCAGCACTTGTGTTTGGGATTCTACCTGCGTAAAAGTTTCAGTACTACAAGTCCATTCCAAACGAAGCACATTAAGGTTCTGCTTACCATTCAAGTCGGCTTCCTTGGCGTCATTAGCATCGTGTACATTCTCCAATCCCGAAATGTGAAGTCTTTCCTTCAGATGGGTTAATGACTTCAATTCTGCTAACCCAGAGCCAATGTCTTTGCCCAAAACATACTTAGGAAGTGTTTGGAGACTGGTTAATTTTCCAATCCTGCGAGGCATGTGCTCCAATGAATTTACTCTGAAAATGTTGAGATGCCGCAGATTGACAAGGTTCCCCATATCTGTACACAATTTCCTTAGAATAGCACAACCCTCTAGCAAAAGTGATTGTAAATTGTACATACTACCAACTGATTCAGGCAAACTTATAATATCAGTGTAAGACAGATCAAGGTACCGTAGATGCTTCAAATCTCCAATTTCATATGGTAGCTCTTCGACACGGTATTTATGCAAAGATAATACCCTTAAACGCTGTGATTTCTGCAACATCTGATAAAAAAATTTAAGAGTGACAGAAGGGAACCTAGCAGATTCTTGTGTATAATAAATAAAAGGAGCTTTACGGCTGGCGTAAGAGGAATCTTCTGGTTTCACCGTGAGTGGTAAGAAAGTTCGTAAATGCTTGACACCATTGGAGGCTTCAAGCTTTTCCATGCCATCCAATGGGCCTCCAATGTATGATAAATGACGAAGATTATCAGAAAACCAAAATTGATTGTCGCCCTCGTGCATATCCTCCATTCTCAAGTATGTTTTTCCAGCAGCCCATTGAGCAAGATCATGGATAAGGTCATGCATTACAAACAAGGATGAATTGGTGTTTGATTTTTGAAAAAATGATCTTGATTTTAATTCACAGAAGTATTTGCAACCCAAGTCTTCCACTTTGTTCACACCATTTTCTCGTTGCAAGAAACTTTCGGCCATCCATAATAAAACCATCTTCTGCTCTTGAAATTCATAACCCTTTGGGAATAACGAGCAGTACGCAAAACATTGTTTTAAATGTGGGGGAAGATGATAGTAACTTACTTTGAGAGCTGGCATAATGTCACCTTCATCTTCCGATATATCCCATATTTTGCTATTTAGAACATCTCTCCAATCATTGACATCATATTTACCATGTAATAAGCCACCAAGAGTTTTAGCTGCCAAAGGCAATCCATCACACTTTTTAACTATCTTCTCACCAATTTCTTTTAAGTCTTGATCATGCACACTAAAATCTTTTGTTCCCAACGAGTGCTGAGTAAAAACTTGCAAACAATCATCATCTGACAACTTTGCCAATGAGTACCCTGCACCAGTATTTATCATCGATGAAACACCTTGCAAGCGAGTTGTAACGACTATCTTACTTCCTGGTGAACCAGCTTCAAATGGACTATATAGAATGGTCCAATCATTATAATTCTGCATCCAAACATCATCCAAAACAAGCAAAAACTTCTTACCAGAGAGTTCTCTTTTCAGTTTGACTTGAAGCCAGTTTAGATCATTAAAATGAAGGCGGCGAAAAATATTGCTATCATCCTGCTCAGGAACAATGGAGTTTAAAATTGTTTTTGTCACTCTAGTTACATCAAAATCGTCGGAAACATAAATCCATACTTGGAGATCAAAATGATTCACTATTCTGACATCATTGTAAACAAGTTGAGCGAGTGTGGTCTTGCCCAACCCTCCCATCCCAGTGATAGGAATAACAGAGACTCCATCATCATCAGTACATGAATCACCACTCAGCAATAATTCAACTATTGCCTCCTTATCCTTTTCCCTACCATAAACTTTGGCTTCATTAACCAAAGAGGTGGTGGGTAGTCTTTCCCTGACTTTCTTTGACCTCCTTCCCGAATTCTCTCTCAACTCCAGGTTATCTTTTTCAGTTACAATAGTTTGCAATCTGGTAGTGATCTCCTTTATTTTGGACCCCATCATGTTATTGAACTTAACAGATCGTGGACTGCAACTGGTGAAGCAAGTGGGAATGAGTTTTCGTACCTTACTGGTGGTGGCTTGAGTTTGAGGTTCAAGCAACAACTTCCTGCGCATAGCTTCAGTAGCAAACTCATCCAGGATGTCTTCCACGTCATAGGCCAAGTCCTGGAGTTCACCCAGCCAGATCCTAACCAAACGACTCGTCATCTGCTTCTCCTCTGCGTCGTCAAGCACGGCATGAATCTTCACCAATGTCTTTTCCCACTTCTTGAGATCAGCATGGATTTTCTCTTGGAGACCAAACTGCACAAGTCCCTCAGAGACCAACTTTTCTATCAGCATCTCAACAGTGACAGACAGAATTGCCTCTCCAATGATCGACATAGTACCGTCTTTGGTGAAACTAAGAATTATGGAGAATCGAAGTATAGAGCAAATCAGAAAGTTACAATGAAGGAAGGAAGTTATCCAAATGGACTTCGACCATGAAATTTACAAGCAAGGTCACTCCTTTTCCAGTTGCTTATCTTGTAAGCAAAGTACAGAGAATATATATTGCTTTTGGGGATTTGGGCAACCCTCCCAATGTTGTCAAAGCTTTTTATAGTATTAAGGAATCCTATCATTTATATCTTTAACTTTACACTAATCGTAATGTACTCACTATGCATTACCCAATGGAATTTCAATTTGCATATATTGTTGATCAGGCTCATCTTGCAAGCGAATTTAAGCCCAATTCATAGACCACACCAGTAATTGCAGGCCCAAAGCAGTTTAAAAACCTCTCCCCATGTTTGTTTAACTTTTTCAACTATATTCTATCCTATTATCTTGTCTTAAAAAGGAAAAACATGTTTGTTTTAATATTATTCAAAATCTAATCATATTCTACTCAACTTAAAATATTTAATAATTCTTTTTTCTCAATAAAAGTTTATAAATTAACCAAAACACTATCATCCACCCAAGCAACGGCCGCCTGCCAACAACCACCGCCAACTATCAGCTGCCACCACTACCACCGCCAATCATTGGCACCAAAACGACGCATGATCGACCGAATCTAGCCAATCTATTCGTTTTTTACCACATCCACCTTAGATCTAGTAGGAAACGACCACATCTACAACAAAAAATCTGGCTATTTGGTTGTCAGCAATGACCATATCTTGGCCATCATTTGGCCATAATCTGGCTGAAAATAGCTAGATCTAGCTGATCGTACATCATTCGGTAACTTCGGACCACCGTCAGATGGCCATGGCAGACTGTCGGCAATCAGTTGGGTGGGTGGAGGTGTTTTTATTCATTTACAAACTTTTATTGTGGGTGGGTGGTTTAGCTAAATTAACAAATATAAAGGGTTAAAAATATATTTTTAGAAAATCTTTTCTAAAGATGTATCAAACATATTATTAGAAACTTACCTTATTTAATTCAATCATATCATATTCTATTTAGGATATAATATTATTAAAAAAAGTGTACCAACGAAGCGTGTGATTTTCCCTTTATATTCATTTCCATTGTACTCTCCACTTGATGTGGGCACGTCAATAAAATAAAAATTGTTGCGCTTAAAGTCCCACATCATCATGGTGAGAGGATAGTTGAGTGTTTAAACAGGGGTTCATATGTCTTAATAGATGTATTTTGGGCTCGAAACCCAGAAATAAAACGGTGTGTAACACATTATCAACATGAGCATAATGTCATCCAAAAAAATAATGGAAAAATGAATATAAAAAGTCTCATCATATTTATTTTTCCTCTGGTTTTCTTTCATTTTCTTTCACTTCATATCACTTTGTATAGAGATATCTTTCAAAATTTTGTTATATGCTTAGAATTATTGTTAAAAGCAACATGTCCAACTTATGTATTTTTTATTCAATTCAGAATCCTGTATTTTAAATTACAATAAAGGTTGGTCAGAGACTCCATCATCATCAGTACATGAATCATATATAAGCCTATTTGTTTGTTTAACCAGTCAAAAAGTGCTTGAACTGTGAGTTTAATCAGCGAATGGCTAACGACAATGCATAAGCCTCACTGTTTGTTACGTATTTCCCATTAAATACGAAAAAGTCTTGGTAAAAAGGATTTACCTTGTGTTCATCCAATAATATCATATGTCATTTACCTATAATCACTATTATTATTTATTAATCATGAGTGATAAATTTTGCTGCATGAATATACAGTACCAATAATGTAATATATATACATAATCAGAAGCACAATACACAACCAAAAGGTGGGCAACTGGACCACAAAATTCTGAGATGGAAATACAACAGCTGCAAGATGCTCATGATAAACAACTGATACTGATACAAAATACTAGATAAAAAACACGAAGTTAACAAGAAACCTCATGTCCATGTCAAGAGAAATGTGAAGCCTGAACACATAAGATGGCACAAAGATACCGAAGAAACCTACATGTATAAAAATTCTTATACAAAGCAATTGGTGAACACCCTGAACAACTATGAACTCTTTTGCACGACCAGCATCTCTAACTAATTTATTTTCTGCAAGTATGACACAAAATGAAGTTACCTTTGTAAAGATATTCATGGAGGAGTCAATACTCTGCATTCTATCCTCACAGTGAAAACAAGTGAGAAGGCGCAGATCTTTGAAGTTGGCTGTTTAGATGCAGCGAGGATGAATAAAAATCCAAGGAGATTCCATGTAATTAAACAGGGATATTAAATTGAAATGGCGTACCTTGGGCTGAAGGTTTATAAAATTGATTAGAATTCAAGGAGATTCCGGGATTATGTTGGCTATGATGGGCCAATACTCTGCATTCTTTTTGCATTTTTCTTCCAGCAGAGGACATCCATCGATGTATAGTTCGTCGATTGAGGGGGGCAGCCCATTTGGAAAGTATTTGAGCTTTGGACAACGAACGAAATGTAGTTCAGTTAAGGAGGTCAGGTTTTGAACCGATGAGGACAGGCTTTCCAGATTCGGAAAATTTTCAATTTCCAGTGTATCTAGAGAGGTTGGAAGTTTCATTCCTATCTCCTCCTGCGGAAAGGACTCCACGTCATCACATCCTCC
Source organism: Pistacia integerrima (assembly GCA_026225825.1). Classification (NCBI taxonomy): domain Eukaryota; kingdom Viridiplantae; phylum Streptophyta; class Magnoliopsida; order Sapindales; family Anacardiaceae; genus Pistacia; species Pistacia integerrima. Next base: position 25,652,610 of record CM047741.1, on the reverse strand, counting down.
ACTAATTTTGAGCTCAGAAAGAGAGGTGAGTCTGTGCAATCCCCACTCGAACAATGGCTTGCAGATGTTGGCATCTTTAATCTCGAGTGACCAAATGTTAGCGGGAAATCCATCCTCAGGAAAAAGATACAATGCCTGGACATTTTTGTATTGTCAAATTCCGAAGAGAGGTGAGATTGCACATTCCATTTGGCAGGGCCACCAGTTTCTCGCACTCATTTATGTAAAGCGTTGACAGTTTGGTGGAGGGCAACCCTCCATCTGGAAATTTAATAAAACTTGGACAATCCATTACTTTAATCTCTTGAAGATGGCTGAGTTTGTTCAAGCAATCGGGTAACAATTTTAGATTTTTACACCCATCGATACGAAATCTCTGAAGAGATGTGTTATCATTCACCGTTTCTGCTATTGACTCCAGCTTTGAGCATTGCCGAATGCTAAGGGATCCAAGAGCCGTAGGAAGATTACCTCTTGGAGAGAAGGAAAAAAGATTCGGGCAATTATCAATCTCAATGCGCTTAACTGAGCATGGCAACTCACCGTGTGACAACAAGCACGCGAGAGATTCACAGTCTCTAATATTGAGGTACTCTAGCAGAGAAGTGTTCTGACTGCTTCCACTGTTGATACTCTCCTCGAGCATTTCGGAAACTTCGTTGTCCACCAAAGTCTGTAAGTTATTGCAATATTTGATGTCCAACCGCTTCACATTCGGAGGTAGCTGGACTCTTGCAATGTATTTCACAGACTCACAATCTGAAATTTTGAAACTTTCAAGAGATGTCATGCTGCTGTGCACCAATGCTTCGACTCCCCGTGCTTTGCAATTCTCAATCGTAATGGATCTCAGCTGAGAAGGCAAGCCAACTACTTCTGCAAAAGAAACAAGATTTGAGCAGTTTTTTATTGATATATCTGTAAGTGAACTGAGATTATGCAGCGTTTGCGGTAGCTTTGCAAGGTTTTCACAATCCCTCAGTTCCAGATTATGAAGTCTGCAAGGCAACCTTTGTTGTAGTTGCTTTTCTTCTTCCTCTGCCACCGTGGAAAGAACTTGGGAACAGCGCTCAGGAGCCAATCCATGAAGTGAGCTAATATCTTGATGCGATTCCATTCCTTTGAAAGTTATGTCTTTGCAACCACGAATCCTCAGTTCTTCTAGTTTTGGTACCCCTTGCACAAAACTCTCTCCCATGGTCACACGATTTGATACATCAATAAGTTTCACTGACTTCAATGAACCACCGTCTTCAATTTCCCACTCCACCTCCTTGCACCCATAAATCTCTAATTTGCAGAGTACTGGAGAACTTGGAACTGACACCGACAGTTGCTCGCATTTTTCAATGACAAGCTTTTCCAATTTCGGAAGACGTTTTGGCAATTCCCCATTCAGTTTTGAACAACGAACAATAAAAAGCTCTCGTAGGCTAGGAAACTCTTCAACGTCCTGACCAGGTCCATGAGGAATCCAGTTTTCCCATTCTTTCATGTCCCCAAAGTAGAGTCTCTCAAGTGATGGGAAAGTGACCGAGCAACCATTTCCATTGAACTCTGCATCCACGCTCTTCACTCGAACCATTCCATTGATAACAAGTTCCTTGAGAAGGGGTAGGTGCCCAACAGAAGGCAAGGAAATGCAATTGCCACAATTCTTAAATCTTAGACTCGTTAGTGTTGTGAATGAGGAATTTCCTAACCAAGCTGGAAATTCCGTCCCCTCGTAACCAATGACACTGAGCTGTGTCAACTTTTGGTGAGGTTGTAGCAACTCCAGCACTTGTGTTTGAGTTTCTACCTGCGTCAAAGTTTCAGTACTACAAGTCCATTCCAAAAGAAGCACATTCAGGTTCTGCTTACCATTCAAGTCTGCCTCCTTGGCGTCATTAGCATCGTGTACATTCTCCAATCCTGAAATGTGAAGTCTTTCCTTCAGATGGGTTAAAGACTTCAATTCTGCTAACCCAGAGCCAACGTCTTTGCCCAAAACATACTTAGGAAGTGTTTGGAGACTGGTTAATTTTCCAATCCTACGGGGCATATGCTCCAATAAATTTACTCTGAAAAGGTTGAGATGCCGCAGATTGACAAGGTTCCCCATATCTGTACACAATGTCCTTAGAATAGCACAACCCTCTAGCAAAAGTGATTGTAAATTGTACAGACTACCAACTGATTCAGGCAAACTTCTAATATCAGTGTAAGACAGATCAAGGTACCGTAGATGCTTCAAATCTCCAATGTCATATGGTAGCTCTTCGACACAGTATTTATGCAGAGATAATACCCTTAAACGCTGTGATTTCTGCAACATCTGATAAAAAAAATTAAGAGTGACAGAAGGGAACCTAGCAGATTCTGGTTTATAATAAATAAAAGGAGCTTTACGGCTGGCGTCAGAGGAATCTTCTCGTTTCACCGTGAGTGGCAAGAAAGTTCGTAAATGTTTGACACCATTGGAGGCTTCAAGCTTTTCCATGCCATCCAATGGGCCTCCAATGTATGATAAATGACGAAGATTATCAGAAAACCAAAATTGATTGTCACCCTCGTGCATATCCTCCATTCTCAAGTATGTTTTTCCAGCAGCCCATTGAGCAAGATCATGGATAAGGTCATGCATCACAAACAATGATGCATTGGAGTTTGATTTTTCAAAAAATGATCTCGACTTTAACTCACGAAAGTATTTGCAGCCTAAGTCTTCCAGTTTGTTCACACCATTTTCACTTTGCAAGAAACCCTCAGCCATCCATAATAAAACCATCTTCTGTTCTTGAAATTCATAACCCTTTGGGAATAACGAGCAGTATGCGAAACATCGTTTTAAATGTGGGGGAAGATGATAGTAACTTACTTTGAGAGCTGGCATAATATCACCTTCATCTTCCGATATATCCCATATTTTGCTATTTAGAACATCTCTCCAATCATTGACATCATATTTACCACGTAATAAGCCACCAAGAGCTTTGGCTGCCAAAGGCAATCCATCACACTTTTTAACCATCTTCTCGCCAATTTCTTTTAAGTCTTGATCATGCTCACTAAAATCTTTTGTTCCCAACGAGTGTTGAGTAAAAACTTGCAAACAATCAAGATCTGACAATTTTGCCAATGAGTACCCTGCTCCAGTTTTTATCATCGATGAAACACCTTCCATGCGAGTTGTAACAACAATCTTACTTCCTGGTGAACAGGCTTCAAATGGACTATATAGAACGGTCCAATCATTATAATTCTGCGTCCAAACATCATCCAAAACAAGCAAAAACTTCTTACCAGAGAGTTCTCTTTTCAGTTTGACTTGAAGCCGGTTTAGATCATTAAAATGGAGGCTAAAAATATTGCTATCATCCTGCTCAGGAACAATGGAGTTTGAAATTGTTTTTGTCACTCTAGTTACATCAAAATCGTCGGAAACATAAATCCATACTTGGAGATCAAAATGATTCACTATTCTGACATCATTGTAAACAAGTTGAGCGAGTGTGGTCTTGCCCAACCCTCCCATCCCAGTGATAGGAATAACAGAGACTTCATCATCATCAGTACATGAATCACCACTCAGCAATAATTCAACTATTGCCTCCTTATCCTTTTCCCTACCATACACTTTGGCTTCATTAACCAAAGAGGTGGTGGGCAGTCTTTCCCTGACTTTCTTTGACCTCCCCCCCGAATTCTCTCTCAACTCCAGATTATCCTTTTCAGTTACAATAATTTGCAATCTGGTATTGATCTCCTTTATTTTGGACCTCATCATGTTATTGAACTTAACAGATCGTGGACGGAAACTGGTGAAGAAACTAGGAATGAGTTTTCGTACCATACTGGTGGTGGCTTGAGTTTGAGGTTCAAGCAACAACTTCCTACGCAGAGCTTCAGTAGCAAACTCATCCAGGATGTCTTCCACGTCATAGGCCAAGTCCTGGAGTTCACCCAGCCAGATTCTAACCAAACGACTCGTCATCTGCTTCTTCTGCGTCATCAAGCACGGCTTGAATCTTCACCAATGTCTTTTCCCACTTCTTGAGATCAGCATGGATTTTCTCTTGGAGACCAAACTGCACAAATACCTCAGAAACCAACTTTTCTATCAGCATCTCAACAGTGACAGACAGAATTGCCTCTCCAATGATCGACATAGTACTGTCTTTGGTGAAACTAAGAATTATGGAGAATCAAAGTATAGAGAAAATCTGTAGAAAGTTACAATGAAGGAAGGAAGTTATCCAAATGGACTTCGACCATGAAATTTACATGCAAGGTTACTCCTTTTCCAGTTGCTTATCTTGTAAGCAAAGTATAGAGAATATGTATTGCTTTTGGGGGTTGGGGCAACCCTCCCAATGTTGTCAAAGCTTTTTATAGTATTAAGGAATCCTATCATTTATATCTTTAACTTTACACTAATCGTAATGTACTCACAATGCATTACCCAGTGGAATTTCAATTTGCATATATTGTTGATCAGGCTCATCTTTCAAACGAATTTAAGCGCAATTCAGAGACCACACCAGTAATTGCAGGCCCAAAACAGTTTAAAAAGCTCTCCCTCTTTTTGTTTAACTTTTTCAACCCTATTTTATTCTACTATCATATCCTAAAAAGTGAAAAACGTATTTGTTTTAATATTGTTCAAAATCCAATCATATTCTACTCAACTTAAAACATTTAACAATTATTTTTCTCAATAAAAATTTATAAATTAACAAAAATACTTTTATCTAGCCAAGCAACAGTCGCCAGCCAACAACCATCGCCAACTGCCAGCTGTCACCACTACCACCGCCAGCCGTTGGCACTAAAACGACACACGATCGACCAAATCACCGAATCAAGTACGTGATTTGAGGCCATATCCATTGTTGGATCACAGCTAGCGTTACATCTACAAGGAAAGTGTCCACGTATGACCATATCTTGGCCATCATTTCGTCGTAAATCTAGCTAAAAATGGTCAGATCTAGCCGATCGTGCACAATTCTGACAACTTCTAGCCACCGTCTGATAGTGGTGGCCGACTGTCAGCAATCAGTTGGGTGGGTAAGAGTGTTTTTATTAATTTATAAACTTTTATTATGGGTGGGTGTTTAGCTAAATTAACAAATATAAGGGGTTAAAAAAATATTTTCAGAAAATCTTTTTCAAAGATGTATCAAACACATTATCAAAATCTTATCCTATTTAATTTAATTATATCATATCCTATTTAAAATATAATATTATTCAAAAAAGTGTACCAAACGAAGCCACATGATTTTCCCTTTATATTCATTTCCATTGTACTTCCACTTGATGAAATAAAATAAAACTTGTTGCGCTTAAAGTCCCACATCATCCCGGTGAGAGGATAGTTGAGTGTTTAAATAAAGTTAAGAAAAATGATATCCTTACAAAAACTTATATAAAGAGGGCTATAAAGTGACATCATCCAGAAGAAAAAAACAAAAAAAAAATGGAAAAGAGAAAGAGAGAGAGAAATTATGAAAATCAAATATGGAGATTGTCTTTGTATACCCTTTTTTATGTGTTTTTATAAAATTAGTATTGTTTTAAAGTTAATAGGCCTCAATAAATGTGTTTTGGGCTCGAAGCCCAAAAATAAAAGTGTATAACACATTATCAACATGAGCAAAATGCCATCCAAAATAATGGAAGAAGGAATGTAAAAAATCTCGTAATATTTACTTTTACTTTCATTTTCTTTCACATCACTAGATCTTCGTAAGATTTTGTTATATGGCTAGAATTATTGTTAAAAACAACATGTCCAGCTTATGTATCTTTTATTCAATTTAGAATTTTGTATTTTAAATTATAATAAAGATTGTTCACAAACTAATTTTACAAACCTTCTCTCAAAATCTCGAATTAACGGTAATGTCACAATTGAACAGACGGGGTCCATATATTTTAAATATATTTTATTGGGTTATAATTCTTAACCCTAATTTCTAATAAATATATTAATTTTATGTCACGTAAGCTGTAAGCCTCCATAAAAGAATTTGTAAAACCCTAACAAGAACCGCATACAGAGTCTTGAGAGAGATGACGCAGAAAGGGAACCTATTCAAAGGCAAACAAAAGAAGAAAGTAATACCTCCCAACCGCCATGGAAAAGCCGTTCAAATTCGCAAAGGTAAGTCTGTCTATGTTCTGTATGTAATAATACTATCTGTCTATTTTTGTTTCTTGGTTGAATTGTAAGGATGTATTTTATGTTTATTTATGAAGGGAAAAGAGTTGTCAAGCCTTCAAAGATTACAAGAGACATGGATACTGATAGAGTATGTTCCATTTTTCACACTCTTTATTGAGGCTTTATATAAACCCTTTATTTATTTTTTCAAAATTTTATTTTCTTTATTTGTTTGATGTGAAGAAGGCATAAGAATAGGCAGTTAGAGTTTTGATAAATAATTTGTGCTCAAAAAGCAAATTATTTTACAGTAAAGAAGGGCGATTGTATTTGTGTATGTTTGTAGCACCAAAAATCCACGATCTCCTTGCTTTGGTATAAGCATTTTGAACTATTAAATACTGATTTTAGCTATAATTATTGGTCTAATATAAGTACTGATATTTTAGCTGGTATTTCACTGTGATATTCGGTTCTGTTAGGCACTATGTCTAGAATTGAGGCCATTTCACAGTGATGGTATTGTTGTTATGGGTATTGCTTGAGAGTGTTCTATTGTGAAGCACAGGGCTATAGTTATTTTGTTCAGATCTCTGGGTTTTCAAGAAGGTGGGATAAGTTGATGATTATTCACTTGGCTGATGATGTGTGTGGTTTTTTCATAAAGGTTATGGTATTCTGGTCTGTTTGCTGAAGTTGATTTTACAAAATTAAATTTCTGGAGACCTTTGTCACTGGAACCAAGGTTCCCAATAGGAGCATTTCCCTTTACCTTTTGTATTTTTGTCTGGATACAGTGAGGAGTTCCTTCTCCAGATTTGGTGGATGGGACTGAGTTTTTTCATTCTCCTCTCTGCTTTCTGGACATTCAAGGTGTTCTGTTAGTTCCTTTTTGGGCCAAAGGAGTGGTGGTGGGTTTTTTTACCCCGAAATTCAGGTCATGTCACTGTAGACAATCATAGTTTCATTGTCAAAGTTTGTTTAATTTTTGAAGACAATTATTTAGGAGGTATCAAAGAGGATGTTTACATCCATAATTTGAATTTTGCTATTTTTGGATGAAAAATTGTTCTTCAACTCTGAAATTTGATCATAAAAGGAGCATATTTTAATAGCCAAAGGGATACTTGGTTTCATTGTTAGACTCAACTGGAATAAATTTTGCAGTCTCATCTTGTCAAGACCAAATTTTTTTCTTGCTCGGTTGAATTTTTAGTTTCTTTTGTAATATTTATGCTCCTGATTACACTGTATTAGCACATTACATCTATCATGTTGTGATATATCTCTTTAAGTTTACTATAATTAGTACTAAGGTGAGGAGGGGCCAGTTAGTTTAAAGGCATTAATGTCTTACAAAATGGGCTCAGTAGGAGAGTTTGCTGGGTCTGTCCTATGTAATTTTTTTTCTTATATGTACGTTAAAAAAAAAGGCTGGAAAGATTCTGCAGCTAGAAATATTCTGTAGTGTGTGTATTATAAGTTTCTTGTAGTTCTTTCAGTTTTTTAACTAGCATATTTGTCAAGAAACACTGCATTAAGATGGACTGTGAAGCATGGCCAACTCTTGTAGCATTGGTCTTTTATTTCCACGTTGTGTATTATTACAGAGATTTGTTCAGCCATATAGACCTAAGCTTTTTTTGTTGAATATGTCACTGTTACTATTCTTCTTTTTTTACTCTGCAAGATAACACATTATTGACTATGTAATATCATTAACTTCATATCAAGGTAACTTCATTAGCATTGGTCTTTTATTTCCATGTTGTGTATTGTTGGGGTTTTCTAGACTATAAACAATGGGTTAACATTTTGTGCCCAATTATTATCACTTTGAAAGTGAGTATTGGACATGAACCTGAAATTTGTTTGTACTTGAATACGTCGTTGTTACTATTCTTTTTTCTTACCTTGCAAGGTAATCAATTATTGACTATGTAATATCACTAATTTCATGACACAGCAACTGCCTGGAAACATACCAAAAGATGTTATATTTTTTCTTGACTATAAACAGTGGGTTACATTATGTGCTCATCTTGGGTTGCTTTGAAAGTGTATTATTTTGATTAATGTTTGATTGAATCTGAAAAAGTTGATTAAGGCTGCCTACTAGCATTCAATTTTTCTTCCAGGGATATGAAACTCATTGTATCCCATCCCTTTAACTCCAATCTCCTTGTTTTTTTTTTTGACACATTCATATTGCTAATGGCATTGCCTTCTCTTATATGATGATTTCAGGAACTGACCAAATTCATAAATCACTGCAACGAGGTGAAGGCAGCTACCCTTGCGAACAAGGAAGGTGGCCAACTAAGTATTGTCAAAACGTCAGCTGGGTCCACTGCTAACAAGAAGGATGAAAAACCCGGCTCTGATTAAGCATAGATATAAAACGTTTTTGGAAATACAAACTAAACCCGGTTCCTGTTGTAATGTGTTCTTAATCTCTGTGTTTTGAAGTTGAGATCTGTAAAATTATATACCAGATTGAACAGAATGGAACAAGGTTCAACAGTTTTGATCAGATTGTTGTTGTGGGCAATGTTTTAAAAACCAACAGGGGGTTATACCCGGCAAAGAAGTCGGGTCCCGGGTTGACCGGTTGGTCAAACCGGTGATGTGTCACCTAAAAAAAAATCAAATTTTTTTGAATTGGTATACGTTAGCATAGTCACAGTTTTTGATGCATGTTAGCATGCATCGATGTCGGTGGGGCCGGGTTTCAAAACAATCTGGTGGGTTCTGATTCTTACCATGAGGGTGCCCTCTTCATAAAATTTCCCATCTCAATCATGAATGTTTGAAAAAAGCTATGGACATGGTGAAGTGGATCCAAGTCATCCACTTTTGACTCAACAATAGTCACGTTTATCTGACATCATTTAAATCCAACACATGTTCAAGTTGATTTCAGCTTTCCAGGCACGTGCCAATTCCAACGTTCAAATATTTTACAGTATCAGAGGCTCTTCCCCTACCACCTGTCAAGCTTTAACTTTAGTTCTCTTTATATGTTCCTTTATTTAGATTTGTTTCGGGGATCGCTGGAATACGTATCTGATATGGGTTGTGGTGGATGAATGTGACTTGTGAATACTGTATATATTTTTAAAGTGTTTGAACTTTGAAAGCAACGATTCTGGAATTCTATTCTGTTGGGTTCATGATATGATGTTGAATTTTATGCCCACATTGCATAGATCAACCAATTTTTTATGTTCATGACCTACCACTTTGAAGATTTCTGTAACCCATTTAATATTCATGGAATATAACAGTTTAACTTGGCTCCATTATTTATTCCATGTTCATAACTCCATCACCCACTCCCTGTTTGGTATCATAACTTCAAAGCCATTAATAATAGGGTTTGTTCTACTACCACCCTCTCAGTTTTGGCACGAAAAGTTTTTTTCTCCCCCAATTTTGGGAAACTAATATTATCACCCTCGAATAAAGTCAACTTGTGTACACCTCAATTAATTCTCGAAATCAATTAAACACCCTACAAGTTCAATAGTCTAAGATAAGTCATAATGTGATAGGTGGTCCCATAGTTCGAACCGAAGAAATCGATATAGGGAACAAACTTCTTTAATCGTCAAGCCAACTCCTTGAGATTCTCAAATAGTATTTCTATGAGTTAAATACAGTGGTTTAAGGTAAAAAAAGTTATTTTGAATAAATCGCTAATGTTTTTGTCAATCAATTGATAGTTTTAGACAAACGACTCTACTGTGAAAAATGGTCAATCGATTGACCAAAACCCTTAACCATTTATTCAAAAAGTCCATTATACCCTTATATCATTGTATTAAACTGATGAAACCTCTATTGGTGGTAAGTTTCCCAAATTGGTGGGCGCGAAAACATTTGCCCACCACTATACCCCCAATAAGATATCTCATTTATTAAGTATTTACTGAGTTTGAATTCACATTTACAAATTTGAAGTACAAAACTTGTGGATCACACAATCTTCATTAATTAATTTGTATTTATTCTTGATAAAAACTTACTAATGATAATTAAATGAGAATTCAAAAGGGAAGCAACAATGGGATAGGGAGGTTGTAGTGCCTTACACGGCCTGCGGAAGTATGTGGAAATCAATGGTGATGTAATATGATAGAGCTTATCCTACTTTCCTGTCCTTTTCCTCCCCGAGAAAATTTTTAGACCCTTTTTTCCATTTCACTTTCTCTTCCTCTTCCTTCTTTTTCCCTCTAGAAAATTCATGCCACAAAAATTTTCTTTTTTCATCTTTCAATATTCCCAAACCCCAAATCATTATTATGTTTAGGTCCACATGTTTTTAAGACTCAACTCAAACATCATTCATTTCATCCATGAAATCTCGCCACCTTATCCGAGGCTTTTAATACATTTATAAATTTTTTTTAAAGTTATTTGTGGGTTTTCTTAGATGATATTTGTAATTTCCAAAGACTTATTATAGTTGTCAAAGTTTTTTTTAACCACTTAAAGACTTAATAATCTCTCGTAAATGATATAGTTAAGTTTGTATATAATTTAAAATAAGTCAAATTAATGGTAAAAAATTTGTATTAAAATTCTAGATATCAATATTTCTTTTTTTTATAATCAAAGATTTTCAGACCAGTTTATGCGTACTTCAATAAATCTTTCGGAATTCTGGAACTATCAATTAGATAAGAGTTTCAATAACCACATCTATTAGAAGCGAGATAAAACACCTAAAAGTCTCAGTTGACCTTGATTACTCGATCAACAAGTGGTGGTTTCTGGATATCAGTATTATACTTCTAAAAATGTTTATCTCAAGTCTATTCAGATGGAATAAGGATTTTTTGATAATTAATAAAAAATAAAATAAAATAAAATCTTACTTAAATAATCCGAACCGTCAAATGTATATCATAACACCATTCATCTCTAACACAGTTCTCCTCACTTTACACCTTACATATGCAATCAAAACCCCACGCTCCACTCGTGTACCACGTGGAAAAAACCACATGCACTAATCTCCCCAATGATTCGGCCGTAAATTACACGCGCTCTTGTGAAAGTGAGCAGAATATGCAAACAGGCGGTCCCCACCTGGTTGTGATACTGCTGGGAATAAAAAATAATGTTGTAACAGCCAGAACAGGGACAAAGCATTTGGGCAGTAGCATAACATCATCATCATAATACAATCTAAAATCAAATCCAACTACAGTTTAGACGTCCTCACCAACTCCATCGCCGCCGTTTCCTGTAAATTATCTGACGTCATCACCGCCGTCATGGGTGCTGCTGACCCTCCTGTAAGATAACGAAAACAATAACTCCACTCTCCTTTTTTTAATTCATTTGCATGTCTTCATGTCTTGTTTATGTAAAGTTTTGGTTTTTATTAATTAATATTATGTTTACATGCTTGTGAACTTACAAGAATATTATTTTTCTTTTTTTTTTGTGTGTGTTAGGTGGAAGAGAGAGAGAGTCAGAAGAAAGAAGAAGGAGAAGAAAGAGAAGAAAGAGAAGGGAATGGGAAGAAAGAAGAGGAAGAAGATGAAGATTATGATGAAGAAGAAGAAGAGAGAGTGAGAGATGTGGAGAAAGGGGAGATGGGTCATGTGGAGTCTGTGGAAGAAAAGGTGGTGGAGGGAAATGATAACAATATTCGTGGTGATCAAAGAGGGTTTAATGTGTCAATGTTACGAACATTGAACCCAACAAACCCATTGAGGATTGTTATCAATGGTGGCCGTACAAGAGCTGCCGCTCCTACAAGAGGTGTCGCTCCTACAAGAGGTGTCGCTCCTAGAGTTGCTACTCCTTCTCCTTCTCCTTCTCAGCCTTCTCAGCCTTCTCAGCCTCGCTCTACTCCAACACCAACCCCACAAGTAAGTTTTACACTAATGATATATTTTTTTTTTGAGTATTTTTCAGGTTAAATCTCTACATGTTTATTCGCACTTCTTATTAATAAGCTTTACACTAATAATATATTTTTTTTTTTGAGTATTTTTCAGGTTAAATCTCTACATGTTTATTCGCAGTTCTTATTAATATGAATTTATTAGTCCGTTTCTTAGGTTTACAGAGGAGTCTGAGTTGATGCTTAATTTTCAAGTTATTAATCTAAAGTTTTTGGTGGGTTTTTCTGTCTTTGACCAGATATCACTAACAACATTGAATTCAACAAGGTACACCAACAAGATATCTCTGTTTATTTTTGTTCTTCACATGGTGGTGGTTGTTGGGCTAGTGGGTTTTCTTGTATTCAAGGGAATTCAAGGTCTATTGGTAGCATCAGACTCTATTAAAAGAACAGAGAAAAGGGTGTTAGAGTATTTTCTGCCACAAGTTGAAGCTGCATCTCTTTTAAGCATTACTCTTGCTTTTGCTTGGCAAAAGGCTGTCAGGGTTTGGCCTCAATTCATGGTTCATTTCATACTATGGAGCTCCTGCCTCATGTCACTTTCAGCTGGAATTCTCCTAATTTGCTTCCAAAAGCCCGCCACCGAGGGCATTGGAGTTTGCTTTATTGCCTTTGCAATTGGTAATGGCTTATATGCTTGTTGGGTTAATCAGCGAATTGGGTTTTGTACTAAAGTTTTGATGAAATCATTGCAACCTGTTTCGAAGTTTCCAGATTTGAATCAACCCACCTATTGGATGCTGGGAGCTGGTTTCACATGGATGTCTATATGGATTTTAGCTGTTGTTGGAGCCTTGAATTTTTACTTTCCGCCTTTAATCATCATTGCATTGGGGTTGAGCTTGGCCTGGACTACAGAAGTAATGAGGAATGTTGTTAATCTAACAGTTAGTAGAGTGATTGCTCTGTATTATCTCAGGGGAATGCAATCTAGTACTCAATTTTGCTTCCAAAGAGCCTTGACTAAGAATCTTGGAAGTGCTTGTCTTGGATCTCTATTTGTGCCGTCTATTGAAGCTATGAGAATTGTTGCCCGGGGTTTAAATTTACTTGAGGGAGAAGATGAGTTCATGTTCTCATGTGCACATTGCTGTCTTAGAGTTATGGAGTCCATCTTCAGATATGGAAATGGCTGGGCCTATGTACAGGTATTGTTGCTAATAATAGCCATTAACATTAGTGTTTTTCCTTAGTTTTTTCTTCATGTCATGTATTGTGTGATGTGTCTATAAGTAGCATATAGTTTCTGGTAAGGAGTCCATCAACTGAAGACAGAAAAATACCAGAACTAACATGGTGATTCTGAATAGAACGGTTTTGCTAATTGATCACTTGGTTGCAGAAATCTTACTGCTTATTGTCAGTTGAATTTCGATAATGTGGATGACTGATATGTTTCCATTTCTATCTAGAACATAAGATAACATGGGTGTGACTTCTTGCTCAAAGTTCCTTCTCATTGTGGCTTAGTTCTCAGAAATTTGTTTCTGAAAGTTTTGAATGAAGAGTATTTGATTTTATTCCATCCAGGGAAAAATTCGAGGAGCCATTCTCAAAATATTATCTAATTCCAACATTTTTTATTGTCCAAAATCCTTCTAAGACAGTAGCACATGCTTTTCTTTACTAGTTCAAATAATTTTTACTTCTTTTTCTTTGTTTTCCTTTTATCTGAAAGTATATAGAAAAGCTTGTTGTCAGTTTATATAGAATTGTCAATTCCAAATTTTGGGTTAGTGCCGTTGCAATCAATATTTTTAAATTTTGCCTGTCATTGTGGTCCAACCTTAGTTATTTATAGAACAATATTCGGTGTTAACGGCTTAACTTTAATTTATTTTGGGATGTAATAATTCCACATTCAAACCACTACACAGATAGCTGCATATGGCAAGGGCTTTGTGAAGGCATCACAAGACACTTGGGGGCTGTTTGAAAGGCAAGAAATGGAATCCATTGTTGACTCAGACATGACCAGTGCTCTTTGCTTCCTTACCGGAGTCTGCAGTGGTTCTATATGTGTCATAGTTGTGGCTGCTTGGACCACCAAGGTGCACCAGTCCTTCACCGCCACCATCTCCCTCCTTGCTTTCCTTGTGGGATACCTCATGGTATTTAGCTTCCCTTTTTGACTAGTCTTTTTATGCCATTTATTCTAATTACACATTTCAATGTCAATATGATCAACTTGGTTATTCTTCAATATCTGTAATCCTCACATTGAATTGACTTGGTTATAAATTTTGGTGTTTCAGACCAGGATTTCAATGGCATTGCCTCATGCCTGTGTGAGTTGCTACTATGCATGCTATGCGGAAAACCCTGAGAACAGATTGTTCGATTCAATGATCAAGGATCGTCTCTCTTTGATAAAAGCTGGCCGTGATGTCGTCGTGCCAACTCCTCGAGTTCCACATCGATTCAACACGTAGCTCATAAGTTAAAAAGGCATGTTCTTTCCTGTAAATTTGCCAAATGTTATGAACATGGCTTGGCTTGAGTTTAGCACCCTATAAACTGTACTATGCACCAGTTGACCTAAACGCGGTCTGTTGAATCCAAGTAACTAATTGAAGTCCAGCCAAGTGATCCAGAATAGTCGAGGTGGAAATGCTGGTGGTGACAACAAATTTTGATAGTGAAATATCGACTTTTTTCTTGGATGTTATTGATAATGGAGGAAATGTGGAGAGCCCACTAAGATTCCAATCAAACAAAGCTACAATGACAAAAGTGTCCTTTTGTATCATATTTTTGCATATACTTTTGGCATATTCGATGGTAAAAAGCCCCACTATTCAATTTTTTTTATGACTTTTGATCTTATAATATTTTAAGTATATTTTTCAACGAAATCTTTTAAGAATCTGCATGAGCTGTATTAGCTGAATGCTGAAGCCATGTTACAGGATTTAAATATTGGGTTACCTCTTTACAAATCTAGAATAATGCAAGAGTGGAGGCAATGTGTTAGGCGTGGCTTAATTTTATTAGTATCAAAGATTTATTAAACAAAGGAATTCGGTTAGGTTTCGTTTTGGATAAAAACAAAGAAATGGAGTGGTTAAAGCCATGCGGAGAACGTAACTTTAAAAAAAAGGCTGTTTCTTAACCAGCTTTCAACTGTCAATTTGGAAAGGAATAGACACGAGAACTGATGCAAAGAGGCCGCATATGTTGAATATGATTGACAGCCACCAACTTGGCGGTATACAAATTTTGAATACAAACGGCTGACCATGGTCCATGATCCAAGGGCTCTTAATGGCCGGGTAATCGTAGTAAGTCCACCATCTTCTGGTGGGTCAAGGACTCGAGGGTTCTGTTCTATTTCTAATTTTCTATGGAGTAAGTTAGAAGAAACCAGGAATTTCAAGGACTGATACGCATGCTCTTGCACCATCTCTACAAGTAACTTCCTTCGGTATTCAAAGTATCTTCTGGTAACATCCTTCAACAAATTGACTTGTACGATTTTACGTTTGCATTTTGTCAATTCAATTATACGTTATATGGTAACAATGTAATATACAAATACAACAACAGCCGGTGAAGGTTGTAATATAGATATTTCAAAATGAACATGTTTGGGTTCAAAAATGGCATCACAAACTAACCAAAGAAAAACCCTAAAGATTTTTTACTCAAGGTTAATTCATCTCTACCAATACAATTTCATATATTTTAAATTTTTATTTATTTACTCAAGGTCCATTCCAGCTACAACAGAAAGCTAGGCATAAACCAGATAAATAATGTCAAATGTACAACAGATGGTAAAACCCCACATATCAAAGATAAATATCCCGGTCAAATCTCAAAGAATTTTACCCCACATATCAAAGAATGTCTAACTAATGGGGTACAATAAAAAAGGATCCAAGTAACCCTGAAATCAATCATTCCTATCATCTATGGAAATCAGATTTGTGAGACCACACACCATCAATCCGGAAGAAAACGTAACTCGAAACAGATACAATTCTCACCAATTTTAAACTGTGACTTATTTATGTCAAAAAAAAGGGGAAATGAACATCAATTGTTGTATAAATCCAACAAATATGCATGATATAATGTGAGAAACATGTTTCTTGCTTAGTGTAACTCCCATTGTAAGAAAAAATGGCCATCAATGAACCGTTAAATAATGATATGCACAAAAAACAACACAGGAAGTATAGATACCATTTAATAGCTACCTTCAGGACAGTAATTCGGTATGAGTAGTAAATAGAAATAACCACGTGACTCCTTGTCCAGTGTATTATTACGGAACACATTATAAATATTCAATACCACCAATAATGTTTTAACAAACACGATGAGAAAAAACCATAGCTCCCATTTCTCCAAATACTCACTTTACCTCCAGTCATCACCCATTTCTTGAATCTGATTTCGTGCTGGCTTTCGAATCTGATTTTGAGTCTCCTCTTGCCTCAACACTCCTTGCATCTGCACTTTTTACCTCACCAGAACAACACCCACCACCATGGTGGTGATGATGATGATGGTGATGGTGGTGATGGTGGTGATGCTGTTGCTGCGCATGGTGATGAGTCTGCTTTCCCTTTAGCTGCTTTCGCATATCATAAGCATCCTCCCCATCGGCATAGTACTTTGCCTCCACATCATGAATTTTATAACCTAAAGTTTCTGTGTACAAATTAAACGCTGCCCTATTACTCTTCCTGACATGTAGCGACACATACTCAGCTCCAAACACCTGCGCCACCTCACTTTAAAAATAAGTAATATAATAATTTATGTCACCTACAGTTTTTGCTAATCTTTAGTTGTTTAAGTTTATCCCCTGAGCTAAATGACTACAGAAACTAAGGCTTTGCCTCAAGGTGATCAAATTAACTTTCAAGATCATTTTAAAATTTAATTAGCATTTTAAAATAAGGCAATATACTATGAGAAGCTAAGCAAGTTCTTGATATGAAATTTAAACAAAATTCCTCATTTCGCAAAACCCGGGATACAAGCAATTATAGTGTTTAGTTGAAATGTTTTCAAAAACATTTTTCGGGTATTATCCTTATATATATATATATATATATTCCTTTTTAACCCTAAAAACATTTTTTGAATACCATATCACACACTTTCTGATATTAAAAAATATTCAGATGCAACTCAGATTTCTTAATTTCATCTTAGTTTTTGGAAATTATTTTCTAAGCACCATCCTTACAGGCACTGAATAGTTAACAGAAGTTTTCATTGACAAGCAAGAAAAGCAATTGAACAAAAATCATCTTAAGCTGCCCAAGTATTCAGCTTTAATAAGCAGTTCAACACACTCGCACTTCTCACATCCTAATTCAACCATTCATGTTAATTTTACCAATAGGCCTTAAAATGATTATAAACTCAAATCCAGCATCAAAACTAAAACACATTAATTTTACGACAAAAGAAATATAATCTTTAAAAAAGAAAGATGACCTGTTCCATGGCATTCTGGGCAGCGCTCATGAGCTTGGTAGCCAATCCCAGTTTGCGATGCGTACGAAG
Organism: Pistacia integerrima; assembly: GCA_026225825.1. Classification (NCBI taxonomy): domain Eukaryota; kingdom Viridiplantae; phylum Streptophyta; class Magnoliopsida; order Sapindales; family Anacardiaceae; genus Pistacia; species Pistacia integerrima. The sequence continues at coordinate 25,635,010 of CM047741.1, read as the reverse complement.
CACGGCGAGTGACGTAATATGGCCATGGCACTCATTGCTTTCTTCTTCCATCTTGGCCAACACGTAACCAACAATACGTCCGTTGTAGTCCTCGGCCACGTAGAGGAGCTGCGGCCACGAAAGGATGTGGTAAAAGTAATACTTCATCTGGTAGTTCTCCGGCAGACAGAACAAGTTGCAAGCTTGCATTGCAAGTAAGTCATCTACGGTAGCCTTACGTATACACACCATTGTTTCTCTTGGTTGAGATCGTGATCGTCTTTTTGGGGTTTAGGGTTAGGGTTTGTCCGATTTGGTTTTTGTGGTGAGCAAGAAGAGTCAATGGTATCAGTAGTGGATTTTGTGGGCTTGATTGGGTAATTTAGGCTTGGCCCATGTTATGGGCTATTGAGTTGGGCTGCTAAGTGGAAAACCTTGGAGATATCGGCATATTATATATAAAAAAAGTGGAGCTTTTGGCATTGGCAGCCGCTATTTAAAGTTTTTATTATTTTTTTTACGGCACCTCATAAATTCCATAAATATCCTTTATTCTTTTTTTTATTTTAAATTTTAAAAGAGTTTTTATTTCATTCGCTTCAGTTGTGTTATATACCTCCCATTATCATTATTTCTAAAACAAAATTTTTAGATAATGAAATCGATAGTTTAGAAAAAGAAAAATAAGGTCGAAAGTATGAAACTAATCCTCATTTTGGGGTTCGTAAAATGTCCATGACCATGAACTGCTCCAATAAGTTTCAAACCCTTAACATTGTAGATAAAGGCTACCCTGAGAGCCCATTTACCATTTGGACCACAATATATGATTGTAAAGAATATGAAATTAAAATTAATTTTTATAATTTAATATAGAAACAAATTTGTTTTTATAAAAATTAATAAAGTGGGATTCTTTAGTCTGTTAGTGTGGCCTGTGTTTAATTAAACGGTTCAACTGCAGTCAATAACATTCTTCATAATCAATAATATTAGGTTACACAGGATAAGAAAATGGATGTAAAAGGGGTTCTGGAAAAGACTGCATTTGGTGACCATTTATACAGATACATTTGAAGGTATATCAGGATCAGAAGGCTGACTCAGGCAGATGTCAAGCACTTTCCTCTCACAAGTCGAACTTCCACAGTCTAATGTACTTGTTATGGTGCGTGGTGACAACTTTTTTCATCCCAACAGCCAAACATGTGATGGGAGGTCGAGTGCTTCTGGGAATTCTGTCGATACGGGTATCTACTGACAGTCGTGCTCCTTTCTTTCTTTCAACAGCCGGAGACGTGTTTTCCAAGGAACTTGATACTGCGCTAATGTCTGTGACACAGCTTGAGAGAACCTCTCCGGTATTCTGATCCAGCACACGTAGCACACCATCTATTCCACCAACTACTATTGTTGATGCATCATGTTGTAGGTGTTGCAAAGAGTAAATAACATTTGGACTTACTCGAGCCTCCCATAAAGGTTTCATTGTCCTGCAAGATCAATAGAGCAAAATCAATTAAGACACCTAGACTTGTGACTCTTCAAAGTTAAGAATTATGACAACACCTAAGACTTGCTCAAAATGGCAGTTGGCCAAACAGCACAACCTTGACAATGAACAGATTCAGATACATTTTGTTTCTTCAGTATGGCTAGTTTCAACACTAGCACCTTACAAGCCCAGTACCAAAGAGGTCAATCAACTGTTAATTGTCATGTTTAGATGGTTGCAAGCTTTGTAGTTACACTAAGGAACTTAAGAGTAGATAACCTATCTTTACCTATCACCTACAACAGATTTATAGTAACCAAACAGTAAACGTTACTTCAATTCGTTTCTTGGTTCATTAATTTTGAAGGAATCTGCATGCAAACCCCACATTTGAAATTGGTGATAGTCAATTTGTCTAAGGTTTTAAAACTTAAAAACCAGTTGTAGAATTTGGGCCATCAACTAGCCTGTAAAGTAACATCATTTGCATACCTAAGCTCCCAGCAAGCCACGTATCCAGCAGTAGTTCCAGCAAACACTTGATGAGAACGTGGATTGTAACACAAGGTCTTTATACCTGTCAGGTTAAGATGAAATAATATCAAAGAAATCGCTTGCAGACTATAAAACCATTGAACATGATATTGCATTATTTTAAGTAAAGAAATTTTATTCAAGGAGCAAAAAATGAAAAAAGTAGGGAGCTAATCAATAAGCTCAAAAGAAGTTCTTCACACAGTCGGCATATACAACCTGTCGAATAAGCTGATCTTAGTTTAGCTACCCGCTGATCAGATGAGAGACCAGAAATAGTGATACTGCCATTGGAGGATCCACTAATAATTAACTGATCCTCACTCAAAGACAAGCATGTTACTGGTGCAGCATGCATCCTGCAATTTGGAGACCAAAATAATACCATAAGAAATCCATAAGCCGCAGAAGTAGTAACTATGCATTTTCGACAAAGTTCAGAAATGTAGATGTTCAGACAGATTATCTGTAATTACTTAAAGAAAGTTAAGCTTGACTAGTTAAAATTTTCTAAAATACTGGCAAGGAACAAAATTTACAAATTTCTGATAGTACATACCTAATGATACGAGAACATTTCCTACTATACATGTCAAACACACGGGCAGTTCCATCTTCACATCCAATGACAGCCTCTGGATCAAAGTAACTATAAAATAGGAAAAAAGCAAATCAGCTGCACTGATTCAGACATAAGGAAAGCAAATCAAAATGATTGTGCATTGTAGCATAGCAGTTTATGTCTGATAATAATATCTTAGAATGTTTATGGTTCCATTAGAATGTAAAGTTTTCTCCCTCAAATGCAAGGCAGAACAAATATATTCAAACAGGTTAGATTCGTAAATCAGAATTTGCATATTAAAATATTACTGAGTTATGATGCATGGAGTGAAAAAATAATTCTCAATGTAGAAACACCGTGCATTAAGAATCCTGTTTCACTCTTGCACCTATAACCGCAGTTTTGCACCAGATATTGTACACGCAATAGAATGCATAGCATATTTGGCCACACAATTTTGTTACTCCTTATCACAATACTAACATAGATACATATTAATAATGTAATCAACTAACACAATTTGAAGGCATGTCTCCATACCGCATGCATAAACCCTTCATGAATGTTCCTTCACGTGAGGGAAATACACTCATTGTGCCATTACGCCTCCATATGCATATACGAGTGCCAACCAACCCAACAATCTGAAAATGATAATTTGATTTAAAGGAATCCCAACATTTTAGTATAACAATACGAAAATCGCATCCTTTTCATGAAAGGACGATAAAACAGAAAAAATGGAGGTGTATTCGTTTCCTTACCTTCAACTTAAAGTAACCTGGAAACAAGGTTATTCCCATCTTATTCACAAATCAAGTTGAAATGATTTATCGCATTTACATCTAAATAAAACAAATTTGCCTATGAAACAAGAGGTTATGGTCACAAGGGACAATATCACCACTTGATCCCATGTGTTTATGATTCAGTGAATTGGACGTGTGTTCATGACCTTACTAATCCTCTAAAAAGAAGAGCAATGATATGGCATATAACACCAACATAGAATATTCAGGCTCTCAGATTTTGACAGCAGGTAATGGTGTTTCTAAAATTATTAAATTTGACTATTTATATAATGGTAGCCTTCCCTTTCATGTTAAAGAGTTGAAAAAGGGAAAAGAAAGCAGTAGAGTCAAGTCTAGTCTTACATACATGAACATTTTCCAATAAAAAGGGTATGAATTTTTTTCTGAGTTACCTTGCTCTCGTCGAAATCAAAGTCGACCAGCGAGACTCTACCCGGGATGGAATACTCTTCCACAGATTTGTAGCCTTTCTAATGACCAGAGACGCATAACCTAAGATCGTTGCCATCCAAGCCTGTTAGAAGAATAAAACTGTAGAACAAAATTCATCTAACAAGGGAAGCACATGAAAGTAAACTACATAGTACATCACTTTTATTGACCTGGAACCCAACATATCAAACGCAGATTCTGTTACAAAACAAAGTTAACATTTACGTTGAAAGGATACATCTAAAAATGAGTGACATACACACCAAAAATGATTGATCATAGACATGGCCTGATAGACGCCCAATACCCCTATAGTCTCACATTAACTTTATTGATTTTGGAAACCATCTGATACTTTATTGGATTCACATTCCCATTAAGACCTTCTAGATTATCAAACAAATTAAGGCCTTCTAGGTCATCATGAATCCTTTTTTTGTGATTATTATATTACCCACAGATAGAACAGACAGAAAAGATCAATAAGACTTATCATCTATAACATACCCCAAAAAAAAAGTCAGAGATACTAAGAATTCTATTAAGTGTTTGGGTAAAAATCACATTAGTAAAGTATTAACAGAAAGCTGGCTTTTAATTTATATACAACAATTAAGGATGGTGAAGCAGTTAGTTTTTATGGGATCATACCTGATCACCTACACCAGTAAGAATCAAGCCTCTCTTCATACGGCACTGATCAACCCTAAAAGAAAGCACTTTTAAAACACAATACACACAATCCATATGCCTATGCATACCCAAAAAAGAAGACATAAGATTCAATATCTGTTAAAAGCAATAGTTCATTGTGTTTTCTATCATGGCAACAGAGTTTTGCAATGACTAAGACCATAGGGGAGGCCTAAGAATAATGCAAACTCATCCAACACTCCTCTCAACGCTTTAATCATCTTCTCCTCAACCTAACCCCCTTCTTTTCAATCCCACCCATCTTTAAACTTTCATTGTATTTTTCAATTATGATTCCTTATTAAACCACTTCTAAAACCAATCCACACAAGTTCGGTGGCTAAGCAGGTTCATCCTCTTGTCATAACCAAATCCCCTTGACATAATAACCGGTTTCATAAAAAATTGAAATTTGAACCATTTAAAAAAAATATAAAGGCCTCTTATAAGTAAGCACCAATTCGGTATTAGTTCCACACTTTCAGCAGATTCACTTGTAACCAACTGCAACTTTGAGTGACATTTTAGCTGTTTAAAATGTTTTCAACCTCCAAAAGTACAATCGAATTAAAATTCCATGCAAATCAAAAATAAAACAAGTAAAACAAGTGTGATAGGTTATTACGGGGATGAATGGCCATTCCATTGATTGATGTCAATGCGTCCTTTGACCAAAGACAACGTATGATGGTTCATAGCAAGCTCCTCTAGATACATCCTCATTGAAGAACTCGAAGTATTGGAAAAGCCACGTGAATCATTCTGCAGCTTGTAATACAGCGCTTGCAGTAACTTACATCTACTAATTATCGCATTCCTTCATCAAAAGAAAATAATATCAAAGTCAATTATACTTTTGCTATAGTCAACGTGATTAATTTTAATAAATAGTTTATTATCCAGTTATGAAGATATTTCACCAAGACTTGCAAACGAGAGAGCATCGAACAAGGTCGAAGAGTCCGAGAGATGAGAAGACTGTACAAAGGATGTCGCGATCGAGGGACTCGATAGTCGTAGGAGGTTTCGCGCTTCTCTTCTTCGACGGTGACCGACAACCGCAAGTTGTCAATTCCATGGGCGCCTCGCTGTCGGCAGCCAAGACACTCGTACAGTCTACAAAGTGCCAGTGGCGCCAGCGGGAGAAGACACAACAGAGACTCCGATTTCAGTTTAGTAATTAGGAAAAAATAGTTTACAGAAGTACAGAACCAATGCCTTCTGAGATTAAAACCGCGGTGTTGGTCCTGTTGGATGATTGTATATTAAAGAATTATTGGGTTGAGGCCTTTGGGCCAAAATTTGGTCCATATGGAGATACCAGATGGTCTCCGGCCCATTACCCCCAAGCCCGAGGTTCTTCACCTTCAACTTAACCTAGAAACAAACGTAGCACCGTAACCATCACACTTCTTTTTTTTAATCAAGGTGTCCATACTAACTTACGTATATATCAACTAATCCTCGGTGAAAACTAACGCAACAACCCACCACCACGGCCTCTCATTTAAATCTTGGGAGCTTAAGGGATTCAAACCTGAGATTGTGCATCTTAACTATATATCTCAACACTTGTTCTCCCACTAGTGCATCTCCTTACACCATCTCCCTAATGGCATCACCAAAACATTAGCCGCCATTGCCCACCACCACCATCAGCACCCAAATTTGTTAAAAAAAATTCCCCTGTCCACCCTTGTTACAGTAGCTCCTCAAAAACAATAGAAATTTGATCACAATGATAGCAACCATCACCACCACCGTAAAATTAGCCAACACCACCAACAAATTAAACAGCACACTGACAAGAATTGGTAATTAAGATTGTTGGTGGCCGTTGGATATATGTAGGTGTAGATGAAGTGTTTTTCGGTTTCATTTTAATTTTGAGACTATATCAATTCTTTGATTTTTAGAATTCCTTTTTGTTAAGGGTATTTTAGACTTTACATAAAAGATTATTTATTAGCTAGGGTGCATTTGGGGTTGTCATAGCTTTTCTTGTAATCATTTTATTACTTCTTGTTGCGGACGAAACCGAGAAGGTGAGAATGAGAAACTTTATGATTCCTGAAATTGAGAGGTTTAGAGTTAAACGATTATTTTTATATGTTTATTTTGAGGCTTTTAATCACATATTCTTATTTTAAAAGAAGAAGAAGGAAGAAGAAGAAAAAAAAGTTAGCATAGTCTCACCTAACTGTACATCAAACTAAGGGGCCGGGGTAATAGAATGATTCCCAAGAAGTCCATACAGTGGTGGTCACTGGCTTGTGGATTTAGACTTAGGTAATAGTCATTCTTTGGCTTTCTTTTTTATTATTCTTTGGTAGATTGGTTATATCTTTGTACTTCTGTATAGCCATACTGAATCATAACTCTTTGGGTGTTCATGGAAATGGATTAGATGCCTTCAACGACTGAAGCCAAGAGCAAATTTGCACCAATTGAAGGCAAATTTCACTAAAGACTTCTGGTATTGTCCAATGTTTTGTGCCCATCTTATTTCTGTTCTTCAAATTCATATTTCTCCCATGTGTTTACATAATTCATTCTTCATTGAGGTTGAATAAGACTGTAGACAAGTATACAAGACACCTCGCCTAATAGCTAGGGATCAAACTTAGTTCTGCATTCTTTAATATAGGAGTAATATATTTCCAGCTCTGATTTTTTTTTCTTTTTTTGTCATGCAGAGTGGAAAACTCTGGAATCCTCCACGATCTTGGAAGAGGGAAAATTTGTGTGTTGCTTATTGACCCATGGTATTTGGTTTGGCCACTAGATTTTGATATGGATCTCCCAACATGTGAGAGTCTTTAATGCTTGGAAATCAATAGCAATTCCTCTTTGGTGTACTTGCTGGAATACAAGCCAGTTGGCATTGCTCTGAAACAACTGAAGATCAATAAATGTCCCAGCCTTGTTCTCCATCTTCACCTGATGGAACTCACCTCTCTTGAGTCTTTGGAGTTCAATAGTTGTTTCTTTCTCTCTTGCTCAATCCAAGACTATTTTCCTCTCACACTTAAAAAATTGACGATCTTGAATTGCCCAAATTCAGAATTAGTACTCAAGTATTGATGGAACAAAAGAGTTTGTCCAGTATTTTGGATCAATAAAGCTAGGGACACCGAAAAACCTGCACCGAAATTTTGTACCGGCCTACGTGTAACACACTTCTGATTTTTTTAACAATTTTTTTCTAGTGAACGGCCGTCCATCAAATTTGGACGACCGTTCACTCATATGGACGCCCGTCCATATTATATGAACGTGCGTCCATATACAAGGGACGGGCGTCCCCATTTAAAGGACGCCCATCCATAAATAAAATACAATAAAAATTTTTTATAAATATTTGGGACGGTCGTCCATTACGTTTGGACGGGCGTCCATACTTAAAAAAAAAAAAAAAAAAACTGCTCAACTTCTACACTTTCGCTTCTCCTCCTCCTCCTCTTCTTCTTCTTCTTCTCTGATCATCTAATAACTGCCCACGACTTTTAACTAATCAGACTTTTAAGTAAATGCATGTAGATATGCATATGGACCTGTACATCTCCATACTCAATACTGATTAAGACAAGAATACATAATTATTATTATTATTATTAGCTCGACTTTGCCTTAATCACCATCCCATCCATTATAGATAGCTCGACTTTGTCAGAGCTTGTTGGATCTTTTTTGCATCCTTGGACATGAAAGCATAAGTTTTTCGTGGAGTGGGAGTTCTTGTATCAATGGAAGGTGGCTCGTCCCTCATCTGGGATCACAAAGTCTCTTCTACTGCCAAACAAGCTTGAGTACTTTTGCTATTGAGGGTCTTGGTATAGGCTTTGATATTGATGGTTCAGGGCTTCTTCCTAAAACCTGAAATATTCCTCTCAAAATTTCCATAGAGATGATTCAATGTTGACAAAAAGCTTTGCAAAGGATCCAAAGAAGCCTTCTTCTTGCTTCTTCTGTTCATCCTCCGTAGGAATTAAAGGCGGCCTGACTGATTTCAGAGCCACTTATTCCTTCAACTCAGCAGAGTAACAACTGGAGAAAGCTAGTTTTTAGAAAAAAAAAAAGAAAAAAAGAAAAAAAAGGAATAGTATGGACGGCCGTCCAAAATTTATGGACGGCCGTCCTAATGTTTATAAATTTTTTTATTGTATTTTAATAAGGGACGGGCGTCCTTTAAATGGGGACGCCCATCCCTTGTATATGGACGAGCGTCCATGTGAGTGAACGGTCGTCCAAATTTGATGGACGACCGTTCACTAGAAAAAAATTGTAAAAAAATTCAGAGGCGCATTACACGTAGGCCGGTACACATTTTCGGTGCAGATTTATCGGTGTCCGTAGCTTTGTTGATTTTGGATATTACTGCAATTAATGTAAATAATATTCCTTGACAAGCCAACAATGGGTTGGTATTATTTATCTTATCAATTATTACTAAGGTGACTTTGCTTTTATCGCCAAACCAAGAAAAGTAGCCGAAATCTAGATCGAATGCACACATCAGCAGGGGACAACGGCTACGAAGGACACACCCACCAATCACACAAAAAACTGCAGAAAACCAACATATCCAATGAAGGAAGCTGCAGCAGTCAAACATAGACGCCCCCAACCGAAACTCCCACAAACGCCATTGGACCAAAAGCAACAGCCGCAAACAACACACTCCCGACAACCTTCACAAACATGACCTCCACCAGACCATAATCAATAGTCCTATAAAAGGAAAAACGATTGCCAAAAACCCACAGCAGCATAAGCATTCCACAGAGACCACCCAGGGCTAGATAGCTAGCATCCACAACCCGAAAAGTTTCTTCTGCCCACAATCACAACCAACTCGCAAACAACGCAATCTCCTCTTAAACTATAATTTATAATTTTTTTCCTCTCCTTCATACCATGGTATTGAACCTCTTTGAATCTTACACTCTCACAAAGCTATATAAAAATTGACGTATAATCGGCAAACATGAAACTAGGGTCAAACTATTTTAACTCCAAAATTTTACTTGAATTTAGAATACCAATTACTGATCACAGTTGCAGTAGTAAATTCAGTAGGACTTTGAACTAGAACACTGTTTATCATGGAAAATTTTGTGAAGGTTAATGTTAAATTTGGAGAATTACTAGAGGATTAGAAATAAGCCAAATAGCAGAAACACATAAACCTGACTTGCATCTATATGAATCCAAAACTCCCACATAGAAATTACAAAATTTTGTAATTACAAAAGTATCATACCAAGAGGATTTAATGTCATTGGTGTTCATTTGCCAGTGCAAAAACACTAGTAAACATGAAACACTGATATGTAAAAATAAAAGTATGCATGCAAAAGTGGATAGGAGAGAAAGAGACTGACTTTATCTTCAAACGTCAAACAGAGATCCATTTATTCAAGTTTTTCTCGTCTCCCTGCTTGAAATACCGGCCACCTGACAACGCTTTCTCCACTCCTTTTCACCAAAAAAGACTGTTAGTTTCTATTGGATGCACATTGAACAACCTACTGCAAGTTTATGGCTGTTAACTCATCACTGAAAATAAAATTTCGAACTGAAATGAGTTCTTTCAGATAACACTTGGATGAGTTGCTAAGCTCAGGGCATCCTTCAATACAAATTGACTTTAGCTTGGTGAGAAGAGCCCCCTTGGGAATACACCCGAGTTTACAATTACTGATGGTCAAGTGTTGAAGTGACTCCATGTCGTGCAGTCCGTTGGGCAACACTCGGAGATGTAAACAATTGAATATCGAGAATGACTTCACCTTTGGTGGCAATCCCCCATCAGGGAAATATTTAAGTTTTGGGCAATTACGTATCAACAAATTTTCAAGATAGTTGAAACTGTGGAGGGCATCAGGTAAAGATAAAAGTTCCAGACAGTCAACGATTTCAAGTTCTTTAAGTCTTGAACTTGGAGAAACATTTGGGAATTCAGTAATTAAGCACCCACTGACATGCAAACTTTCCAGCTTAGTATTTGAGTGGAATAAACCTGCTGGTAGGGATTCCAGTTTTGGACAGCATGTGACACTAAGATTCTGAAGAGTAAGAGGTAGCTCACCATCTTAAAAGGTCTTGAGAGAAGAGCAACCAACAATCTCTAGGACTTGAAGAGAAAGGTACCTATTTTGCATCAAACCAATAGGTAAGGACTGCAAAGCTATACATGCCATGATTTGAAGATGTCTAAGAACTAATAGGGAACCAATATCTGGAAGGATAATAAGACTCCAACAATGAATGATTCTCAATGTGTGGAGATGTTTGAGGCTAAGCAGTCTGCTGGGAAGCTACTTCATTTTGTAACAGTAAGATATATCCAACTCTTGAAGTGAAGTTAATCTATGGAAACACCCAACTGGGAAATAGTCAAATTTGCAAATACACAGCTTCACAAGTGTGGTGACGTTAGCAACACTGACGACTATCAGGGGATCACATTCTTCCAGCACCAAGACTTGGATTTGTGGAAGGAATGAAATCTCAAGCAATCCCATGCAGTTACGAATCTTAAGACTTTTCAAGGAGCCAAGAGATGTGGGCATCGTTGAAAATTTTGGACAGTCCTCAATATAAAGAAATTGGAGGCAAAGGAAATCTTCAGCACTAAAAGCAAACCACTTTTCCCAATTAGGCATATTCTTGAACCTCAGAGTTTCCAAGGGCTGAAAAGGTTTATCAATACACCAGTCAATGCCATAGAACTCAGAACCTATATTGCATACACTGTTCATCCCTTCGATAGTGAGTTCTTCGAGTGAGGGTAGCTGGCCAACCGGTGGTAAGGATGTGCAATTTATCAATCAGTTACTTAGAGGACCACTAGATTGAAGAATGGATTCCCTATCCACCACGGAAATTTGGCGCCACCGTAATGCTTAAGTGAAAGCTCTTTAAGGTTCCTATGAGGTTTCAGCACATCAACTAGATCTTCTCCCTGCTTAAGTACATCAGAAATGCTACCACTACTCCATTCCAAAACCAACTTATTGAGAAATTCTTTGTCCTCCAACTTCGCTTTCACCTTAGCTATCTCTTGCGACACGTTTTCAAGCCTTAGTATGGATAGATCCCCTCTTAGATTTGATAGATTCCCCAACTCATTGATTTCGCATCCACGATCTTTGCCAACAGGAAAATATGGCTATGAAAGCCCCCTCATCTTGGACCATGGGCTATCCCTGGGCCTTGGCCTCTCGCACCTCATGGGCTTTCCACATGCGCCCCATCATCTTGGCCTGATGGTACTCACCTCTCTTGTCACAAGTACTTAGCCTGCAGGTCTTGTGTTCGAGAGGTGGGGAAGGCGAAAGAAACCCACTTGCAGGGGTGGGGATATTCCTATGAGTGGGGCCCAAGATGATGGGGCGCATGTGGAAAGCCCATGAGGCCGCAGTAGGCCAAGACTGGGATAGTTGGCAGGCTATTCGCAAGTGTACGAAATCGCGCAAGTAGTAAAACTCGAGTAAACGAGTGTCGAATCCCAAGGGAACTACCTACCAAGTACCAAACTATTATATTCTATTACTATTTGATTAAACTGAAGTTTAAGGATGATTTTAATGAAAAAGTAAACAAACTAACCACTAAAAATTAAGTACTGAATGAAAGTGAAACTTGTAAACACTTTGAAGTAAAAATCAATATGACTAAACCTAGGGCATAGATTTCACACCAATTTAATCCTATACATTGACTTTTGTTGTTAACCTAATCGAGTGTATTCTAAAAACCAAATCCCCTATTATTCCACTAACTCTCTCTCGAGCAATTAGCAAATTAACCCTTAAACAATAACCCAAGATATCTCTAAATTGGAGTTAGGAGCTAAGAGATCATTAAGCTCTATGGAATTTACCTGAGCCTCACGGATCGCGGTAACCTATCTCTAGCGTCGCTCAATCTATGGTTTTATTACCTAAGACAAATCAGGTTTCATCTCTCGATCTCAACCTAACCCTTACAATCATTCAACCCTCGGGCCCTTGAGAATTGAAAGCATTATGCATAGTAATAAAACTTAGAATCATAAACTCAATAAGGATGAACAACCATTCAAGTCAACATATATTCATAAATCGGGCTACATCTTAGCCCTAGACAAGAAAGTTAGTTCATAATCAAAATAATAAAACCCATCATTCTGATTAATAACATCGATCTAAGAAAAAGATAAACTTCTAATCGGTGAACGAGCCGTCAGATCCCGATCTCTCCAATTGGTAGCCTCCCTCTTCTTCTCCCCTCTAAGTCCCCTTTAACTTCTTCAAGACTCTCCTTTATATCCTCTTGGGTTCTGGTCGTGCTTAGGAATAATATTAGAAAACTCGGCCCATTCAGATTTGGATTAGGATAATGAATTAACAAAACTCGCAACCCACCGCCAGCGGTGAGAATGATCGCCGGCGATCGTTCCTTCTATCCAAAGAATCTGTAAACTTCAGAATTAGATGAAGTAATCAACACGAACATTGTAGCTCTTTGAATAAGCTTTCCAACGCCACCAGAATCGTCAAATTCCGACTTCTACAGCTCAAGTTATGATAGAAACATCGAGGCATACTCATGATGAAGAATTTCCAGATTTTCCGTAACATCTTCGACGTACCACAACTCCCCTCATTTCGACCCCCGATTCTTGTGCCGCTTTGTTCCTGCGTGTCGTGAATCCTATCGATAGCTTTCTTTTCCCTTCAATAACCTGTTTGAGCCTGAAAACACTTAAAGTGCACCCGTGATCCCATAAATGGTATTTATGAAAGAAATAATCCAAATTCCATACTTTAAGCACATTTTTCCATAAATAAACCAATTAAATCACTAACAAAATATCAACATTCAAGCCCTTATCACAACCCCCAACCAGCTTTTTGCTAGTCTCTAGCAAAATAAGCGATAAAATAAGTCTCTAATCTTGACAATAAAACAACCAATTAGAACCTATATCTAAACTATTCTAAACCACTTTCGTAGATTGACACGATTGCATTTAGCATATGCAACAAGCCTTTAAACCCCTAGGCGGCCCTAGTTGGACGAGTTGTAGTCTCGTAAGGGTTTCCAGTGACGACACCCACAAACATCCACACTAAACTTGTCCTAAACTCCAAAAGTAACAAAAACATAAACATAACAAGAACACTCTAAAAGAAAAATCTTGGATCAATTCATAAAGACATCTCAAAAATTGCATATACACAAAATAAATAGATTAATTAAAAATCACCTAAAACTCACAGATAATGCAAACATCCATTTCATTTTCGTTATCGACCCTAGAACATCCATACAACCACAAACCATTAGTCTACAAACTCGGATGGTGTTATGCACAACATTCATGAATAAAATTTTGATCTCAAGATTCGTGTTATGACTTATATGTGAATCATGGAATCAAACTCCATAGGCTCACTTTTCAAACCACTCTCCACTAATGTAGAATTTCACATCCCCTCCCCCGGAATCAATAGGTCTTTGTAAAGGTTGTAACTTTAGGCCAGGGTATGGGTCCAAGGAAAATGATATGAAAAACAAAGTAAGAGACTCAATTTTCCTCATGCAACTCTAAAATCACATCGAACTCCACTTCTTCTCAACTACCAACCAAAGGTGTCCACTAATTTACATGCCTCAAACTTGTAAAATTTTTTTTTTTTTTTTTTTTTTTTTTTTTTTTTTTATATATATAAGGCAAGGGAGATGCGTCTAAGGTATAAGTGGCGTTGTTATACCGTAGGTTGCCAAGCACCGCTAGGCGCTTTTAAGGCGGGTTCTCGGTTTCCACCTAAATACCCTTAAACTAGTCGAATGCCCCTTTTTTTTTTTTTTCTTTTTTTTTCATAGTAATAACAATAAGAATGCTGAAACATGCACGTCCCCCAATCAATTTCTTCGCACGCATGGGTTGTGATAACCACACTTTCTTAACAAAACTCGTAATAAGCTTGAAGAACAATAAAGTCTCTTAATGATAAAGCGGGTTCGGATTGTGTTTTAGGCTCAAAATCGATTGGGTAAACATTAAGTTCAAAGAACGAAAAACAAGGCTAAATTATGTTTAAAAAATAAAGGCTCAAAGGGTTAACTAGTGATAATGATAAAAAGGGTTGGTTTGAAAGGCTCAATCGATCCAAAAACAGCCTAAATCATTTCCTAAGTGATGTGAATTCTAGGATTTCGCCTTGAGTGATTATCAAATGAGTTCTAGAATTTGTTGAAATCACAATAAAATTCATGAAAACTTCATACATAACACGTCTCTAAGTAGGTGACTGAACCACTTTCAATCCACTCACTAGGGTCTCAACTCCATGTCATTAATGTTCACACACATCCGTAAGCAAAGGTAAAAATTAATTTCCTCCATTAGTTCTATGTTATTGCAATTACATTCTTATCATAGACATATGACTTCATCCAAGAGACAAAAACAAATGCTGCTCAATTTAAATTTCTTAAATTCCTACCCCCAACGAATAAAATCAACATTGTCCCCAATGTTAAGCGTAAGAGCAAAAGAAAGAAAACGTTACCACATTCCTCGACAAAATAAAGCCGTCCCAACGTATACACCGGTGCTCTATCAACTCGTAGAAACCGCTAAATAGACTTTGTCGACCATTAGAGTTATGCAAAATAAAAGAATGGATAAAAGGAGCAGAACAAAGAAAAACAAAATAAACAAATAATAAAAAAAAAACAAACAGACTAAAAGTTCACAAAATGTCTAAACAACACAGGAGACAACGGTTAGTACAAACAACGACCGACATAAACTGCACTAACACTAAAAACAAAAGTTTACTCCTCCATACTCTCCTCAGAATCCTCATCGGGAACATCACCCTGCTCCTCATCCGCCGGTACACAAAATCAGTCCCATTCACACCCTGTGCTACTATCCCAAAGATGTGCAAGTTGCAAACTCGCATCTCATGTTGTACCCGCATTTGCCCACTCATCCATGACATCCGTGCCTCTTGACGATTCTCGTTGTCGTTTCACTATTTGGATGTCTTCATGCAACTTCAAAGAATTGATCTTTTTGGGAAAGCTTTGACGATGAAGATGATTTGGTCCCTGGTTACCTCTACTCGCCCCCACCGGTTAAATTGTGCATAAACCGCCTCAAGAGGCTCACTCCTTGCGAAATAAAAACTTCTTCAAAGATTCAATGGCACTTCCGCTGACATAATGCAAGAATCGTGGGGAAAATAAAAGCCTGCCTTGGTACGCTTTTGCCGAATGAGAAATCTCTTGAAAGATAATTTCACCCACATTCATCCTCATTTTCTGGCGGATAGCATACATTAAGATTGCCCTAGCTTTGCTCACAGTACTCATATGCTTGGATGGCATTAATCGGGATGATACAAAGTATAACCACATGCGGGAAATTGAGTCCAAGAACTTACTTTCAAAACGGATGTGTTCCCCACCGCAATAAACCATGTAGCTCCCCTCCCCGCCGAGTGTTAATTACTGCATCAAAATCCACTTGCTGCTTGAATGCGGCATAGGCATCGTCATCAAACCCAACTTGCGGTAGCTCATAGAATTCATTGATCGCAATGCATTAAACACTATCTCTTTGCCTCTAACTAAGGTTCTCCCGCGTGCTCTCCTGCTTGGCATAAAAACTCTTTACAACAGAGGAAACAAGAGGCGCGAGGCTCCTTGCACTTTCACCCAACCTGCAGCTTGAATCACATCGTGATTCCTTCCAAAGCTTCTCGTAAACACCAACCCTCGCTTCTTCAATAAATCTCCGCCTTATTGTTTTGCAAAATTTTCATACCTGCTCCGGGCACTGCTAACAAACCGAGGATCACCTAAGCCTCGCCTTTACCTTTTTCTCTCCTATCACTTTTTAGTTTTCTTTTGGGTGCCATTTTTCACTATGTCGAACTCACCCAAAAAAATTCACGAACACGAATACCGCCCAACGAAATCAACTCACCCCCACACAAAGCACTACCCTTCTTCAATCACCATAAACACAGAGACAAACACTCCCACGAAAATCACCAACACGTAAGCACTATTCACAACCATCCACACTTCCACACAACTCAATTCAATGGGTTTCACCCTTTCACACTCAAAATTTCAATGCAAAATGGTTGAGAAACGCTTACTTGAAACGTGTTATGTCCAAAAACGCCTTGAATTGAATTGGATTAGATGAAAATTCGAAAATCCCCAAATCTCTTTTGAAAACCCTAACCTTGAATTTTCGCAATTTCTCCGCTTGTTTCTTTAATCGCGAAATGGGATGGAAGAGGGAATGTGTTAGTGATCAATGGAGTAAGGAAAAGGATTGATTTGAGCCAAAGATTTGTGGAGAGTAAGTGAGGAGGATGAGTTCGTAATGTAAAATGAAAGCAAAAGAGGGAAAATCGCCGGTTTTAAACGCAGACTGCTTTCATGGTTCGATCGCCGCGCATGATGCGCCGCCAGCGTATCGCTTGTTATCAGACAGCTGCTAGCCTGTAAGTCACGCCGCCATGCGCCGATGAAACTCGTTGCTACGGCGAGCGTGATTTTATCCAGATGCAGACCCTCGTTGCTTTAGATCACGCTCGCTGCAGCGATGTATGTTACCGCCGCGGCGATCGTGATTAGTTTTCTCGCCCGATCCTTGAGTGCTTTTGTCACCACTTGAAAACCAATCCGAAATCCCGCATTAACAAAATAAAAAAAATAAAAAATTTATAACTAAAAAGAATGCATGAAACAAACAAAATTAAATTAAAATAACATAAAATAAAACTCAAACTAATCTAAAATTTGGGTTGCCTCCCAAAAAGCGCTTGTTTAAAGTCTTAAGCTCGACTTTTCCTTTTCTCATCAATTTGGATTCAAGAAGAATTGAAACCCTCTCGCCTCGCATTGCCATTCTCAATATAAGGTTTCAATCCTTTGCCCGTTGACTTTGAATGTGCCTTTCGCCGGGTGGTGCACTCTATTGCCCCATGCGGAAACACTTGATGAATGATAAATGGGCCTGATCCATCGAGCGCAATTTTCCTTTTCCCGGAAAAAGTCGCACCTCGAGTTGAACAATAGCACTTTGTCGCCCTCTTTGAATTCCTTGTTCACAATGTGTTTGTCATGCCACCGCTTAGTCTTTTCTTTGTAAATCCGGGCATTCTCGTAGGCATCATTGCGAAACTCTTCCATCTCATTAAGTTTCAAAGAAACGCTTTGCGCCCGCAGCCTTGTAGATCAAAATTCAGAAATTTTACCGCCCAATACGACCTATGCTCTAACTCCACCGGCAAGTGACAAGCTTTTCCGTAAACCATCCCGTAGGCGACATTCCTATTGGTGTTTTGAATGCCGCCCTATATGCCCATAGTGCATCATCAAGCTTAGTTGCCCAATCCTTTCGGGATGCGTTCACCTGCCTTCTCCAGATTCGCTTTCACTCTCTATTCGAAACTTCGACTTGGCCACCGGGTTTGTGGATGATATGGGGTTGCAACTCGATGTGTAACTCCATACTTGCTTAACTTTGATGTGAATAGGCGACAAAAATGAGAGCCACCATCACCGATAATGGCTCTTGGCGTGCCAAACCTTGAAAAGATATTCTTCTTTACGAACTTGATAACGACACGAGCATCGCTTGTTGGCAACGCGCAGCCTTCCACCCACTTCGACACATAATCTACAAAGAACCAAAATGAAACGGTTAGAAAACGAAGAAGGAAAAGGTCCCATAAAATCTATCCCCCAAACATCAAACAATTCTACTTCTAGGATATTATTTAAAGGCATAGCATTTCTCCTAGAAATATTCCCAACCCGTTGACACTCGCACAACTCATCACAAATTGAAATGCATCTTTAAAAAGAGTAGGCCAGAAAAATCCCGATTGAAGAACTTTTGCCGCGGTCTTTGTCGAACCGAAATGACCACCAACTTCCATAGAATGACAAAGGACGAATTATATTCGCACCTCTTCCTCCTCGCACACATCGCCTTATCATCCGATCAAGACAATGCTTGTACAAAAATGGATCCTCCCAAAAGTAGTATTTTAAATCGCAAAAAATTTCTTTCGCCTCTCGGGAGTTCATTCCAGGGGGCATAACCTTTCTTGCCAAGTAGTTCGCAATGTCCGCAAACCATGGTCCTTCCCGAATAGCAAACAACCGCTCATCAGAAAGTATTCGTTGATTGGCTTTTTCTTCCTCTCGATCTTCTTCATTGGATTCCAATCGGGATAAATGGTCGGCTACTTGATTTTCTCGTTCCTTTCTTGTCTTTGATCTCCAAGTCGAATTCCCGTAGGAGTAATACCCATCGCAATAATCGTGGCTTGGAATCCCGCTTTTGCCAGAGGTACTTCAAAGGCAAAGATGGTCCGTGTACACGATAACCTTGGTACCTAGCAAATAAGAACGAAACTTATCAATAGAAAACACTACCGCTAAAAAATTCTTTCTCAGTGGGCATAATTCAGCCTTGAGGGCCCGTTAACGCCTTACCGGCATAATAAATCACATGCAATACCTTACCTTTTCGCTGTCCTAAAACAGCCCCTAAAGCATAATCGCCGCATCACACATGAGTTCAAAAGGTAGTTCCCAATCGGGCGCAACAATAATAGGAGCAGAAATTAATTTTTCTTTCAAGCACTTAAATGCATCTAAACACTCTTGATGAAATTAAAAGGAACATCCTTAGCTAATAATTCACAAAGAGGTTTAGAGATTTTAGAAAAATCCCGTATGAATCTTCTATAAAAGCCTCGCATGCCCAAGGAAGCTTCGACACCTTCACCGAATTTGGAGGTGGTAGTTTCTCAATAACTTCAATCTTCGCCGATCCACCTCAATGCCGCTTTGCCGATATCCGATGACCCAACACGATCCCATCTCGTACCATGAAATGGCATTTTTTCCCAATTGAGCACCAAGTTAGTGTCAACACATCTCGCAAAACATTTGACAAATTAGTTAAACAATCATCGAAAGAATTTCCAAAAACAGAAAAAATCGCCCATGAAAACTTCAATGGACTTCTCAACCATATCGGAAAAAATCGAGATCATGCAACGTTGAAAAGTTGCAGAGCGTTGCATAGGCCAAAAGGCATTCTTCGATAGGCAAATGTTCCGTATGGGCACGTGAAAGTCGCCTTCTTGATCTTCCGCTATTGCAATTTGGTTGTAGCCCTCAATATCCATCTAGGAAGCAAGAGAACTCATGGCCTCGCTAACCTCTCTAACATTTGATCGATGAATGGCAATGGAAAATGATCTTTACGAGTCGCAGAATTCAGCTTGCGATAATCAATACATACTCCATCCCGTGGACTGCTCGTGTTCGGGATCAGCTCATTGTTGTCATTCCGACCACCGCCATTCCTCCCTTCTTCTACTCACCCGAACCGGACTCACCCATGCACTATCTCGAAATTGGATAAATTATGCCCGCATCTAAAAGCTTTAACACCTCCTTCTTGACCACTTCTTGCATCGATGGGTTCAATCTTCG
Source organism: Pistacia integerrima (assembly GCA_026225825.1). Taxonomy (NCBI): domain Eukaryota; kingdom Viridiplantae; phylum Streptophyta; class Magnoliopsida; order Sapindales; family Anacardiaceae; genus Pistacia; species Pistacia integerrima. Next base: position 25,614,960 of record CM047741.1, on the reverse strand, counting down.
TTGTGGTTGGACAAAGAGGCTTGAAACTTTCCTCCATTAAGATCTTGTGCGTGCATTGAAGGACCGATACCTTTGATATCCGCAATTGTCCATCCAAGGGCCTTCTTGTACCTTCTCAAAATGCGCAAAGAACTTGTCTTCCTCTATAACACTCAAAGAAGCATTAATAATGACCGGAAAGAATTTATCCTCTTCTAAAAATGCATACCTTAAATGAGATGGTAGTTGCTTGAGCTCAAGTGTAGGCGCCTTCATGGTTGGTAGAGTTGACCGAGACTCCACACCCAATTTCTCTCGATCAATTTACCCTGGACGACCTAAGGGTGGTAAAGCTCTTAAGTATCTTAGACACTCACTTAACTCTTCACTAACAACCTCATCCTCTTGGTCTCTAGAATTCATCAAGCAATTCTCTAAAGGCAAGATTGGGTAGTTCTCTTCAAAATTCTGCTCCCACTACTTGTCGAGAACATCGATCTTAAAGCATGAATCTAACTCGACGGACGCTTCATAGAGTTGAATACATCAAATTCCACTTGCTCATCCTCTACCCTTAAGATCAATTTTCCTTGGTGGACATCTATCAATGTTCTCCCCGTGGGCGTTAAAAGGTCTCCCTAAAATTAAAGGTATTTCCCTATCTTCCTCCATATCTAGCACTATGAAATCTACAGGAATATCACTTTATCTACCTTAATCAGACGTCTTCAACTACCCCCTAGGATATGTGATCGATCTATCGCCTAATTGGAGAGACACGGTGGTTGGCTTTACTTCCCCCAATCCAAGTTTCCCGTAAATGGAAAACGGCATTAAGTTAATACTAGCCCCTAAATCGCATAGCACTTTATCAAAATAACAACTACCAATAATACAAGGGATAGTGAAACTCCCCGGATCTCGTAGTTTAGGTGGTAGTTTCTTTTGAATCACAGCATTCCTCTCAAGATGACTTTCTCGTGTTCCGAATTTTCTCTTATGCGTGAGGATCTCCTTCAAAAATTTCGCATATTTCGCATCTGCTCAAGCATATCAACAAAAGGAATATTAATATGTAGATCATGGAACATGTCAATAAACTTACCGAATTGCTTGTCTAGCTTCCGATTCTTCAACCGTTGTGGATACGGCAAGGTTGCCTCGGCTTGAAGAATTATTCGTGCATATGTACGGCCGCCAGCTGCTCGATTCATCGCCGCGGCGATCGCGAGATATCTCGACGAAATTGGTGCGTGTGCACGCCGCCGCGGTGACCATATTCATCGCCACGGCGATCGTCCCTTTTTCCCGACGGACTCCTCGCATTTTCACGCCGCCGCGGCGACCATCATCTTCGCCGCGGCGATCGTCCTCTTTCTCATCCTTCAGTTTGGTTCTAACCTGCTTTTCACCTCTGCGGCTTTTCGGGTTTTTCTAACCTCTGCGGGGCACCTTGCGAATTTTCCAAATTTTTTTCCACTCCTCGGTGATTGCATGTGCCTGCTTCCTTTGGATTTTTCTCCGTATCACTCGTAAAACCCCTTGGCCTCTTCCCCGCCAATATATTATGAATCGCCCAATTTGAGTCTCTAGGTTCCTTATAGATGCAGATTGGTTTTGAACCGTAACGCCGGTCTTCTCAAACCTCTTGCTTGTCTCCTCAATGAACTTGGTTAATGCGCTTTCCAAGTTTGATTTGTGCTCTTGAGGTTGAAAAACAGGTGTTTGTTTTTGCTCATTGTTATTGCTCCATGAAAAATTAGGGTGTTTCCTCCATGCTGGATTATACGTATTGGAGTACGGATTCCCTTGCCCTCTTTGGAAATTGTTGACGTAGTTGGCTTGTTCATGTTAAGCAAACCGGTTTCCTTCTTGGCAATCGCTTGACGATGGTTTCCGCACAAAGGTCACATGTTAGAGATGACGATTCAATTGCATTAATTTTCAATACATTACCCAATTGTTTCTGGATGTTCGTAAGTTGAGCAGCCAATGCAGTGTAACTGTCGACTTCGTGCACTCCCGCTGATCTCCTCGCTGAATTTCTTTCTGGGGTCCTCATATAGTTGTTGTTCGCCATTACCTCGATCGATTGTATGCTTCTTCTGGTGTTTTGGTGTTCAATGCTCCCCCACTTGCAGCATCAATCATGGCTTGAATGTTTGGTAGCAAACCTTGGTAGAACGTTTGCACTTGTGACCAGATCGGTATACCATGATGTGGGCACCTCCGTAGAAGATCCTTAAACCTTTCCCATGCTTCATACAATGACTCAACTCCCGTTGATAAAAGTTGGTAATCTCACTCCTCAATTTGGCCGACTTGGCAGGTGGAAAGTACTTAGTGAGGAACGCTTGAGCCAACTCATTCCATGTCGTGATACTCCCAGATGGCAATGATATCAACCAAGCCTTAGCTTTATCCCGTAGAGAGAATGGGAAAAGCCTTAGTCCTGATTGCATCCCTGATACCCCATTATGCTTGAATGTGTCACACAACTCGAGAAAATTTGCGATATGCGAGTTAGGATCATCGCTTGGTAACCCAAATGAATTGGATTGACGCCGAATCATTCCAATAATTGCCGGCTTAATCTCGAAATTGTTCGCTTGAACGGGTGGTCTCCCCGATACTTGAATAACAACCATCAATAGTAGGACTAGAATAGTCTTTCAATGCTCTCTGAACCACTGCTACTCCACCCATTGCATTTTCTCCCAAATTATCCTCATTCTCATTCTCTTGATTTTGCATATTAGGATTGATAACTCCTCTGTTAGCCATTGCTTGTTCAGATTCAGCTTGTCTCTTTTCTCTTCTCAACTGTTTTGCGGTTCTCTCGATCTCAAAATCAAGTGGATTAAGATGACCTCGACCTCCTGAACGTAAACTCTCCGCATTCTAGCCGAAAACCACAAATAAGACAAACAAAAATAACAATTAATCAGTAAATAAAAATAAACAAATCAAACTAGCAGCTAAATATTTCGTATTGATATTGGTAAAATAATAGTTCCCCGGCAACGGCGCCAAAAACTTGGCAGGCTATTCGCAAGTGTACGAAATCGCGCAAGTAGTAAAACTCGAGTAAACGAGTGTCGAATCCCAAGGGAACTACCTACCAAGTACCAAACTATTATATTCTATTACTATTTGATTAAACTGAAGTTTAAGGATGATTTTAATGAAAAAGTAAACAAACTAACCACTAAAAATTAAGTACTGAATGAAAGTGAAACTTGTAAACACTTTGAAGTAAAAATCAATATGACTAAACCTAGGGCATAGATTTCACACCAATTTAATCCTATACATTGACTTTTGTTGTTAACCTAATCGAGTGTATTCTAAAACCAAATCCCCTATTATTCCACTAACTCTCTCTCGAGCAATTAGCAAATTAACCCTTAAACAATAACCCAAGATATCTCTAAATTGGAGTTAGGAGCTAAGAGATCATTAAGCTCTATGGAATTTACCGAGCCTCACAGATCGCGGTAACCTATCTCTAGCGTCGCAATCTATGGTTTTATTACCTAAGACAAATCAGGTTTCATCTCTCGATCTCAACCTAACCCTTACAATCATTCAACCCTCGGGCCCTTGAGAATTGAAAGCATTATGCATAGTAATAAAACTTAGAATCATAAACTCAATAAGGATGAACAACCATTCAAGTCAACATATATTCATAAATCGGGCTACATCTTAGCCCTAGACAAGAAAGTTAGTTCATAATCAAAATAATAAAACCCATCATTCTGATTAATAACATCGATCTAAGAAAAAGATAAACTTCTAATCGGTGAACGAGCCGTCAGATCCCGATCTCTCCAATTGGTAGCCGTCCCTCTTCTTCTCCCCTCTAAGTCCCCTTTAACTTCTTCAAGACTCTCCTTTATATCCTCTTGGGTTCTGGTCGTGCTTAGGAATAATATTAGAAAACTCGGCCCATTCAGATTTGGATTAGGATAATGAATTAACAAAACTCGCAACCCACCGCCGCGCGGTGAGAATGATCGCCGCGGCGATCGTTCCTTCTATCCAAAGAATCTGTAAACTTCAGAATTAGATGAAGTAATCAACACGAACATTGTAGCTCTTTGAATAAGCTTTCCAACGCCACCAGAATCGTCAAATTCCGACTTCTACAGCTCAAGTTATGATAGAAACATCGAGGCATACTCATGATGAAGAATTTCCAGATTTTCCGTAACATCTTCGACGTACCACAACTCCCCTCATTTCGACCCCCGATTCTTGTGCCGCTTTGTTCCTGCGTGTCGTGAATCCTATCGATAGCTTTCTTTTCCCTTCAATAACCTGTTTGAGCCTGAAAACACTTAAAGTGCACCCGTGATCCCATAAATGGTATTTATGAAAGAAATAATCCAAATTCCATACTTTAAGCACATTTTCCATAAATAAACCAATTAAATCACTAACAAAATATCAACATTCAAGCCCTTATCAATAGTCCATGGTCCAAGATGAGGGGGCTCTCACAATGGCAATATCTGAAGATGTTTTAATCTACCAATATGCGATGGAAGCTTCTGTAAACTACTAGTTTCTCTTATATCCAGATGTTGCAAATTGCCAAGGTCCCCCAATTTTGTCGACAACTCTGTAATATAAGTGGCAGACTGAGTCGGGCAACCTTGTGATATGAGTGTAAGAAAGATCCCAATAGCGCAGATGTTGCAAGTCGCCAATTAACTCTGGCGGCTCAGTGATTCCATAGTGACTCAATGATAACACTCGTAAACCACGACATCTCATCAATAGACTGCGAACATTGTTAGTTATTTGACAGTTTTTAAACTTATCAACAATTGGCAAGAAAGTCTACACACACTTGTTTGGATCGAAGGCCTCAAAATTTAGAAAGACATCAAATTTTCTTGGAAAGTAAGACAAATGTCGTGCCTTTTCATGAATCTTGTATTCCTCACCCTCTTGCAACCTGAGACATCTTTCTCCGGCCACAAATTGAGCCAAATCATTGATAAGATCGTGCATTTTATACCGAAACCCACTCTCATGGCTACAACGTTGGAAGAGTGATCTTGAAACTAGTTCGTGAAAATATTGGCTACCAATGTCTTCACCTTGTGACTGTTGCACAAAACCTTACGCTATCCACAACCAGACTAAGTTCTTCTCATCAAACTCATATCCCTTGGGAAAATCGCACAATAAGCAAAGCAAGTTTTCAAATGCTGAGGGAGATGATGATAGCTCAAAATTAGCTCCGGAAGGATGCCACAATACTGATCAAGAAATTCCCACACTTCACTATTGAAAATGAGCAGCCACTCACCCATATCTAAACTAGAGTGCAATAGGCCTCCCAATGCCTTGCTGCTAAAGGTAAACCTTTACATTTATCAGCTATTCTCTTACCAATGATCTCCAAGTTTGGACAAGTTGCAGAATTCAATCCGGAGAAGGCATGATGTGCAAACAATGTCCAACAATCATCTTCCGATAGTTCCTGCAAACAGAAAATAGGACCTATGCCAACGATTTGTGCAACATGTTTACTACGAGTTGTTATAATTATCTTGCTCCCAGGTGCACCAGCTCTGAACAGAAGCCGCAAAACATCCCATTCACCATAATTCTCATTCCATAAATCATCTAAACCCAGTAAAAACTTTTTTGACTCCAGCTTCTTTCTCAACATTTTTTTAAGTGGTTCAAGGTTTATAACATGAGAGCACCCTTTACCCAACGACTCCAAGATCGCCTTTGTAACCTTTACCAAATCAAAGTCTCCTGATACGAAAGCCCACCCTTTGAGGTCAAAATGTGTATCCACCTTTCGTCACTATACACAGTCTGACTCAAGGTTGTCTTGCCAACACTGCCTTGACCTACTAAGGAAACAACACTGACTCCCGCTTCAATATCCTCTTTCAAGAAGTCAATTAACTTCTTGCTATCCTCTTTCCTTCCAAAGACATGATCAACTAACAAAGAAGTCGAGGGTAACGTTCGCCACAGCCCGGTAGCCTTCTCCACAACATTTTCTCTCAAACCAAGCTTTACTATCTCTTTTGCAATTTTATTGAATCTCTCAGTTATCTTCTTTATATTGTCAGCTAACTACTGGTTGAAGGCAACAGCAACAACTGGCTTTAAAGGACTGCACCCACTCGTCAACACGCTCTGCTTGAATCTCAAGATTTGAGTGGCAAATTTATCCAGTACATCTTCAGCATCATCTGCCAAATCTTGTAATTCATCAAACCATAATTTAACAGCACTGTCTTCCATCTGTAACAATGAAGCCACCAATGCAAATCTTTTAAACAACTAACAAACCCTTAAACTAATAATTAACAACAAAAAAATAACATTGATTACACTGATTTTTTCTATTTTACATAAACCAGAATAACAATTTTAGAATTCCAAGACTATATTTCTTTACCTGCTTTTCCTCAACGTCTTTAGTCACAGCATCTATTTTTGAAACTAATAACCTCAGTTTCATCACTTCATAATCAATTTTCCATTGAGTAGCAACCTTCAACAGCTCACGAGAAGCCAATCTATCCAGTAAGACTGAAATAAAAGATGAAACAAAGATTTCACCGAGAGTCATTGTTAAGCTCTCAACAGCTGCCGTACACTAGCTGAATAAAACCCTAGAAGCCACTCTATAGTCTATTATGATATTTACTCCTATTCTCTCTTCTCTCCACTTAGCAGAAAACAAAAGAGAGTTGGTGTGGGCTAAGAAAAGCTTAATATTTTTCCTTTGAATCTTGATTCTTTCTAGTATATTTTACGGTTTCAAGAATCTTTTGAATCCGAATGTATTAAACAATACAACACAGTGAGATGTTTTTGGTTGGGAGGGAGCAATGTTTTAAAACCCGACCCGACTCGGTCGGTTCAACCGGGACTCGGCCAGTCAGCCGGGCCGGGTGAGCCTTATAACCGGTAGAATTACTCTGCAGCTTGACCCGCGGTTGGACCGAGGCGCTGTAGCACCCGCCGGTCCAATCGGTGACTTTAATGAAAACCGGGTCATGCACATTAATACAAAATTTAAAAAATGAAAATATTAAATTTAATAAATACTAAAACAATAACCACTTGACTTGAGTCTTGACTTAAACAGTATCAACATTTCCCCCCATTTTGACATTTTCTCGCTACTTCTTCCCTCTCTTTCGTCTGAAAACTCTGAAAACTATTTTGCATTTTGCATTTTCATCATCCACGAGTCTCCCCTTCACTAGTTCACCTTCGAATCTCGTCGCATTAGCCTTCACCGTCAACTGTATAGCTCGTTGTCAGCTGGGCTACTAGAGTACCGCACAATCTATTCTCAATCCTCTCTTCACCGCTGACCGCTTCGATCTTCTCACCATCGATCAGGAAGCTACACTCTCGTTGTCATCTTCTTCTTGCTCAGGAACTGACGAACTATGGGCAATCGCGATCTCTTCTTCTCTTTTGCAATCTGCGATTCGCTTCTATTCAAGACTTCGTTGTTCAAGCGTTCATCCGTCGCCGTTGAGCTCCACCTCTCCAACGGTCAACGACAACTTGTCTTCGGTCTTCACCAACACCAAGTATTGATTTGTATTTTCATTTTTAGTTTTTTACTACAATGTTTATACTTTAACTTTATAGTTTATAGTTTATAACTTTGCAGTTTATATTGCCGTTTGTAATCAGCAAGAGTCCCCATTGTCTCAGCATTGATTGACTTGTTATGTGATCTGTAATTTTCTTTTAGCTCTTTTCGTGGTAATTTGATGTTATCTGTTTATATTGTGATTGTAACATTTAGTTTTAGGCCGTTGATTGACTTCATTTGTGATGCTGATGTAAAGTGAAGTTGAACACATGTTAATAATTTGAACCCCAAATCTTATACTTTAAATTTGTGTAGTCTCATTTTCTTATAGTATAGCATTAGAAACAAAAAGTTAAATTGCCAGCTCAAAAAGTTAGAATCACACATCAATAAACCATATATGGGAAATGGATGAGGCATTACGTGGTGCCTATTGGGATTGTATTATTCAAAAGTTGTCTTAACTAATTACCATTTTTTATATATATCCTAAGAAGACCCACCAACTCCCTTGATTTTCTAAAGATTTCATCTCCGCAAAATAACAACAAAATTTTTATACACCGAACATGGTTTTATTCCTTAGTTTATAAGTAAATTGTCATGGAATTTATTAGCTCATGGACTATAATATTGGAAACTGTTTTTACCACCATCAAGTGATGGATTTATAACATTAACACTTAGATGCTACAAAATAACTTATAAATAAATAATAATTACACGTTTCAAGGAATTTCTAAAATCCCGACATTTATATCCTAAAGTGATATGTCATTTTATATAGTATTGATATGATAATGTAAAGTAAAATGATACATCACTTTGCAACATCGGTTTCTTCTATTGATAGTCAGTTTCTTCTATTAATAGTATGAGTGATTGCAAAGTGTTTGTGGTGAAAAATGATTGATTAGTTGCTCTCTAAATTGTTGTAACTTGTAACTTGTAAGTTGTAAGTTTGTTTGTTTCAGTTTAGTCAGTTCACTACATTAGCTTACATATATATTTTGATGTTACAGCCTGTCGGTTGAGATGTCATCATCTAGGTCTTGTCAACAATCTACTTCCACAGATGTTTCACAAACTTTTTGAGGAAGAAATGATATAGCATGGGCACATGTTAATGAGGGAGTGGATGAAAATGGGAAGAAGATATTAACATGTCTTTACTGTGGCAAGATAATTAGAGGTGGAGGAATTTATCGAGTGAAATTGCATCTAGCGCGTGTAAAGGGAGAAGTTGGAAAGTGCCCTAAAGTTCCTTTCGATGTTAAATTCAAGATTGGAGTAGCACTAAATGAAATTGGGGCCAAGAATAAACAAAAAGTTGAACTTCGTAAGAATGTCAATCCTTATGGAGCTAGTGTACAACAAGAAGAGGGTGATATGTTAGATGAAGATCAAGAGTGTGAAGAGGTATCTCCATGTCCAGCTCCAGCTCCAAATTCAATTTCAAGCTCTAAGAGAAAAAAATCTATTGGGATAGGTGACTATTTTGCTCCGAGGACTAAGGCTGGGTCTCAGCCCTCAATTAGGAGTGTTTTAGTTGGAAAAGAAGCTAAGTGGAGAGCGGACATGGCTGTTGCAAGGTTATTTTATGATTCTTGCATTCCAACTAATGTTATTAATTCAATTTATTTTCAACCTATGGCGGATGCTATAGTTGCAATTGGTCCTGGGTATAAAATCCCAACTTATCATAATTTGCGTGTAAATTTATTGAGAGATGCAAGGAAAGAAGTGCAATTACTTATTGATAGTTACAAGAAAACTTGGGAGGATGTTGGATGTACTTTAATGGCTGATGGTTGGATAGATAATTCACATAGGTCGTTGATTAATTTCCTAGTATACTATCCTAAAAGAGTGTGTTTTGTGAAATCAGTGGATGCTTCAGATGTTGTAAATGATGCTCCAACATTGTGTAGCTTGTTTGAGGAAATAGCTTTATGGGTTGGACCAAACAATATTGTCCATCTTGTCACTGACAATGGAGCAAATTATAAAGCGGTTGGAAAGTTGTTGACTGACAAATATAGCAGTATTACTTGGTCTCCTTGTGCAGCACATTGCATTAATTTGACGTTGAAAGACATAGCTGAGATGAGTCATATAGTCAACCTTTCGACACGTGCATCTGAGGTTACAAAGTTTGTGTATAATCATTCCCTTGTGCTAGCTTTGCTGAGGAAAAAACAGGTTATATACTTTTACTTCATATGTTTATAATTTACATTGTCAAGACATATTATATATGTATACTTTTTAATAATTTACTAAGTACTAACATCTATTGTCTATCACTTGAATAGGGTTGGACAGAAATTATACGCCTAGGTGCAACCCGTTTTGCCACTACTTTCATTGCATTAAGCAGCCTACATCAGCACAAACATGACTTGCAATCTACAGTGACAGATAGAACTTTTGTGGAGTCTCGATATGTAAAAACTAATAAAGGCAAAGCCTTTATTTTCATAGTTCTAGATAACCGGTTCTGGGATGACATTGGTATAATTTCCAAAGTTGTGAGTCCATTGATGTGTATGTTCCGGATTGTAGACTCAGATGAGAGGCCTTCAATAGGATATGTGTATGATGGCATGTACAGAACGAGAAAGGGGATCAAGAAGTTGTTTAAGAACAAGAAAAATTTGTACAAGCCTTATACAACAATTATTAAGATGCGTTGGGATAGGATGTTGCACCGTGATATTCATGCAGCAGCATATTTTTTGAATCCTGCTTTCAAATATGATGAAGATACTTTTTCCAAAAAACCTGAGGTCATGTTTGATTTTCTTGACACTATTGACAATAAAGCAGGTGCATTCAAAATGAGCAAGACAAAGTTACTGGAGGAGAGTAGATTATATCGAGACCGTCTGGAAAGCTTTTCTCGTGAGCTTGCTCTTCAAACTTGCAAAACTACACTGCCGGGTATGTAATAGTTATTAACTTTTTAAGTTTAATTTTTAAGTTATGAAATTGTGTTTATTTCTTATGTAATTTATAATTTTATTCTCAATTAGATGAATGGTGGAGGACATTTGGCTTTAGTGCCCCAAATTTGCAAAAGTTTGCAATCAAAATTCTAAGTCAAACTTCAGCCTCTTTCGGATGTGAGCGAAATTAGAGTGTTTTTGAACGCATACATACTAAAAAGCGGAATAGATTGGAGCATTCATGGTTGAATGATTTGGTTTTCACTCATTATAACTTGCGTTTGCAAAATAGGTATAAAGCCTTCTTCATTTTTTTATTTCTATTGATGTCTTTCTTGGTATTGATTTGAATATTTAATTCTTCTATTTTAGGAGTTGTTATAAGAAAATTACATATGATCCTATTGATTATGAGAGTGTTGATAAAACTGAATGGTGGATAGTTGATAAGGAAGAGGAGGTTGGTGAGCTTAATTATGAAGAATTGGAACAATCATTATATGGAGAAGGAGCTATTCCTATAGATGGTGGTGAATCTGGTGATCACCTTTCTTATTATGACTTAGCAGATGCTTCAGAAGGTTATTTACAATTTTTTAAGCGATTTCAATTTGGTATTATCTAGTTTATATGGGAAAATTTAACTTATGGTTTTCCTTTTTTGCTAGAATTTTTTGTAGATGATGTCGCCAATGTTACTAATGATGACGATTCTCTACCAGGTGGTGTGTGAATTATGAATTGTGAATTTTAATTGAGGATAGAATGATGGATTGAAGACCGTTCGGTGAAGATCATTTTTGGTTAGAATGTTGAAGTGTTGATTTGGAAGTTGAAAACTTGAAAGTTGAAACAACTATTATGTGATTTTTGATTTTTCTTCATTTATTTTGTTAGTTTGATTTGAAATTTGTTGTATTATTGATGTAATGATGTATGATAATGCTTTGTTAAGGAGTTTTTATACTAGAATTTATAATTTGGAGCAAAATCTGGAAAATACAGGTTCTGTGAACAGTGTTTTTGTGACGTCATCATGATGATATCACCAGTTGAATCAACTGGTTAAACCAATCGACCCGAGACCCAGCCATTTTGTCGGGTTTTGTCCCGAGTCGGTTTTTAAAACATTGGGAGGGAGAAAGCGGGTCGGTTTTTAAAACATTGGGAGGGAGAAAAGCGACCCAGGACAAAATCCAGATTTTTTCTGATTTAGTGGGGCCAGCGCAATGTTTCTTAAATATTTAATTCAATATTTTTTTTTTTCATTTTTTCTTTGAATCTTGAAATTATATAAATATTATTTCTTGAATTTCTACTTTTATTTATAAGGTTTAATTTCTTTTGAAAGCTTAAAAATATATACATTACTTTGAACTCAAACAACATTTGCTAAGTCTTATATCCTTTAATAACATTTGCTCAATCTTACGTTTTCTTTACTGATTCATAACGAAATTTTAATTCTTTTATAATTAAAATTATTCTTATTTATTAAATTTACTTTTCCAATATTTTATTCATTTATATATTAGAATATTAGAATTTCTTATCTATTATTTTTGGAAAGTTTAATTACCTATAGAGTTTGATTTACTAAATTTTACCACAATTTGATATCAATTACGCAAAAAAAAAAAAAAAAAATGATGTTGGTACTTGGGTTAGGTGCGTTAGTATTTATCTTCTGTTAATTTAAGTTTCTCTCTGTTTAAAAGTAATGTGAAGACACGTGGCAATTATATCATCCAACGGTTATAATACCTTCATATAAAATACAGAGTTGTTACTTGTTACCTAATCAACAAACAAAGCTTTAGGGCTATCCCAAAAAGATTTAAAAAAAAAAAAACTGTGTCACGCCACAACCATCACGATTTTCCCCAAGACTCCTCCTTGTACCAGGTCTTTTCTTTTTAATTCACTGTTTTCAATCTTTTCTTTTAATTATTGGAATCAAATGATTTGAATAATCGTAAGTTTATGAATTTTTTGTTGGTACTAACTTTCATTGGAGGATGCGTAGCTGAATTATTATTATTTTTTTTTTTGAATTAGTGTAGAAACGGTGTTGCATTGTTGTATACGAAGGCAATTGAGAGTTTTAGGGTTAATGGATTATCTTTATATGATTATTTTGAGGATCTTGGTACAGGGTAATGTTAAAAGAAAATAAATTGAATGTTTCAAGGCTTAATTAATTTCTTTCCCTTGTTGATTTGTTTAACGAGTAAAAGTTTACAATGATTGTGTGATGATTATTTAAATTAATTTAACCAATTGAATAAGTTGTAATATTTTGATTACTGTTATAAATTTATAATATAGCAATGCATAGCATACTGGAAGAATCTAATGATTTGTCTGGTTCAACTTAGAATAATTAACCAAATTAAATGACTACATACTAATAGAGATCAGACTTACTTTAATCTTCTTGAACATTTGCTGAAAGATTGAGGAAATGAGTTAATTTTGTTTCAGAATGCTGTAATGTTTTTTTTTTTATGCGTTTCTTCTAGTTATATCCAAGATTTGTTTTATATATGACTGCATAATGAATAAAATAATATAAATTCTTTATCCACGAATGTCAAAGTTGATTCATTCATTCATTTACTTTTTCTGTGTGCATATGTAAGAATGATGACTTTTTTTTTCTTCTTTACGTTCTTTTGCTTCTTTCTATTGATGCCGGGAGTCAAATACCATGTACAAAATATTGAAGCGTTTCATCTATAAAATAGTAATTCATCTTTGATTGATGAACCTTTAGAAAGAAATTTTACAAAAGCTGTCATTCTCAGCTTTCGATACCAATACTTCAATATCTGGAAATTGTTTTACAAAATCTCAGTGAATCGAAATTAATCACTTTAAGGTAATATTAATTTTCCTCTTGCTACTTCAAACATTTTGGTTTTGCATTATTTTTGTCTTGTTTTATTTTGTGTTAAATGTCTAAGTTATGTTCATCTTCATGCATCAATTGTCTGTTACCATTAATTGAAGTATATATATATATATATATATATATATATATATATATATATATTTTATCCAAATTAATGAATATATTTTCTTGTTTTGTTGATGAATTTACATGTACATATCTAGGAATGGATACTGAAGATAAGCTCTTATGGGGTGATGATAAAGTGGGAAATAGTAGGAGTCAAGCAAGAGTTACACCACCTAAAGTATCCCTAGTTAAAACAATGTCTATGGAGGGTATTGTTAAAAACATAGCTGTAAGTATATTATTCAAATCATTTGATATATGATCATGATGATGACCGGTATAACTTTTTTATTGTTTTTTTGTGAACTATAAACTTTGTGTATGTGGATGAGGACAACTTTGCTATAGTCATACACTAAGATTAATTAGTATGTTTCTTGTTTTTGTTCAACTTTGTGGATGGTGTTATAATATAATGAACAAAATTGTGTGGTTGAATTGTCTAATTTAGTTAACTTTGTTTGATTGTTTTTGGGGGTCCCAAAACAGGCAAACCTTATTTGAATCTGCTGGAACTTTTTTTTTTCAGGGGATTAATCACGTATTCTTATTTTAGGGGGAAAAAAAAAAAAGTTAGCATAGTCCCACCTGACTGTACACCAAACAAAGGGTAGCACCACATTGTGATTGGTCCAACTTCTTAGACAGTCTTTTCATAGGACAGCCAGCTTCTTAGACATGTCTTGTACCAAACACATGATTATTTTAATCCAATCTAGTTTTACCACAGCCAATACTTCAGTCCAGATCCATCTAATCCTATGCACAATACATGGCCTAAGGGCCCTGGGTAATTAAATGATTCCCACGCAGTCCAGTCCATATGGTGGTGGTCACTGGCTTGTGGATTTGGACTTAGGTAATAGTCATTCTTTGGCTTTCTTCTTTATTATTTGATTTCTCTTGCTAGCATCACATAGTAATCCTGGCTAAACATGTCTCTTTTCTTTGTATTAGTATTTTGGTATTCCTGAGAAATAAGGTCTTCCGGCAAAGATATTACCTGAAGATAGATTTTTTTTTTTGGGTAAACCATTTGATTACTCTTGTCTTCTCTCTCTCTCTCTCTCTCTTTTTCTTCCCCCCGCCCCCATGTTGAATATTTGTTTGGTAGATTGGTTATGTCTTTGTACTTCTGTATAGCCAAACTGATTCATAACTCTTTGGGTGTTCGTGGAAATGGATTAGATGCTTTCAACAACTGAAGCCAAGAGTAAATGTGCACCAATTGAGGTGAAGGCAGATTTCACTGCAGACTTTCACAAGAATTCTGGTATTGACCAGTGTTTTGTGCCCATCTTATTTCTGTTCTTCAAATTCATGTTTCCCCCATGTGTTTACATGATTCATTCTTCACTGAGGTTGAATAAGACTGTAGACAAGTCTATAAGACACCTCGCCTAATAGCTGGGGCACTTGTTAAATCACCCAATTGAGAATAAAACTTAGTTTTGCATTCTTTAACATACAAGTAATATATTTGCAGTTCTAATTTTTTTTTATTTTTTTGTCATGCAGAACAGAAAACTCTGGAATACCCTATGATCTTCGAAGAGGGAAAATTTGTACGTTGCTTATTGACCCATGGTATCTGGCCACTAGATTTTGATATACATCTCCCAACATGTGAGAATCTTGAATTCTTGGAAATCAATAGCAATTCCTCTTTGGCATACTTACTGGAATACAAGCCATTTGGCACTGCTCTTAAACAACTTAAGATCAGTAAATGTCCCGGCCTTGTTCTCCATCTTCACCTGATGGAGCTCACCTCTCTTGAGTCTTTGGAGTTCAATAGTTGTTTCTTTCTCTCTTGCTCAATCCAAGACTATTTTCCTCTCACTCTTAAAAAATTGAAGATCGTGAATTGCCCAAATTCAGAATTAGTACTCAAGGTATTGATGGAACAAAAAGGTTTGTCCATTGAATCCTTGTTGATAGAAGGTTGTTCTTCACTCTTTTCCTTTCCAATGGACAAGTTACCTGCCACTATCAGACACCTAAAGATAGAAAATTGTGTCAATTTAACGTCATTCAGTGAATCTTTGAAGATAGAAAAAGATCATTCTGTCATTTTTGGTGTTGAAGATGATTCAAATTTACAGAATTTGGCCTTATTTAGTACCCTAAATCTTAGAGAGTTAGAGATTTGGGATTGTCCAAATCTTAAGCTCTTACCTGAGGGCTTGTTCAACCTCAAGAATCTTGAGCTACTGTCATTGAGTAATTGTTTTAGTCTTGTGTGTTTCCCAGAAGAAGGGTTGCCCAGTACCAGCCTGAAATCGCTTTTAATTTTTTCATGTTACTGTCTGAAGTCTCTTCCCAATTATTTAGATGAGTTCAGATCGCTTCACACTTTAAGTCTTTTCGTTTGTCCTCGTCTTGTGTCCTTTCCAGGAGGATGTTTGCCCCCAGATTTGGAAACGATATATGTGGCTGATTGTGAAAGACTTATTCAAGTCTGTAAGTGGCGGCTGCATGGACTCAAGCATCTTAAAAGAAAAATCATTATATGGGGATGCCCACGGACTAAAAACTTTGTGTATGAGGATGAGGACAACTTTGACATAGCCATACACTAAGATTAACTAGTCTGCTTCTTGTTTTTATTAAGCTTTCTGGATGATATTATAATATATGTTTATTTCTTGAATTTTTACTCTGTTATCAAAGGTTGATTCTGCATGTTTTTAAGGTTTAATTTCTTTTCAAAGCTTAAAATTTTGTACATTACTTTGAACTCAAACACAACATAATCCAGCAACAGATGTTCTATTCATGTTTTGAAGCACTATTTCTATACATGTTTTTATTCTTAACATTTTTCTAATATTCATTATTATATCTATGTGTTTAGAGTAAATTGAAAGAGATGCATTGGGTGAAGATAACCATGAGGAAAAAAGAACCATTTATACAGATACATTTGAAGGTATATCAAGATCAGAAGTCCGACTTAGGCAGATGTCAAGCACTTTCCTCTCACAAGTCGAACTTCCACAGTCTAATGTACTTGTTATGGTGCGTGGTGACAACTTTTTTCATCCCAACAGCCAAACATGTGATGGGAGGTCGAGTGCTTCTGGGAATTCTGTCGATACGGGTATCTTCTGAGAGTCTTACTCCTTTCTTTCTTTCAACTGCCGGAGACGTGTTTTCCGAGGAACTTGATACTGCGCTAATGTCTGTGACACAGCTTGAAAGAACCTCTCCGGTATTCTGATCCAGCACACGTAGCACACCATCTATTCCACCAACTACTATTGTTGATGCATCATGTTGTAGGTGTTGCAAAGAGTAAATAACATTTGGACTTACTCGAGCCTCCCATAAAGGTTTCATTGTCCTGCAAGATCAATAGAGCAAAATCAATTAAGACACCTAGACTTGTGACTCTCCAAAGGTAAGAATTATGACAACATCCAAGACTTGCTCAAAATGGCAGTTGGCCAAACAGCACAACCATGACAATGAACAAATTCAGATACATTTGTTTCTTCAGTATGGCTAGTTTCAACACTAGTATCTTACAAGCCCCGTACCAAAGAGGTCAATCGACTGTTAATTGTCATGCTTTGTAGTAACACTAAGGAACTTAGAGTAGATAACTTATCTTTACCTATCACCAACAACAGATTTATAGTAACCAAACAGTAAACGTTTCTTCAATTCGTTTCTTGATTCATTAATTTTGAAGGAATCTGCATGCAAGCCTCAAATTTGAAATTGGAGATAGTCAATTTGTCTAAGGTTTTAAACTTGAAAACCAGTTGTAGAATTTTGGCCATCAACTAGCCTGTAAAGTAACATCATTTGCATACCTAAGCTCCCAGCAAGCAGCGTATCCAGCAGTAGTTCCAGCAAACACTTGATGAGAACGTGGATTGTAACACAAGGTCTTTATACCTGTCAGGTTAAGATGAAACAATATCTAAGAAATCACTTGCAGACTATAAAACCATTGAACATGATATTGCATTATTTTAAGTAAAGAAATTTTACTCAAGGAACAAAAAATGAAAAAAGTTGGGAGCTAATCAATAAGCTCAAAAGAAGTTCTTCACACAGTCGGCATATACAACCTGTCGAATAAGCTGATCTTAGTTTAGCTACCCGCTGATCAGAGGAGAGACCAGAAATAGTGATACTGCCATTGGAGGATCCACTAATAATTAACTGATCCTCACTCAAAGACAAGCATGTTACAGGTGCAGCATGCATCCTGCAATTTGGAGACCAAAATAATATCATAAGAAATCTATAAACCTCAGAAGTAGTAAATATGCATTTTCGACGAAGTTCAGAAATGTAGATGTTCAGACAGATTATCTGTAATTATTTAAAGAAAGTTAACTTGACTAATTAAAATTTTCTAAAATACTAGCAAGGAACAAATTTTACAAATTTCTGACAGTACATACCTAATGATACGAGAACATTTCCTACTATACATGTCAAACACACGGGCAGTTCCATCTTCACATCCAATGACAGCCTCTGGATCAAAGTAACTATAAAATAGGAAATAAGCGAATCAGCTGCACTGATTCAGATATAAAGAAAGCAAATCAAAATGATTGTGCATTGTAGCATAGCAGTTTATGTCTGATAATAATATCTTAGAATGTTTATGGTTCCATTAGAATGTAAAGTTTTCTCCCTCAAATGCAAGGCAGAACAAATATATTCAAACAGGTTAGATACGTAAATCAGAACTTACATATTAAAATATTACTGAGTTATGATGCTTGGAGTGAAAAAATAATGCTCAATGTAGAAACACCGTGCATTAAGAATCCTGTTTCACTGATGCACCGATAACTGCAGTTTTGCACCAGATATTGTACACGCAATAGAATGCATAGCATATTTGGCCACACAATTTTGTTACTCCTTATCACAATACTAACATAGAAACATATTAATAATGTAATCAATAAACACAATTTGAAGCCATGTCTCCATACCGCATACATAAACCCTTCATGAATGTTCCTTCACGTGAGGGAAATACACTCATTGTGCCATTACGCCTCCATATGCATATACGAGTGCCAACCAACCCAACAATCTGAAAATGATAATTTGATTTAGAGATTTTCACCAGAGCACAAAATGTTTAAGGAACCCAACATTTTAGTATAACAATACAAAAGTCGCATCCTTTTCATGAAAGGCCAATTCACGATAAAACAGAAAAAATGGAGGTGTATTCGTTTCCTTACCTTCAACTTAAAGTAACCTGGAAACAAGGTTATTCCCATCTTATTCACAAATCAAGTTGAAATGATTTATCGCATTTACATCTGAATAAAACAAATTTGCCTATGAAACAAGAGGTTCTGGTCACAAGGGACAATATCACCACTTGATCCCATGCGTTTATGATTCAGTGAATTGGACATGTATTCATGACCTTACCAATCTTCTAAAAAGAAGAGCAATGATATGGCATATAACACCAATAGAATATTCAGGCTCTCAGATTTTGACAGCAGATAATGGTGTTTCTAAAATTATTAAATTTGACTATTTATATAATGGTAGCCTTCCCTTTCATGTTAAAGAGTTGAAAAAGGGAAAAGAAAGCAGTAGAGTCAAGTCAAGTCTTACATACATGAAATATTTTCCAATAAAAAGGGTATGAATTTTTTTCTGAGTTACCTTGCTCTCGTCAAAATCAAAGTCGACCAGTGAGACTCTACCTGGGATGGAATACTCTTCCACACATTTGTAGCTTTCTAATGACCAGAGACGCATAACCTAAGATCATTGCCATCAAAGATTGTTAGAAGAATAAAACTGTAGAACAAAATTCATCTAACAAGGGAAGCACATGAAAGTAAACTACATAGTACATCACTTTTATTGACCTGGAACCCAACATATCAAACGCAGATTCTGTTACAAAACAAAGTTAACATTTGCGTTGAAAGGATACATCTAAAAATGAGTGACATACACACCAAAAATGATTGATCATAGACACGGCCTGATAGACGCCCAATACACCTATAGTCTCACACTAACTTTATTGCTTTTGGAAACCATCTGATATTTTATTGGATTCACATTCCCATTAAGACCTTCTAGATTATCAAACAAATTAAGGCCTTCTAGGTCATCGTGAATCCTTTTTTGTGATTATTATATTACCCACAGATAGAACAGACAGAAAAGATCAATAAGACTTATCATCTATAACATACCCCAAAAAAAAAAGTCAGAGATACTAAGAATTCTATTAAGTGTTTGCGTAAAAAACACATTAGTAAAGTATTAACAGAAAGCTGAGCAGTTAGTTTTTATGGGATCATACCTGATCGCCTACACCAGTAAGAATCAAGCCTCTCTTCATACGGCACTGATCAACCCTAAAAGAAAGCACTTTCAAAACACAATACACACAATCCATATGCCTATGCATACCCAAAAAATAAGACATAAGATTCAATATCTGTTAAAAGCAATAGTTCATTGTGTTTTCTATCATGGCAACAGAGTTTTGCAATGACTAAGACCATAGGGGAGGCCTAAGAATAATGCAAACTCATCCAACACTACTCTCAACGCTTTACTCATCTTCTCCTCACCTACCCCCTTCTTTTCAATCCCACCCATCTTTAAACTTTCATTGTATTTTTCAATTATGATTCCTTATTAAACCACTTCTAAAACCAATCCACACAAGTTCGGTGGCTAAGCAGGTTCATCCTCTTGTCATAACCAAATCCGCATGACATAATAACCGGTTCCGTAAAAAATTGAAATTTGAACCATTTAAAAAAAAATATAAAGGCCACTTATAAGTAAGCACCAATTCGGTATTAGTTCTAGACTTTCAGCAAATTGACTTGTAACTAACTGCAACTTTGAGTGACATTTTAGCTGTTTAAAATGTTTTCAACGTCTAAAAGTACAATCGAATTAAAATTCCATGCAAATCAAAATAAAACAAGTGTGATAGGTTATTACGGGGATGAATGGCCATTCCATTGATTGATGTCAATGCGTCCTTTGACCAAAGACAACCTATGATGGTTCATAGCAAGCTCCTCTAGATACATCCTCATTGAAGAACTCGAAGTATTGGAAAAGCCATGTGAATCATTCTGCAGCTTGTAATACAGCGCTTGCAGTAACTTACATCTACTAATTATCGCATTCCTTCATCAAAAGAAAATAATATCAAAGTCAATTATACTTTTGCTATAGTCAACGTGATTAATTTTAATAAATAGTTTATTATCCAGTTATGAAGATATTTCACCAAGACTTGCAAACGAGAGAGCATCGAACAAGGTCGAAGAGTCCGAGAGATGAGAAGACTGTACAAAGGATGTCGCGATCGAGGGACTCGATAGTCGTAGGAGGTTTCGCGCTTCTCTTCTTCGACGGTGACCGACAACCGCAAGTTGTCAATTCCATGGGCGCCTCGCTGTCGGCAGCCAAGACACTAGCACAGTTTACAAAGTGCCAGTGGCGCCAGCGGGAGAAGACACAACAGAGACTCCGATTTCAGTTTAGTAATCAGGAAAAAATAGTTTACAGAAGTACAGAACCAATGCCTTCTGAGTTCTGAGATTGAAACCGCGGTGTTGGTCTTGTTGGATGATTGTATATTAAAGAATTATTGGGTTGAGGCCTTTGGGCCAAAATTTCGTCCATATGGAGATACCAGTTAGTCTCCGGCCCATTACCCCCAAGCCCGAGGTTCTTCACCTTCAACTTAACCTAGAAACAAACATAGCACCGTAACCGTCAAACTTCTTTTTTTTAATCAAGGTGTCCAGACTAACTTACGTGTACATCAACTAATCCTCGGTGAAAACTAACGCAACAACCCACCACCACAACCCCTCATTTAAATCTTGGGAGCTTAAGGGATTCGAACCTGAGATTGTGCATCTTAACTATATATCTCAACACTCGTCCTACCACTAGTGCATCTCGTTACACCATCTCCCTAATGGCATCACCAAAACATTAGCCGCCATTGCCCACCACCACCATCAGCACCCAAATTTGTTAAAAAAAATTCCCCCGTCCACTCTTGTTATAGTAGCTCCTCAAAAACAATAGAAATTTGATCACCATGATAGCAACCATCACCACCACCGTAAAATTAGCCAACACCACCAACAAATTAAACAGCACACTGACAAGAATTGGTAATTAAGATTGTTGGGGGCCGTTGGATATATGTAGGTGTAGATGAAGTGTTTTCCGGTTTCATTTTAATTTTGAGACTATATCAATTCTTTGATTTTTAGAATTCCTTTTTGTTAAGGGTATTTTAGACTTTACATAAAGATTAACTGTACATCAAACTAAGGGGCCGGGGTAATAGAATGATTCCCAAGAAGTCCATACAGTGGTGGTCACTGGCTTGTGGATTTAGACTTAGGTAATAGTCATTCTTTGGCTTTCTTTTCTATTATTCTTTGGTAGATTGGTTATATCTTTGTACTTCTGTATAGCCATACTGAATCATAACTCTTTGGGTGTTCATGGAAATGGATTAGATGCCTTCAACGACTGAAGCCAAGAGCAAATGTGCACCAATTGAAGGCAAATTTCACTAAAGACTTCACAAGAATTCTGGTATTGTCCAATGTTTTGTGCCCATCTTATTTCTGTTCTTCAAATTCATATTTCTCCCATGTGTTTACATAATTCATTCTTCATTGAGGTTGAATAAGACTGTAGACAAGTCTACAAGACACCTCGCCTAATAGCTAGGAATCAAACTTAGTTCTGCATTCTTTAATATAGGAGTAATATATTTCCAGCTCTGATTTTTTTTTTTCTTTTTTGTCATGCAGAGTGGAAAACTCTGGAATACTCCACGATCTTGGAAAAGGGAAAATGTGTGCGTTGCTTATTGACCCATGGTATCTGGCCACTGGATTTTGATATACATCTCCCACCATGTGAGAGTCTTCAATTCTTGGAAATCAATAGCAATTCCTCTTTGGCATACTCGCTGGAATACAAGCCATTTGGCACTGCTCTTAAACAACTTAAGATCAGTAAATGTCCCAGTCTTGTTCTCCATCTTCACCTGATGGAACTCACCTCTCTTGAGTCTTTGGAGTTCAATAGTTGTTTCTTTCTCTCTTGCTCAAACCAAGACTATTTTCCTCTCTCTCTTAAAAAATTGACGATCTTGAATTGCCCAAATTCAGAATTAGTACTCAAGTATTGATGGAACAAAAGAGTTTGTCCATTGAATCCTTGTCGATAGAAGGTTGTTCTTCACTCTTTTCCTTTCCAGTGGACAAGTTACCTGCCACTATCAGACACCTAAAGATAGAAAATTTTGTCAATTTAACATTATTCAGTGAATCTTGAAGATAGAAAAAGATCATTATGTCATTTTTGGTGTTGAAGATTATTCACATTTACTGAATTTGGCCTTATTTAGTACCCTAGATCTTAGAGAGTTAGAGATTTGGGATTGTCCACATCTTAAGCTCTTGCCTGAGGGCTTGTTCAACCTCAAGAATCTTGAGCTACTGTCATTAAGTAATTGCTTCAGTCTTGTGTGTTTCCCAGAAGAAGGGTGGCCCAGTACCAGCCTGAAATCGCTTTTAATTTTTTCATGTTACAGTCTGAAGTCTCTTCCCCATTATTTATATAAGTTTAGATCGCTTCACACTTTAAGTCTTTTCGTTTGTCCTCGTCTTGTGTCCTTTCCAGGAGGACGTTTGCCCCCAAATTTGTATGAAGATGAGGAAAACTTTGTGTATGAAGATGAGGAAAACTTTGATATAGTCATATACTAAGATTAATTAGTCTGTTTCTTGTTTTTATTCAGCTTTGATGATGTTATAATATATGTTTGTTTCTTGAATTTTTACTTTGTTATCAAAGGCTTGATTGTGCATATTTTTAAGGTTTATTTCTTTTTAAAGCTTAAAATTTTGCACATTACTTTGAACTCAAACACAACATAATCCAGCAACAGATGTTCTATACATGTTTTGAAGTACTATTTCTATTCATGTTTTTATTCTTAACATTTTTCTAATATTCATTATTATATCTATGTGTTTAGAGTAAATTGAAACAGATGCATTGGGTGAAGATAGGTAGATAACCATGAGGAAGAAAGAATATGCAAGTTGACCATGCAGCAGGTGAGCTTGAATGCTTCGAAATCAAAGGAAATTCTTTTTGGCATGCTTGTTGGAAATTGGAATACAAGCCATTTGATACTGCTAATAAACTACTGACGATCAGTATATTGATCTAATATATGTTAAGCTTTCACCTACAAGTAAAGCAGAGAGGCAAAACAATTTGTGAAAATGATGGTAAACATCAAGTAATTTTTTTTTTTAATTTCAAAATAATTCAATGTGCATGTGTGAATGCCCTAGATATATGTAATATGATTTGTGAGAGATATATGAAACCCATTGTTAATTTGATTCAGGAGAAGGATCCAAGAAAAGTGCCGGTGTCAAGGCAAGAACGTCTCAAGAACTTGACAATGTCTTGACCAGAGAGGAGGTGAGAAAATATGTTCATCCTCGAAATCCCTACTTTGTGTCAAAGCTAAAACAAACTAGAAATCTAAAACAAACTAGAATTTCTAGTTTGTTTTAGCTTTGACACAAAGTAGGGATTTCGAGGATGAACATATTTTCTCACTTCCTCTCTGGTCAAGACATTGTCAAGTTCTTGAGATGTTCTTGCCTCGACACCGACACTTTTCTTGGATCCTTCTCCTGAATCAAATTAACAATGAGTTTCATTTATCTCGCACAAATCCTATTAAATATCTCTAGGACATTCACACATGCACATAGAATTATTTTGAAATGAAAAAAAAAAAAAAAAATACTTGATGCTTACCATTATTTTCACAAATCCTTTTGCCTCTCTGCTTCAATATAGCTGTTCCTTCTGGTGCTTTTTCTTCTTCCTCCTCCTCCTCCTCCTCTTCTTCTTCAACATTATATTCACTGTCACTACCATGACCATCATCAAAATCAGTACCTACATCAGTAATTTCGTGTTCCTCCACTTCTTCCTCCTCCTCTATATCAATGCCCACATGAGGACCAGTTTCATTCTTCTCACAGCCAGATTTCCCAAATAATTTAACATTAAATCCATTGTAACCATTGTATTGAAAAACCTGCACCACATCACTTTAAAAATAAGTAATATAATAATTGATGTCACCTACGTTGTTTGCTAATCTTTAGTTATTTAAGTTTATCCCCTGAGCTAAATGACTACAGAAACTAAGGCTTTGCCTCAAGGAGATTAAATTAACTTTCAAAATCATTTTAACATTTTATTAGCATTTTGAAATAAGGCAATTAACTATGAGAAGCTAAGCAGGTTCTTGATATGAAATTTAAATAGAATTCCTCATAGCACAAAACCAGCGATACAAGCAATTATACAAAATAGTGTCTAGTTAAAATGTTTTCAAAAACATTTTTTGGGTATAATCCAAAAAATATATATATATTTTTTTAATTCCTTTTAAACTGTAAAAACAATTTTTGAATACCATATCACACACTTTCTGATATTAAAAAATATTGAGATGCAACTCAGATTTCTTAATTTCACTTAGTTTTCGGAAATTGTTTTCCCAGCACCATCCTTACAGGCACTGAAAAGTTAACCAAAGTTTTCATTTACAAGCAAGAAAAGCAATTGAAGAAAAATCATCTTAAGCTGCCCAAGTATTCAGATTGAACACCACCACCACCAAAAACAAAAAAAAAAAAAAAAAAAAGCACTAATTTTTCTATAATTAAAATAAGAATAGGCTTAAAATGATAATAAACTCAAATCCAGCATCAAAACTAAAACATCATTAATTTTACGACCAAAGAAACATAATCTAAAAAAAAAAGTTAACCTGTTCCATGGCATTCTGGGCGGCGCTCATGAGTTCGGTAGCTAATCCCAGCTTGCGATGGGTACGAAGCACGGCGAGTGACGTAATATGGCCATGGCACTCATTGCTTTCTTCTTCCATCTTGGCCAACACGTAACCAACAATACGTCCGTTGTAGTCTTCGGCCACGAAGAGGAGCTGCGGCCACTAAAGGATGTGGTAAAAATAATACTTCATCTGGTAGTTCTCCGGCAGACAGAACAAGTTGCAAGCTTGCATTGCAAGTAAGTCATCTACTGTCGCCTTACGTATACACACCATTTTTTCTCTTGATTGAGATTGTGATCGTCTTTTTGGGGTTTAGGTTAGGGTTTGTCCGATTTTGTTTTTGTGGTGACAGAGAAGAGTCAATGGTGTCAGGAGTTGATTTTGTAGGCTTGGCCCATGTTATGGGCTCTTGAGCTGGGCTGCTAAGTGGAAAAACTTGGAGATATCGGTATATTATATATAAAATGAGTGGAGCTTTTTGGCATTGGCACCTGCTATTTTTTACTGCAGCCTCATAAATTCTATAAATATCCTTTATTCCATTTTTTATTTTTTTTAATTTTAAAAGAGTTTTTAATGCGGATATCGACTTTTTACACCGAAATCTTGTATCGACTTATGTGTTTCGTGATTCACATCAATTGTTCTATACGTGTTTTGAAGTACTATTTCTATACATGTTTTTATTCTTAACATTTTTCTAATATTCATTATTATATCTATGTGTTTAGAGTGAATTGAAAGAGATGCATTGGGTGAAGATAACCATTAGGAAAAAAGAATATGTATGTTGAATATGCAGCAGGCGAGCTTGAATGCTTGGAAATCAACAGAAATTCTTTTTTGGCATGCTTGCTGGAAATTGGAATAAAAGCCATTTGATACTGCTCTTAAACAACTGACTATCAATATATTGGTCTAATAGATGTTAAACCCTCACATACAAGCTTGAACTTTTAGGTAGGTGGGATGATAACTTAACACAGGAAATGTCCAGGTTTTGATCTCCAGCTTAACCTGATGAAACTCACTTCTCCTGAATCTTTAGAATTCAATGGTTGCTTCTTTCTCTCTTGCTCAATCCGAGACTATTTTCCTATAACACTTAAAAAATTGAAGATCATTAATTGTACAAATACAGAATTAGTGATCACGGTATTGATGAAAATTCTCAAGTTTTCAGAAAAAAAGAAGTTTCATATACGTGCCAGAAACTGCATAAGACCGCTTGTGAGAGATGAAGGAGGCCAGTTTGTTGATGGGGCTTAATGAAAGGCTTGATTAATGAACAAGGGAAGGATCATAATCAAGTAGTAAAAGCCCTCAAGGATGCTAAAAATGGAAGCAAAAAACACCCTGGGCAACATTGTGGGTGATGTTTAACACAATAATCCTAGCCACTGCTTGATATGTTTATATATATCCATGACAAATCAATCTCAAGCCCCGCACAATTCAACCCCCATACATATTTTTGTATAAATACATCCAGCACACCATACAACCCCCCATGTATCTTTTACACGTTTGTTTGAATAATCAAGAACTGGACCACCCCTAGGTTGTCTAGTCTTTCACGTAATAAATTGTATTTCTTTGTGTTGGAAAAATGTTTTTACACGTTCGTTTGAATAATCAAATGTAATCTACAAATTAGTCCAAGTTTTGTCATTATGCTCAAAGTTGGACTGCCTTGAAGCTTTTGGACACCTGTGTTTCTCTTGACAAGGTTGAAATATTTTCTTTCCTTTCCTGGTATAACAATGGAAATGCTGAAACAATATGAAGCTCTATATAATCATAAAGAAAGTAAATTAATTAAGTGTATCTTGAACTTGAAGTGTGGGAAGAGGTGAGCCATTAAGGAAGTGGGAGACGAGTGAAAGCTCTATCGGGCAGGTAGCTTGGCACTTGATGCCCAGCTCCTCTCACTGTTTCTGTGGCCTTTAACTTATTCATTTCACAAATCTTTAATTTATATTTTCTTTAATATTTCTTGAATTTTCAGTTTATTTACGTTAATCACCTGTGTTTAAAGGAGGCCTTTTGCCGGCGATTGGAGGATGCAACGGTGAAGGGGTTTGGTGGGTTTTGGTGAAGGGGTCACAAGGAAGAGGTTGGAGGTGATTTTGGGTGACAAATCAACCAGAGCAAGGCTGAAAACGCCGACGGCTGGATGGTGGTGGTGGCTGGATGGTGATGATAAGATGATGAGATGGTGATGGTGGCTGAGCGGGGAAATAATAAGTGAAGGTAGGATAATAATAGCAAATTAGCTAACAGTCGTGAATTCTAGAATAAATAGTAATCAAACTTGAGATTCCACTGAACATCGGGCGGGAGCATGTCATTTTGCTCATTTTTATATTTAAATTGTCTTAGGGTTAGATTATTGTAAATAACGTCTTTTGTATAAATAAAAAATATTTTTATTAATTTTTATATATAAATAATAAAAATTTTATTTAAATCTAATAAATTTTTTAAATTTTATAAGAAAGAATATAATTTTTTTTGAAAAAAATTAGTAAGAAAGAAATTAATAAATAAAATATTTAAAAATTTATAATTTATTAATTAAAATTAAGATAAAAAGTAAAATTTGATTTTTCAGATATGTAGAATAAAACTCATTCTTTAATTTTTATTTAAAAAATAAAAAAACTGTTAAACTCTTATTTTTATAAATAAATTCTTTAAAATAAAATATATTAATCATATCAAACTTGGAATAAAAAATTTGAGTTATATCAACGTGATGCTCTCAGAGGTTGTATTAATCTCCCGTATATAAACAACTTGGTAATAAAGTCACCGTCTTTATTATCTTTTCCAAACAAACTTTTTGTTCTCTGTTTTAGGCTTTTAGCTTTGTGGATACTGTTGATAATTAACATATTCAAACCCATTTTAAATATTTTAAGGGTTTTGAATTGTTTCCACTGGATTTTGTGTCTTCCTCTTTGCCACCCTTTTCGATATTTTCTTGGTCGGTTTTAATGGAAATTGATGATCAAGGAAGTGTATCAGAGGTGGATGACGAAGATCTTACCTCAGTAAAGGATAGTGGTAGGATTTCATGTTCTTCTTTATTGTCTTGCTCCTTTTCTTGGTATTCATATATATACTTCTCCTGTACTGTTGTTCAGATAGAAAATCGGTGCTGTGGCTAGCTTTAGCTGGGCCTCCGCGCGCATTGCCCAAGAAATGGGACTTGGTTGTCTACTTCCCACAAGGTCATTTGGAATACGCCGCTTCTTTATCTTCTTTACCACCCACAGAAGCGCTCACCTTTGGTCTCCAACCACAAATCATATGCAGGGTTGTAGATGTCCGATTACTTGTAAGTTGTGCTTGACAGTTGATAATGGCAGTTGATAATTATTTGAGGAATAAGCACAAATAAACCCCTGGTTCTTGTGATTTTGATTTTGTTGAATCCGTTCTCTTTAAAACTACAGGTTAACAAGAAAAATGATGAGGTCTATATTGATATTATTTTGCTTCCTGATCATGAACCAGAGGTATGATCCTGAATTTAAAGTCTTTAAGGTGAAATTCTCTGTTCTTATGATGATGTTATTGTTATCTGCTTGGGGTGCTGTGTAGTCAGTAGGACAAAATTCGAAGGGTAAACAGCTTGAACGATCGGTTGCGGATGAGGAGGGGAATGGAGGATCGCCTTCAAAACCAGCTCCTTGCTTGATAGGATCAAGCGGTGGCTTTTCAGGATCACGCCGTTGTTCGTCAGCATTAAACCGTCGCGTATCAAAATCAAGTTGTGCTTCATCAAAATCAACCTTTCTGGTGTGCTCCAAGAAACTTAAAGATTCTCATACGACCAAAGCTGAAACGTTCTCTATTTCTGGCAGAGCAGCTGACCGTGTTTTTGTTCATCTGGTGTGATTTTACGCTTTCCACATACGTTATTTACTGCAGTTATTTCCTAAATAACTTATTCATCATCATTTTATTTGCAAGTCAGTGCCTTTTCTTTAAAGTTATTTTTATTTCCTTGGGAAGAAAATTATTGAAGCTTTAGGACAGAGAAGTGGGAGTCTATTCTTGCTTTCAAAGGATTGTGGAGAGGAATTAGAGCTACACCTGTGAGAGACATTTATTTGTAATTTATACATTTTGCTGCTAGAATATTATTATTGGCTCAGCTTACAAATAGTAGTATAAGAATTTTTTTTGCTCTTACCTACTTGAGTTTATGTTTCTCTTTTTGTAGAAAAAAATTATTACATATCTTGCATGCACCAAAAGGAATTTGGTAGCCAAAAGGAATTTGGTAGCCTAGTCTGGCGCAATAATAACTATGCCCTATCGCCAAGAACTTCTATTTGGAAATTTCTGACACTCAACTGTTTTCTGTATTTTGATACACCAGATGCTAAAATTGTTGTTAAATGTGCCTGTTGCAGAGGAATGCACAGTGGTTTGTTGCCTTGGACGTCCACGGAGTACAATGGAGATTTTGTTATTTTTACTGTGGTACGTTGGATGTAATTCGCGCATATCAGTGTTTATTATGAGTTGTAGTTTAATCAAATGAAAGATTGATGCAATTTACTTCATTATTTGTAGGTCAAGAGAAGCTGCATCAGTTTACTGAGGGATGGAGAAATTTTGTGAGACAAAAGAAACTTGTTTCAGGGGATACAGTGGTATTTCTGAGGTAGCATATTGACTGATTGATTTCCAACTGATGTATTAATTATTTCTTCAATTCTTTTTACTCTTTGGATGTAGCTGAGATCAATTCTGTCTTTGAGTTTACTAATATGCAAAAAGATAAAAACCAATACAGGGAAATGATGACATCAAATAATCCAAAATGTATCTTGATGGGTAGCCAAAATAAAAAAGTTCTCACGAAATGCAATGGAATTGGAGAAATTCCACATCCATCTGTTGTCCAAATAAAAACAATTTATCCACCATTTTTAATTATTTATAAGTTTCTCAATTATCTAAAAATGATGTTTGTAGGGACAAAAAAAAGCTGATGTTGGGAATTAGAAAAGCTGTTCACTCTAAAAATGGTGTTTCTGATTCCATTGTGGCGATGCACAATCCATATCCTAATGTCCTCTCTACCGTAGCTGATGCAGTAGTCAACGGGAACAGTTTTCATGTATTTTACAATCCGAGGTATCACCATTAAACATGTCTTCTTGCTTAGAAAGGAAGTGAAGTCTTCTCCTCCTGTTGCCATTATTGCTTTTACTTTGAGTGGTAATTATCAATGAAATTAATGAAAAAAATGTAATTTACTGGGTTTATCTTAAACTTAAGATAAATAACTTCGGGGCAGGCATGTTTTCATTTAGTTCCCCCTAAACACCACATAGTTGGGACGATTGATACTCCGCTGCCAGTGGCAGTAAAGGAAACGTATTGTTCTTATAGAAAAATGCATGAATTCTTGAATGTGCTAGTGGGATTAATATATGCCTTACAGTTAACAGAGAAAATCTTATAACTAAAAATAAAGAAAGAAAGAAACAATAATTAAGAGTTACTATAGGATCTTTCTCAATCACCCCAGTGAAGACAGTGACAATACCTAAAAGTAAGAAAGAAAAGCAAAAGATATGTCATGAGAACTTTGTAATTTTGTAATAATTTCGGTGATGAAATAATATTCCCTCAAGTCCTCTGTTACTTGGTGATTGCTGTTTTAATGGATAGCACTTTGTAGATGTGTACTGTAGATAAACATTGATACTTTCTATCTAAATGATAAAGCAATAATGTGAAATCAGCATGCTTTATTTATTTTGAAAGA
Organism: Pistacia integerrima; assembly: GCA_026225825.1. Classification (NCBI taxonomy): domain Eukaryota; kingdom Viridiplantae; phylum Streptophyta; class Magnoliopsida; order Sapindales; family Anacardiaceae; genus Pistacia; species Pistacia integerrima. The sequence goes on along the minus strand of CM047741.1, from coordinate 25,583,700 downwards.
CTATATATATAATCCATCTCTGCTCTTGATGCCTGCATCATTTTTGAAAATCCGAATTTGTATTCTCACGAACAATAGTTGATCGGAGTTTGCAAAATATTTTGTCATATTCTATTGCTAAATGACAATTTTTGGAACTTCTATCAACACTCACTTGCAATCAAGAGTTTAAGTTAGGATTTTCATATATATACACAAAAAGTCTTGGGTACAGATTTGAAATTCGGACTTGAACTCTCCTTACAAGAGATACTTCTTGAATGCAAAAGTTTATATTAGTTCAAAATTTTGCTTTCTCCACAACTGCAAGACTAAATTCTACAAAGTCCTACCAATTTGCTGGTGAGAACTAAGTTTGAAAAAAAAAAATAATAAATAAGACATTCACACAATAGCTAAACTATATATATATATATCAAGCTTTTCTAGGAGAGTACTGAAGTTTATACAGCACTTGTGCTGTAAGACAACTGCTATAGGAAGGAATATTAGATAAGAATACAATTCTTGTCTCCCTGAATTTTTCTTTCCTTTTTTTTTTTTCATTTGTTTGTAAGTTAATGGGTAACTTTGTTGTAAAAATTGCTGAAATGCAGGGACCGCAGCCATGCAGGATTTGTCATATCTTACCAAAAGTACAGAAAAAGCATCACAAAGCCAGTACAAATAGGGACAGAATTTCGAATGCCACATGAAACTGATGATTCTTCTCAAAGGTGGTTTCGGAAATTTGATTACATATCATGGCAAAGTCGGATCTTTTACCTGATACAAGAACAATATATCATTTATGCTTTCTTGCAGCTGTGCTGGTGTAGTTACTGGACTTGGGGACTTGGATACCTGTAAATGGTCCGAATCAATATGGAGATGCTTGATGGTGAATTTTATCACTCTGCTTTTAGACACTGACCATAGAATCAATATGTTTCCCTCTTTCATTTTCCTACCATGTTTAAATTTTTTGCGAAAATATTATATTCAGATAATTAGTTATTCCTTGTACCGTGTGAGTGTGTGTGAACTACTTTCTCCCTTATGTGGCCTTAAAAGTCTAATTTGGAATAGGCACTCTTCAATAATTTGAGCTTCCTTTGAAATTTCTTAGTGATAAAGCACAGTATTTATAAAGAATGGCCTGTCATCATCAGACACCTCTTGGAAGCGAAGTAGTTGATAAACATTTTGAGAAATATTCATTTACCCACTTATGGTCCAGCTTTCACAAATCTTCCATTTTGTTCATTTATTCATTGATCCTGTATTAGCATTTCAGGAAACAAATTGATATGCAAATCCAGATGATAAGATTGCTGGTATAAGATGGCTGACTAAACCAACCTGGTGGACTCATCAATGGACTCTTGCACCATCTCCTTAGATTTCCATGAATACTCATTTGCTGCTTTTTTCCACTGTTTAATAATGTTTAAAGTTGATAACCTTTGACTGCATTATGACTTCTTCCAGTATTTAACAGGTCAGATTGTGTAAATATATTGGAGAGAGTCATAACTACAAGACATTACTGACAAGTCTACAAGAGCACTCAGCTGGTAGCTTTGCCTCAGGTTAAAGCCTTCCCACTGATATTATCACAGTATTGCTTCTTTAATACTTGGTAAAATTTGCAGCTCTCAAATCTTTTCTTTTAGCAGAAGGATTTATCCCATTGAAGTCTCCGAGATCCTTCAGAGTGTTGCAAGGTGAAGCAAGTGAAGGTTTAGCCCACTATGCAGATGATACCATAAAATTCAATGCAGATGATGCTGTAGATTTCAGCAGTGATCTTGATTTAAGATCTTCCAGAGTCTTGGAAGGTCAAGCAAATGAAGGTTTACCTCCCTATGCAGATGATACCATAAAACCCTGTGCAGAGGATACTGTAAATGTCATCCGGGATTTTGATTTGAATTTCCCTATTTCTGTTTCCACTCAGGGCTCCTTAATTCATTCTCCACCAAGGTTGAAGAGACATTCAGATAGTCTTCAAGATAGCACTGGTAAAGCCTTCCCATTGACATTAAATAAATGTGTTGCTATCTTTAATAGTAAAATTTGCAGCTCTCAGATATTTTCTCCTTTTCCCTTGCAGAAGGATTTGTTCAATCAAAGCTTCTGAAATCCTCCAGAGTCTTGCGAGATCAAGCAAATAAAGAATTACCCCCTTTTATGGATGATACTGCAAAACCCAGTGCAGATGATACTGTAAGTCTCACCCTGGATCTTGGTATGAATTTCCCTGACCGACCAAGTCTCTGTCCCGTCCAATTTACTCCCTTTAGTTATGAGGACAAGACTTTAACACGTCGAACTGGGGAAGCTCTTCAATGCTTAGAAATTGACAGTGTTTCTTCTTTGGCATCCTTGAACAATAGCAAGTCTGCAACCTCAGCTATTAAACAGTTAAGGATCAGTAAATGTCAAGATCTTAACCTCTTAATTGACCAGATGGCAGCACACTCTTCTCTTGAATACTTGGAGTTTGATTGTTGTTTGTTTCGCTGTGTCTTGCTTCAAGATTATTTTCCTTCTACTCTAAAAAAATTGAAGATCATCAATTGCGTAAATATAGACGAAGTACTTAGGGTATTGGTGAGCCAAAAAGGTCTGTCACTTGAATACTTGGAGATTGATCATTGTTCTTCACTCTTCTCATTTCCAATAGATAAGTTACCTACCACTCTTAGACAACTAAAGATAGTCAATTGTATGAATTTGAAGTCGTTTAATGGATCTTTGACGATTGAAAATGAGCATTCTCTGGTTATCGGTCAAGAGGGTGATTCTAACCTAGTAAACATGACATTGAGTAGCACCCTGCAGCTTAGGAAGTTGGAGATTTGGGACTGTGTGGAGCTTGAGCTCTTACCTGAGGAATTGCACAACCTCACTCATCTTGACCTGCTGTCAATAAGTAATTGCTCAAGTCTCATGTCCTTTCCAGAAGGAGGGTTGCCCAAAACCAGCCTAACATCACTTCTAATTTTTGAGTGCGAAAGTCTCAAGTCACTTCCCAACAATTTACATGAGGTAAGGTCGCTTCAAACTTTTAGTGTTTTTGGTTGCCCTTGTCTTGTGTCCTTTCCAGAGGGGGGTTTGCCGCCTAATCTGGTATCACTAAGCATTGTTGATTGTGAAAACTTGATTTCGTTGCCTTATTGGGAGCTTCATAAACTTAAGCATCTTAAAGAGTACTCCATTATCAGTGGACTCCCAGATCTTGGAGTAAAGAGCTCCATCTTTGAGAGGGAATCTATTTTTGACGTCTAGAAGTTGAACTGTTATTTGCTAAATTCTGCAGCTGGAAAATTTGGCCAAGTTAGCTTAACTCACTGGCGGAAGGATATATATAAAGTTCATATTTTGGTCGGGTTCCAGATTTGTTTATCTTATGATACGCCAAGAGAAGATCATTTGTTTAATTAAAATTGTTAGAAGTTACAAATGTATTCTGCTTTTAAGGTTTATATTTTGGTGGCAAGTCTTCCTTCTTTTTGTACATAATGAACCGTATTTGGTACATAGACATTATTACACAGTAGAGCCATTCTGTGTAATCTAATTGATTTGCAAGATGTGATTGCATCTATGTTCCTTTAATGAGATCAGTAGTTTGGACAAGTTAATGTGTTTTATGATAGATTGATAAATGTGTTTTATGATAGATTGATAGTTAAAATTGTTTGGATGAGTTTATTTGCAATTAAAAAAAAAAAAAAAAAAATATTCTTTTTCTATACCATGCTATACTAAACACAATACGCAGAGTATCCATGCAGTATTATAAATAGGATTTAAAACATTACAATGAAATGGTAAGATACAATGTTAACCACACGTACAACAGTGTAGAAGATGGGAGCTTATCGTTGTACATTTATTGCTGAATGACCGCATATGGAGAAATTTTCAATTGACCTTAATTTGTAAAGATCCCAATCAGATGGAGGGACGAGGTTTCTGCAATCTTGTATACAAAGTGATTTGAGGTTGGTGGGCAAACCTCCTTCCGGAAAAGACTCAAGGCAAGGACAACTACTTATTGTCAAGTTTTGAAGTGATGTGATGCTATACAGTAGGTTTGGCAGGGCTTTGAGGTTCTCACAGTTGAATATGGAGAGCGACACCAAGTTGGGAGGCAGGCCCCCTTCAGGAAAACACACAAGTTTAGGACAACTGCTTATAAAAATTTTATGAAGATGGATAAACTTGTGTAGGCCATCAGGTAAAGAGTTGAGCTCAAGACAATCACCAATTTCGAGCACCGTAAGCCTTGGAGAGGAGTTGGAGCTGGAAGCAGAGATGGATGGTAAAGGATTTGAACAGATTGTTGGGAATGAAGTGAGTGGACATTTAGAGATCTGCAACAACTCCAGAGCAGTGTTTTTATGCAGTAACCTTGAAGGTAGGAAGTTCAGATTTGGACAATTTGAGATCTTGAGATTAAGAAGAGTTAGAGGTAGCTCAATGTCTGGAAAGGACATCAGAGAAAGACAACTATCGATCTCCAAGGATTCAAGAGACAGGTTGTTTAAACCTTCAGGTAATAATTGCAAAACCCTGCATTCTTTGACATGAAGATGCTTAAGATTTGACGGGAAATCCATCTCTGGAAGGGCAACAAGACTTGGACAGTTAATGATTTTCAGTGTGTGGAGAGATCTGATGCTGTATAGTCCGCATGGAAGCTTCTGCAGTTTACTGCAGTTACCGATTTCCAAACATTCAAGTTGATGTGGCAAACCATTCTCTTCTGGAGGCCATAAATAAACGAAGGAGCATTTCCAAATTGCCAATCTTTTCAGAGAAGCATTGTTTGGTAAACCAATCTGGTTGGACAAAAGAAAGAGCTCATCGCAATTAACTACCTGCAATTCATGAAGTGCAGTTAACCTGTGGAAGAACTCATCGGGCAAGCACTTGAGCTTTAGGACTTTGTAAAGACGCAGCTTCTCAAGTGAGATAAGGTCAACAACACTTTCCAGTATCACTTGATCACATTCTTCTAAGACTAAGAATTGGACCTGGGGAAGGCGTGGAATCCAAGACAGTTTCTGACAATCACGTATTTGAAGGGTTTTCAAGGAGACAAGAGAGTCTGGACCGTCTGGTATCCCATTTGAAAATTTTGGACAATTATCAATACAAAGCTCCAGCAGGCAAGGAAAATCTCCACGGCCAAAATGCAACCACTGCTCCCAGTTAGGCATATTTTTGAACTTGAGAATTTCCAATGACTGAAAAGGCCTAATGGAGCAGGAGCCATCATTGTAGAACTCAGGACCTATTTTGCTTACGGCATCCATTCCTTCAATGAGGAGGTTTTTAAGCGAGGGTAGCTGGCCGAGTGGTGGCAAGGATGTGCAATTTCTACAATTGCTAAGACTGAGGAATAGTAAATGAGAAAATGATGAATCTCCTGTCCAGCTAGGCAATTTTGCACCATTGTAGTGCTTAATAGAAAGCTCTTCAATGTTCCTATGAGGTTGCAACACACCAATTACATCTTCATCTAGCATGCCATCGAAACCACTACTCCATTCCATCACCAACTTATTGAGAAATTTTTTATCCTTCAAGTTTGCATTCATTGCATCCTTGATTGTGTCCACATTTTCTAGTCGCAATATGCAAAGATCCCCTCGTAAATTTGACAGATCCTTCAACTCACTGATCTCACAGCCACTATCTTTGCCAACGAGGAAATAAGGTAATGTTCGAAGATCTTTTAATCTACCCATATGCGGTGGCAAGTGCTGTAAATTACTTCCTCTTATATCTAGGTATCGCAAGTTGACTAAGTAGCTCAAATTTGTGGGCAGTTCCTTAAGGTAAAAACAACCATACAAATTCAATGTTTGCAGGTTAAGTAAACTACAAACTGAATCAGGCAACCTCATGATTGAAGTTTTAGACAGATCAAGATAACGTAGGTGTTTCAAGCCCCCGATCAGATCTGGTAGCTCAGTGATCTGATAGTGACTAAAAGACAGCACACGTAAACAACTTAAAGTTTTGAGTAGATCATGTGTTACCTTCCTTGTTATGCGACAAATTCCAAATCCACCATTCAATGGCAAGAAAGTTCGCAAATGTTTGTGTGATCTAAAGGCCTCAAACTTTATAAAGGGATCACATCTTTGGCGAATATATGACAAATGACGAGCATTTTCTCCGGTCACATCACCTTCTACCAGCTTGAGACATCTTTTGCCAGCAGCAAATTGAGCTAAATCATTGATAAGATCATGCATCTTAAATCGAGAAATATTCAAATTAGAACGTTGAAAGAGTGACCTTGAAATTAGATCGTGGAAATACTGACTACCAACATCTTCAATATGCATGTTTCTTTTTGTTTGTTGCAGGAGACCTTCTGCCATCCATAGACGGACTAATTCCTCCTCATCAAATTCGTAACCCTTGGGGAAAATTGCACAATAAGCAAAACAGGGTTTTAAATGAGAAGGGAGATAATAATAGCTTAAACTTAGTCCAGGAAAAATTCCACATTTTTGCTCTGGCAATTCCCATATTTCACTATTTAGTATGTTTTGCCACTCATCAACTTCTAAATTAGACCGCAACAAGCCCCCTAATGCCTTTGCTGCTAAAGGTAAACCTTTACATTTCTTTGCAATTTCCTTACCTATGCTTTCCAAGTTTGGACGTGCAACAGAATTCAGTTTGGAAAATGCTTGTTTTGCAAACAAAGACCAGCAATCTTCTTCGGATAGTTCTTGCAAATGGAAAACAGGAACAGTGCACACAGTTTGGGCAACATTTCCATTTTGGGTTGTCACAATGACCTTGCTTCCCTGTGCACCTGCTCTCAACGGAAGCAGCAAGATATCCCATTCACTGAAATTCTCATTCCATAAATCATCCAAGACAATCAGAAACTTTTTCAACATTAGCTTCTTTCTCAGGGTACTTTGGAGTGGTTCTAGATTTGTAATATGATCACATGATTCACCCAAAGACTCGAGAATGGCCTTTGTTACTTTCACCAAATCAAATTCGGCTGAAACAAAAGCCCACGCTTTCAAATTAAAATGTTCATCAACCTTTTTCTCATTATACACCGTCTGAGCCAAGGTTGTCTTGCCGATACCTCCTAAGCCGACTATGGAAATCACGCCCATCCCATCGTCAGTGTCTTCAACATCCCTCAGCAAGAACTTGATTATCTCTTTGGCATCTTCTCTCCTTCCGTAGATGCGATCATCTACCAAAGAAGTTGTCGGTGACCTTCGCCAAAGCCCTAAGGACTTCTTTCCTGCATCTTCTCTCAAGCCAAGCTCCAATGTTTGTTTTGCAATATCCTCGAGCCTCTTTGTTATGTTCTCTATCTTGGAAGCTACAATATGTTTGGTGAAGAAAGTAGTTCCAGCCAAATTTAACTGGAGATGTAGGTTTGTGATGCTTCGCCTTTCTTCTTCCAATTTGCGTAGTAAGGCTTCAGTGCTAATTTCATCCAGTAAATCTTCAGCATCATCTGTCAAATCTCGTAGTTCATCCAACCACATTTTGACTGCCATGTCTTTCATCTGCTTCTCCTCTGCGTCTTTAAGCACGGCATTCATTTTGGACACCAATAATCTTAACTTCTTCAGTTCTGGGTCAATTTTCCATTGGATAGCAAGTTCCAACAGCTCACGGGAAGCCAACCTATCAAATAAAACTTGAAGGAAAGCTGAAAGAAATGCCTCACCAATAGGCATGGTTTCTTTGTGGATGTAAAACAGTAAAAACTGTAAAGAAAATGAGAGCATGTAATGGTTCGGAGGCTGGTGTTTGCCCTGCAAATTTTGTTTTCAGCGTTCACGGCTTGAAGACAAGCTATAGAGACAACCCTTTTTTTTTTTTAAACGGCGGCAAAGGAAAGAGGTCAAGTCAACTAATAAAACAAACTCGTGCTGTTTGGGATAGGATCATAAGAATATTGTATTATTAAAAATATTATATTATATTAATAAAAAAATAAATTCTCTTAAATATATAAAGATATTTATAAAAATATGATTGGTCATGAATAAATTAGTGGCTATGATATATTAATATATTTGGTTGGAAGGAATAAATTAACAGGTATGATATATATAAATTGTCTTTTTTTTTAAATATTAATATAATATTATTATTAGGTTACGTTTGGTTCGGGGTGATATAAGATTAATTCTGTAATCTTTATTTTATTTTCAAGATTCCTTTGTTTGGTTGTCATATAATAAAATAATACGATATCTTTTATTGTAAATAGTATTTACTATTGGTAATATTGGGGATAATCAGATTACCTTCTTAAGGGGTGTTAATATAAGATTACCGAGGTAATCTTAATTTTGACTCTATTTTGCCATTAATCTTTTATCATTTAGGACACATTTGCCCTCATATGTCTACCAAATAACAATTTCTAGACTCCCTACATTTGAAAATATAGCTAAAACATCCCAATCACAAAAAGTTTAAAAGTTAACAAAATACCCCCAGCTACCCAAGACCACCGCCGACCACTAGCCACCACCGTTTGCCATCAGTTAAAGTCGTCATATCGAGGCAAGACCGACAAGATCTTGTCGGTCGTGTGCTGGTAAGGACGTTTCTGGCTGTTTCACGGCCAAAGATGTGATCGTGAAATGCCATAGATCTGGCTGCGAAAAGGCCAGATCTTTAGTCGTGAAATGGCCACCGTTTCACAGCCAAAGATTTAGCCTTTTCACAGCCAAATATGTGGCCGTTTCATGACCACATCTTTACGGTCATATTCACGACCAGATCTAGCTGTTTTTGGTCATGAATCTTTGATCCATGGCCGGATTAGGCCTTATCGGCGCATGACCAACCAGATATGGCCGGTTGTGCACCATTATGGTGGCTACCGATAGTGGTGGCTGGCTGCCGGCAGTGGCTTGGGGTGGGTGACTAGGTGGGGGTGATTTTGTTACAAATTAAAGTTTTATATGATGGGATATTTTAGCAAAATTTCAAATCTAAGGGGTTAAAAGAAATAATTTAAAAAATAATAGAATAAAATAATAATAAAAATAATGTTATATTAGTATTTAAAAAGAATGGCAATTTAGCAATCTATATAACATACCCACTTATTTATCTTCCCAACCAAACATATTATTATAACATACCCACCAATTTATTCCAACCAACCAAACACCAGTGTTCTGAAAATTGGACCAAACCGTCTGGTCAGATCAGTTCAACCGGGAGCCAGCAGCATCTTCGGTTCGGTCTCTTCTGAAAACCGGTATTTTCAATCAAACCGGATTGAGCCACCCGTGGTTGGACCGTCAGAATAGTTCAGAATTGCGGTCCAATCGCAACTCAATCCCACCGAATTCCGGCATCTTTTGAGGGAGAAGACACCACCATTAGACTTGATGACATCTCCACGACAAAACCCATCCTTTTTCAGTGGCTGTCATCCAGCCTTTGCCACTCTCTGTCCACCTATAGTTCACGAGACCGTTGGACTTCCTTCTTGATTCCGGTAAGTTCCGCACGCCAATGGAACTTCCTAACACCACCATCAGATTCGCCGGCACCTATGCATCAAAAACCCCATGATTCCAAACTTCGATTAGCCGTCAATCATCGCTACCACCACCACTCACCAGTCTCTTCGGGGGATAGGGGTGTTTTGGACAGATTTCAAACCTTAAGGGAGTATTATAGGGGTGTTTTTGATGAATTTCAAACATTAAGGGACTAAAAAGAATTTTACAGGATACGATCCAACCGACTGATCTAACCGGTCAAACCGAAAATCTGACCCTTGAACGGGTCATAGTCTGGTCTGATTTTCGGAACATTGCCAAACACATTTATCTAAAGATTCCTTGGTAATCTATCTTTCCAATAGTATAACATTCCTCCATAATACAACATTCCCTGAATCAAAAGGACCCTTATTATTATTATTTTTTGAATAATTTTTTTAACTCCTAACATTTTAGATTTAGCTAAAATACCATAGCAACAAAAAAAGTTTAAAACTTAACAAAAACACCCCCACCCACCCCAAGCCACTGTTGGTAGCCTGCCACCACCGCCAGCTCACGGCCAAATATCTGGCCTTTTTACAACTAGATCAGACTGTTTTCGACTATGGATCAAAGGCTGAAAATGGTTTTATCAACGCACGGCCAACCAAATCCGACCGTGTGTGCACTATTCCCTCGTTGTTGGCTATGGTGGCCAGATCCGACCACCACCCTTGGTAAATTTTTTAAATTCTAAGGGTATTTATATTCTAAAATTTTTGTATATAAGGATAAAATAATCTATTATTATTTTTGTAAATTATTTTTAGAACAAGGACATTATTGTCCTAAAATTTTATTAATAAGAGATAAAATTATAACAAAAATAAAATTATTATATAATCTTAAAATACCTAAGAAAATATAAATAATTAGATTATCTCATATATTATTAATAACAATTATTTTAATTTTAAAAGATTATTAAAATTTTATATTACTTAATAACAAAGAAATATAATATTCGATAATTCTGGTTAACTACGACCAAACAAAGCTCATAGGATGGAATGGGATGCGAAAGGGGAATAACATTCATATTGATTAGACTGGTAAATAACAACAAATTCCCCTGAGCTACTTTAATTATTCTCTCTCGTTCTCTTCACCGTTAGTTTTCATAAGAATATTAAAAAGAAAAGAACCAAAGGGTAAAGTCAGAAGCGAATATGACATAAATGGTAAAGACCATGTTTACCTGGCTATACGAAAAAAGCTGCAAAGCGTCTTTCAATTTGAGGGATAATTTCACTCCCGTTTTTGTCTCGTGATAAAATCTTATGACAAAGTTCTCCCTCAAATTCAAGAGAAAATTTAGCTGACAGGCCATCCTAAGTTTCAATTTAAGAAAATGGCCTTGAAAATATTTTTTATTATTTTTTTAATTTAAAGAAGATGACGTGACATAGTTAGGATTAATTAAACACGTAAAAGGGGTTAAAATGAAAAGATTAAAACATATATGGGCCAAATCATAAATAATAAAATTTTTTAAAATTAGAAAATTACAAAACAACTATTCACCCCGCTTAATCGAAATTTATTGGGGCAAAAGGCGATTTCTTGAACCAAATAGAGACAGTGCGATTTTCGATTGAACTCACAAAATTCCACACCATATTCAATCCTAAACTCAATCTCTTGAACCCTAAACAGAATACAGTCACGATTTTCGGCGATATAGTCGCGATTTTCGATCGATTTGTTGAACCCTAAAATCGATTTCTTGAACCCTAAACAGAATCTGTGCGATTTTCGGCGATACAGTCCCACATTTCCGATCGAAATTGCAAACTTTGACACCAAATTCAATCCAAAACCATGGATGACACTCACAATGAGGAGGAAAACCCAATGCCACTTTGAATCCTAGATTCTGGTGGCGCAAGCAGTTCAATGGCTACTCCAATGGATCATCCGATCAGTGAAGGTGATCCACAAGTAGAGGAGATGACGACGGCACAACAACAAAGAGAAGAATCGGCAAAGCGGTTACGAAGGCGAGTGGGCGGGAGTGAGGCTAGGATGAGGAGTCAGAGGCGAGATTAGGGATGAGGAGTCCGACGAATTCGTGCCTAAGGAGTCGTACGAGGATTCAGGCGATGAGGAGGAGGTCGACGGGAATGCAGGCGACGAGGAGGCCGGCGAAGAAAAGGTATGTATTTGTTTTGGCCTTTTGGGAGTATTGCTCTGTAATGTCGCTTAAGCGATCATTTGTATCACTTAAGCGATTAATGTGTTTTACTCATGGTCGCTTAAGTGATATACAAGATCGCTTAAGCGATTAATTTAGTTTACTCTTGGTCGCTTAAGCGATTTGAAATCACTTAAGCGATCTTTTCGAGCCAGAATCATACATATTAAGATCACTTAAGCGATACAAAAGATCGCTTAAGTGACCACAGTGGTAATTTTTTGTTGCTGATACTTTGTGTATTAGTTGTTTTGGTTTATTTTTGTTGCTGACATTTTGTTTATATCGATTGTGCAGACAGTAAATTATAGAGACTACGAGTTGGACCTTGTAAGCGAAAAGTACCCTACTTCCCTACAAGGGTAACAGTCAGGTCAAGTTAGGATGTTTTTGACAGAATAAAGGACATTTTAGGTGGAATGAGGCATGGTAAAAGAGATTTCGGTCGCACTTGTTTCGGTCGGTTTTTAAGAATCAGAACAAATTGGAAAAAGGCATTTTAGGGGCAGGCAGTGCATTAAATGTTGCTGCACTTAGTAAAATGCAATAAAAAAAAAAAAATTGTGGTTCGTGGTGGATGGAAAGCCACTATGTTTTGGCATGATGGAATTTGTCTTGGTGACGGGCTTCGAATGTGGGAAAGTGCCAGATAGGGAGGCAGACGCAATAAGGAGGAGTCCGGGAGCCATAAGGTTTCATAAGAAGGTTTTGTAGGGGGCAAAGTCTATTATAGGACAGGCTTTAGAGTAGAGGCTATAAACAGTTGAATTTAATGATAAAGAAAAGATAAAAGTGTGCTTGGTTTTGTTTTACATTCGATCTTATTGGTTGGTGACTCAACAAAAGCTATTAAGAAAGATTGGTTGTTGTTTGCAAGCAACTTGAATTTCTTTAATTCTTATCCGTGGGGACAGATATTATTTGGGCGAACCATCAACGGCCTGAAAAAATCAAACATGGCATTAAAGCAGTCCCAATGGGTCGAGAAGGATAAACCAAGCATGTACAATTTGTTTGGCTTCCCATGGCCAATGCAGGTAAATATTAATAGTTTTTTGTTATATTTTTGGTAATATATGTGTTTGAATTATGATATGGACTATTTTTTTACAATGTAGGCTTGGATGTACGAGGCCATCCCTGTCTTCGCTAGGGCGGGAGGAGGAGCAACAGTTTGGATGTGCAACAACAATTTTCTAGGATGTTGCGGTGGCATGTCGAGAGGTGTAACCATTCGGATTACGACCAAATAGAGATTGAGATTCAAGCAGCTAGGGTAAGACTAAAGGATTAAGCTTTTGAATATGCAGTTGCTTTAAAATGTTGCTTCAATCTGATTGATTTTGTTTCTTATTACAGGGACTCATCCGTCCTTTTCTCACCGCTACTGGGGATGAAGCAGAAGATGACTATGTCATGTCTTTCAAAGCATTGGAGGATGCAAGGGATGAACGGATAGACGGCCTGATGCGGGACCTAAAAGGGGTCACGCATGTGATGGCAATTGCAGGACCACTGATTAACAACGTGGCTGATGTCGAGGACGATGAAGCTCCAATCAATTGGAGGCCCGAGAAGCAGGAGGAGCAAAGGGAGGAAGAGATTCGTATGCCTCAGCAAACCGGTACAACAAGTAGCAGTTTGCCGAGACATTGGCGTTGGGATAATGAGGTGGTTGACCTCATAAACGGCCTGTTTCAGAGTTTTACAATAGCCGTTTATGACAGGTTTGACAAGATGGAAGAGTGCATGAAAAGGGTGGAGGAGAAAGTGGATAACCTGGCAGAGAAAGTTGGTACAGTGGAGGAGGAAGTTGGTGGAGAATTAAAGGCGGTTGAAGTGCAAACTAGGCTGAAAAGAGAGAGCCGAAAGAGCAAGTTTGTGAAATCGCCTTACATGGTAGTGACACAAGTAAAGAAGAGGAAAATTAAGAAACAAATGGAGGAAAAACCAGAAATGGAGGAGGTTAAGGAGGTTGGTGGAGGAGGCAGGGCAGTGATAATGGAGGAGGGTGTGGTGGAAGACGAAAGAAGCGGGGTTGTAAAAATGGAGGAAGTGAGGGAGCGAAAATGGACTCAAATGTCGATTTGTATAGGCTAATAGAGGAAAAGAAAAAACTCTTCTATGCCTATTACAATGAATCAGGAAGTAATGGCCATATAAAGTGTAAGACAGGGGATTATCCCCGGGAATGGTTTGAAAAGTTGTTGACGATGGGCAAGTGGCTTGAGGACTCGGTGAGTTATTTTCGCTTAATTTTCCTTATTTTTGCCTATGTTTTCCATACTTATCTTGTTGTTTTTATTTGATGTAGCACATCGATGAGATATTGGCACTAATGAGGCTACGACAGACTAGTGATGGTGATCTATTGTATCCCAACTGTGCCATCACCAATGTGGCGTTTGGCCAAACGTTTGTTTCGACATATCGCACTTTAATTAAAAATGTCGTTGCTAGTGGTGCAACAAAAGGACCAAAGCGAAAAAGATTGGCCCCACAATAATTGGACTGCATCCCTGATTATTTCGAGTTTGATGATAGGATTATGCAGTACGTACGGGGGGATCGGCCCAAATATGGCCACGGTTGGGCATTTGTTAAAAGAGTGTACTGCATCATCCTCATCAAATAGATGCACTGGATAGCAGTCGTCGCGCATCTAGAGGAGGGATTGTTGAAGATCCTTGCCTGCAACCCAACTATTTATCGAGACAAGCAGTTGGAGGTCAAGTTGGAGCCACTATCCAGGTTGTTCCCGCGGCTGTTGCGTGACAGCAGGATGTTTGGGCACTTGGGTGATCAAGTACTAATCGGAAAGTGGCCAGTTAAGCGCTCTACCTACCCAATAAATGAGTCAAGGTAAATTTTGTATAAAACTAACTTACATAATACAATTGTTCTATAAGTTTATTCTAATGCTAATATCTTCTTTCTATTGTAGTGCAGAATGTGGGGCATATGCCCTGAAATTTATTCAGTTCGACATGACCAACAGCCCAATGGACAGCTTGAATGACAAAACAATGAGAGACTATTGGGAGCATTGGACTATCGACTGCTTCCATGGGCAGATGGATCTGTTTTGAGTGACCAGAACCCAATCAAAAGGTATGAAAGTTGGACTTTGAATTTTGTAGTTTATGTGACGTTGATGTTCATACTTGGGTTGTGGTGTTGATGTTGTAGGTGTCATGCTTATATGGAGCTTTACCGAAAGAGACGAACTTAGTGAACTTCTCACCTACCCACTCTATAACTTTTTTACATGTTTTTTTTATTTACAAAAGCTGACGTGTCTGCAAGTGTGTGCCGGATATTTTTTGCGGAGTTCTTTGGCAAACAAACTTGAAAACTTCTCAAAGGTGGTTGGCGGGGAGGAGGCATCTGCAATAAAGGGATTGTGCAAAGGTGTTAGTGACATTAAACTCTTTGGCATCAAAAAGTAAATTAAAGGCAGTGTATAGGAAATTGTAAATAATTTACTATGTATGGTGTGATCATTGTAAAGAATTGGATCTGACATTTGGGAGATATTTTTGTTTGTCTATAGAAGATATCTCATTAGCAGTTTGAATTTACTATGTATGGTGTAATCATTTGCTGCACCCAAGTTGGATAATGGTTTTTTAGCGTTTTGTTTCATTTTGTGTATCACTAAAACGAGTGATGTACTGGTGTGATTATTTGACTCACCACAGTTCGGGGTAATGGTTAGCTTGTCCAAATATTTCGATATTTGCCGCATCCCATGCCTATATTTTATTTTGTGTTTCGATAAACAGGTTACATTGATGTCTCTTATATTTTGATTTGTGATGAATTAGATTGATATAAATTACTTAATTTTGCGATACAAATTCTTTTCGGATTTGGGAGGTAAATGAGTGATGTACAAATGTTTCCCAATCACAGTCATTTCGACATTAATTAACTTAAAGACATGCATGGTACCAAACAATTACGTATATGACCGACCACATATATCTCTTAAACGACCAAGATTTTTCCAGAAATGATCACTTAAGCGATCTCAAATCGCCTAAGCGACCAAGAGTCTATTACGAAGCATCGCTTAAGCGATACATATAATCGCTTAAGCAATTACCCATCTGGGCAGATGTTCATTCTGCCTCAGAAAATATCACTTAAGCGATCCCAAATCGCTTAAGCGACAAAAACTCTTTTAGGAAGAATCGCTTAAGCGATACCTAAGATCGCTTAAGCGATCATAGATCTGGGTAGATATTCATTCTATCTCGAACAAGATCGCTTAGGTGACCAAGAGTCTTTTACGAAAATCACTTAAGCGATACAAATGGATCGCTTAAGCGATCATACATCTGGGCAAATTCATTCTGCCTCGGACAAGATCGCTTAAGCGACCAAAAGTCTTTTACGACAATTGCTTAAGCGATACAAATGGATTGCTTAAGTGATCATACATCTGGGCAGATTCATTCTGTCTCGGACAAGATCGCTTAAGCGATCTAAAATCGCTTAAGCGACCAAGAGTCTTTTACAAAAATAAGGGATACATCTGGGGATCTGTCGCTGACTAGATCGCTTAAGCGACCAGGAGTAAAAGCAAAGAATCCCTTAAGCGATATAGACGGATCGATTAATCGACCAGAGTAAAAGCAAAGAATCGCTTAAGCGATCCTATGTATTCGGATATTATTTATTGTATTTCAGAGCATCGGTTAAACGATTAACGCTATGCTAAACATATAGGGTTTACTATTTGTTCAGTGGACCATGACCGTTATTATATTTATATTAAACACATAGTTCTTTTACGTTAGTATGAAACATATAAGGTGTAGAATGTTTACGTTTATGCTAAACATATAGGGTTTACGATTCGTTCAGTGGACCATGACCGTTATTTTATTTATATTAAACACATAGTTCTTTTACGTCAGCATGAAACATATAAGGTGTAGAATATTTATGTTTATGCTAAACATATGGGGTTTACGATTCATTCAGTGGACCATGACCGTTATTATATTTATATTAAACATATAGCTCATTTACGTCAGTAGAAAACATATAAGGTGTAGAATGTTTACGTCTATGCTAAACATATGAGGTTTACGATTCTTTCAGTGGACCATGACCGTTATTATATTTATATTAAACATATAGTTCATTTACGTCAGTATAAAACATATAAGGTGTAGAATGTTTATGTCTATGCTAAACATTTAGGGTTTACAAATCGTTCAGTATATTTTTATATTTCTTTGTTTAATTATTTAGGAAATATTAGTATATTTTTAATTAATTTTAGACCCATTAAGTGAATTAATTTCATGAATACCGCCTGAAAATGTTTAAAAATTAACAAAAACACCCCACCCACCCAGCTTCCCAGTTTTCGACTACCACCATGACTACAAAGCACCGAAATGGCCAGTAATTCACTGTTGTGACCTTTTCCGGCCAGATCCACTATGGATCTGGCCGAAAAAGGCCACATCTGTCGGTCATCGACTTTCAAAGAAATGGCCGACGTTAATGGTTAACGGTTAACGATGGCCAAATCTTGGGCATCGTTGACTGACGATGACGGCCATATATTTGGCCGTCGCAGATGGCCAAATGTGGACTTTTCTGTCTGTCGATGGCCAAATCTGGCCATGGTCTGGCCTTTTCCGGCCACATCCGTGGTCGATCTGGCCAGAAAAGGCCATATCGACACCCTATACGCCAGATTCGACCACTGTGCATTGTAACGCCCTTTCCCGACAAGATTTCGGCAGTGGTGGCCAGAATCTGACACCGTGGGTAGGTGTGGGTGCATTTGTTAAATTTTAAAACCATTTGCACAAGAATCGCTTAAGCGATCCGTGATATCGCTTAAGCGATTCTTGTCTTTTTCACTTGGTCGATTAAGCGATCGTAGATATCGCTTAAGCGATCATGTGATTGGCAGAAGCAAATCTTCCCAGGTGCATGATCACTTAAGCGATCCGTGATATCGCTTAAGCAATTCTTGTCTTTTTCGCTTGGTCGATTAAGCGATTAAGCGATCATTTGATGGGTAGAATCAATATCTGTCCAGGTGTATGATCGCTTAAGCGATCCGTGATATCGCTTAAACGATCCGATTTGAAAAACCCTTTGTCGCTTAAGCAATCATGGGAAATATATGTTTTCTAGCTTTTCTCCTGAACTTTGACAAGCCAAAATTACCAACACGTATTAATTCCATACTTTCTCCTTAATATGACAACCTAATTCCAAACTAAAATCACCAACAAATATTTAGGCCATGTAACAAGAATACTAAATATGAAGAATGATTTATTACAGGTAACAATAAAATTTAAAACATCAATAATTGAAAACAATAACTCATCAACGGTTAGCCTTGGCAACTCCCTGAATTTCATCCTTCTTCAAACCTAAATTTATGGATCTGCATGTGATGACTTCTGGCAACTACTTCTCTTGTGGCCAAGTTGCTTGCAAATTGAGCACTTATTCATCTTACGGGGAACCTCAGAGGCTGATGGAATACGCTTAACTATTTTTCTCTCCTTTTCTCTCTTCTTGAATGGCGGATGGATGATAATGTCAGCCAACTCTGGTGGCATTACCCACTGCTCTTCTTGAGGCACTGGATATATCGTTTCTGAATAAGCTAGCATATAGTGATTTGCCATATAGAGAAGGGAGCACAGTTCCATGTAAATTCTTGAACCAAAATTCAGCTTCTGTTAGTGTTTCAGTGCTACTAGTGCATGAGGACAAGGTAAACATTGAATGTCAAGCACTTTACAACTGCAAGTTTTACTAACAAGGTTAACTATGGCATCCGCACCATAGCCAGTGAACTCTTGAGCATTAAGAGGATAGGCAAACAGTGCATTTGACAGTTCCATACATTACGTAATAATTTTTTCATTGTACGGAACAAAGGTTGTAGTAAAATTATCTGACTCTGTACGACGCTCATGGAACTAACGTGACAATGTCCACTGGATTGCATCAAAAAGTGCAACTATTGGAAACTCTCTTTCTATTAACAACTTCGAATTTATGGACTCGGCTATGTTCGTGGTCATGACATCAAACCTTCTTCCAGGAAAGTAAGTTGTACTCCATCGGTCGAAACCAATATCATGCTCAAGATACTTAGCAACTCTATCATCCTTGATTCGGATTTGCTAAAACTACTCCTCGAACTCATCAACCCGATAAGCTTTTGCTGCCATGTAGTATGTCTGAAGGAGGCCAGCACACTTAAACTTTTGTTTTAGGTTCTCCCCAAGGTGCCTCATACAGAATCCGTGATGTGCTTGACAGTAAATAGTGAAAATCCCCTTCCTTATAGAGTTGTGTCTATCGGATATTATACACAACTCGTCATTAGCAGACTCTATTGTACGTAATTGCTTAAAAAACCAAGTCCATGACTTGTCATTCTTAGAGTCAACCACACACCATGTAACAGGATATATGTGATTCTTGCTGTCTTGTGCAATGGTCACCAACAATGTACCTCCATACTTTCCCGTCAGAAAGCAACCATCAATAGCCAACACTTTTCTCATGTTTACAAAACCCCTTATAGCAGAACCGTGAGCAACAAAAAAATATTTAAACGTCATATTCTTGTCCCACTTCAAAGCTGTCTTGCTACCTTGGTTTGTTAATTCAACCATATAATGGTACGCTTCTAATACTGCGTACTCATGCTCTAGCGTGCCCCTCACAAAATCTTGTGCATGTTGTCTCCCTTTCCAGCATTTCCAATAATTAACAGCACATCCCAACTCTGTACGCACAAGTCTCTGAATATGTTTAGGAAATAGACATTTCCCTTCAATGAACTGACTTTTGACAAATTGTCCAATAACATCAGCGAAGGCTTGTCGATGCTCACCTGAAATATGTCCCAAACCACATGTGTGCTCACGAGTATATGTGCTAAGAATAAATTTTTCCGACTCTGCCAACCTTCTACAATAAACCCGCCACTTGCACTTTTGGTCACAACATGCAATCGTCACAACCAATAAATTTGACTTTTTGGTGATGAACTTAAAATTACCTCTCACAGCAATAAGTTTTAGCTTCCTCACCACTTCCTCTTTGTTGTCAAATAAATACCCTATGCGCAACTCCGATCCATCCGTAAAAACATGAGTTAATTCACTACTACCTATAATTGCCCCCTCTGAACTTGCATAAACGGCCATAGTGTTCTCTTCCTCACAAACTACACCTTCTGCATAATCTGTATTTAAAGGAATCTCTACATCTGCGGGAACATATGTACAGGGGTCCTCCTCCTCAACATTTTCATTCTGCCCCCCATGACCAACCTCTTCTACAGTGTCCTCCTCACCACCCTATTCACCGTCTACTCTTGATTTTTCAACTAACTAATCATTGCCGTCGTAGTTCAAATTAAAACCAGGCAAATGTCCACCAACTTTCTCGTTATCCCCTTCCTTTGAAGCAACTTCCAACGGTTTTTCTACAAAAGAAACCCTTAAAATTGGCCTCAAACCATTATCGGCCACATCAATCATATATAACTTCACACTTTCATCCGACTTTAATATAGCAGGAGGTACCTTATAATGTTGAGGAACTCTACTTAAAACATACTTCACAACTATATCACTACGTGAGCAACTCAATTCACCTCTTCTAATTATTTCATCAATCAACTCATCAAAACTAACCTCTGTGCTCACAGCAATTGGTATAACTTCTTTGCTCTTGCCAATCCACTTCCAGCTACTTTCTTCCTCTACCCACTCACCAAAATATTCAACACCCAAAACAACTTGTCCCATGTCTAATATTAGCCAAGTACCTATAATGCAAGAAAAAAAATATTCTTAACAGATTTACTAAGGGTTGAAATATTTTAAAAAGCATCTTTACAGTCGGTTAAGAGATCTAGTATATTAAGCGATCCAGTATAAATAAGCATGATCGCTTAAGCGATCTTATGCCACATACCTGATCGCTTAAGCGATCTATCTACCGTATTTCCAGCGTACCAGATCGCTCAAGCGATACACTAGATCTCTTAAGCGATCCATCATACCCAGAACATATTTTCAGTCTCTCCACTTATAATCGGTGCTACCACCCCCAACTACCCACAATGCAAGAAATTTTTCAACAAATTTCACTCCTTTCAACTTCCATTACATCAAACACAACCTAACAACCTAAACAACTAAATCAAAATCATAACCCAAACCCAATCCATCATTAAATCTTTGTAAATCGAAAGGGAAAATACACATACTTGGACGAAACGTCAGGAGGAGGAGGACGACGACGACGACGAAGATGACAACGATCTGTCTTGGAGAAGATGTTAATGGCAGAGGAATGCGTTAATGTCTCGGGAGGAAGAAGAAGGTACTGTTTGGGTTTGTTTGCAAGATTTTCGACTCTTTGGAGACTTATTATAATTTTTAAAATATTACACAATTATTCATTAATCTCAATTAACCCCCTAATCATGTTTAATTAAGCTTAATCAATAATAAGGTCATTTAGTTAAAATTTACAAACTCTATAGCCTTTTAATTAAATTTTAAGTTCAAATGGTCTTTTAATAAAATGCACCCAAATTCAAGGCAGAAATATATATTGAAACAAACTGAACTCTACAGTTAGAAATTACAGATTAAATTAGATAATACTTACCATGTTAATTACCATATTTCAGTCTTGCTTCTACTATGCAACTAGCTTTGTAAAGAATTGTTAGAGTAGATGCCCTAGAGCCAATCAATTATTGTAGAATTGACTCTTTGTAATAATGTTCAATAATCAATAATAAAAGACATTTTATTCTATATCGCGTAAATCGTTATTATTGCAATATGTATTGATATATGTCCTTAGAATGGTAGAACCATGATGAGGGTATCAAGTGTTTCAAATCTTGATAGTGAGGACCCTATGAGCACATATGGTGGCCATTCTAGAAACGTTCGTGGCCCCAGTATTATTCTGAAGTAAGGGCATAGATAATACGGTAAGGCTATCATAGTGTTGAATGACCTCTCGAAAGGCGGTGGTGATCTCACTTGTCAAGGTTTTTTGGTGACAACTGTGCAACACATGGGTGCTTGTTGTGGCGAGATATCAGTAGCAAGTTCACGGGTGACCCACCAGAGGATTCCATATGGATGGTAACCCCAGTGTCTATGGAACAAATTCTCTAACGAATGGTGGTGCATGTGATCCTTAGACTTGAGATCACCGGAGCGTCTTGTGCACTGATTGATGCAGTTTGACACTAGCCTAACGTAGTTCTTTTCAAAGCTATCAATACGGTGGCGATTGGCTGCATCAAGGAGTGTATCAAGACTATGGTGGATTGATAGAGGATTCATCACTCTCAGGTACGGGAGAAGTTATCTCACGGCGCAATTTAGTATATGGCAATGACACTAAAACTGTGGCCACAGTGAGATTGAGTTGTTGCTCTATCCGGATTATAATACAGGTCATTGGTCCAGAAACTAAATACATAATATCGACAGTAACCAAAGGTTGACACTATTTCTATGCCTTCGTCTCATCGAGATAACGTATGATGAAAGGATCGAATTGTATGGTAACCATATCGTTGACAGGTAGCTACTTTTTTTGATCTGAATCTATCGGGTGGCCATGATGCCTTGCTAGGGGTCAATCTTGGTCTGTGTATTAGTGAGACGATTAATTGGTGTTAATCGCGATACTATACACTGCCAGTATGATGAGGAGCCTATGGGTCACACACATAGAAGATAATTTAAGAGCCAGGAAGAAAGAAGGGCATTTTCATCTTTTTGGGCAAAATGGTATTTTGGTAATTTTACCGTGCAATTAAATTTGTTGAGATTGTAGCCTTTATTTAATTTGTTAGAAAAATTAAATAAGTGAAATTACGTTTAAATGTGTGTTCGCACATATTTAATCAATTCATCATTATTGTTAAATGTTAATTAAATATTAATTGATTTTAATTGAGATAATGATGAAATAAGTTAAAATATCTAATTGGGAGTGTTTGACAACATGGGGTGTTTGGGTTGGAGCCCAAGCCCATTCCATATGGGAATAGGGCAACTAAGTTTGCTTATAAAAGAAAAAATGTTTGTGTGATTTAACAATGATTTTATTTTGCCTTTTGATTAAAGAAAAGAAAACACACACAACACAAAGCTCTCCCACGCCAGTTTTGGTTTAGCCAAAACAAATCTCTTGATTGTTTTTCTTTTTGATTTCTTAAGGCCAAGGAGGATCTAGGCAATCCCTCATTGGTTCCTTATGATTGTCTTCGTGTGGACTTCTACGGTTCGATCCTACACTTGGATCGATAGCAAACACGTTCAGAGACAATATTGGTGGAGCCTCCAACGTGGGTATGAATCTAAACTTTAGATTTACTTTTCTGCAGATTCTTTTTGTAACATATATAAACTGTAATTTTCTGTGCCCTGATTTTGGGTTCTAAGGAACGATCTATGGTTGTAAAAATTTTGTTTTCCGCTGTGCAACCGGGTCGTTTCCTAACAAGAATATACTAGAAATAGCAGTTACTATCATTAAGCAGTTAGAGCTTTCTAAGAATTTCGTAGATTAAATAGGTCTTGACCTGGTGAAGCATTTGAGGGATCATTCATTACTTTAAGGGTGTGTTTGGATCATATAAAATTTTATTATACGGGATATTATATTAATGAAAAGATAGATTATCTTGAAGATTACTGGAAATGTTTAGGGAAATATCTTTGATTAGTTCGAATAAATTGGTAAGTATATTATATTTATATGTTTGGTTGGGAGGATAAATGGGTGAGTATATTATATAAATTACTAAATTACCCTCATTTTTAAATATTAATATAATATTTTTTTTGAATCATTTCTTTTAATCCCCTATATTTTGAAATTTTGCTAAAACACCCAGCCGTATAAAACTTTAATTTGTAGTAAAATCACCCCCACCCACGCTAAGCCATTGTCGCTAGCCAGCCACCCCCGTCGGCTACCGTCGGTAGTTGACGGAATGGCACACAATTGGTTGTATATGGTCGGCCATGCGTCAACAAAGCCATTTCTGGCGATGGATCTATCCATGGTCGAGAAACGACCATAGATCTAGCTGTGAAAATGTCAGATCTTTGGTTGTTAAATGGCCATAGAAACGACCTAATCTGGTGAGTTGTGCGCCATTAAGGCGACTACCGCTGGCAACCTACGATGGTCTTGGGGGCAGGGGGTATTTTGTTTATTTTTAAACTTTTTGTGGCTATGGTGTTTTAACTAAATTCTCAAATATAGGGAGACTGGGTAATAGTTATTTAGTTGTCATTTGAGAGCAGTTGTGTCTGAAATGATATTTAATTAAGGGTAAAATAGGTATAAAAATCATATTACCTGGTAATCTTTTAATAACACCCATAGGGAAGGTATCGGATTACCCCCTACATTATCAATAGTAAACATTATTTGCAATAAAAGATGTCTGTTATATTTTATTACTTGCAAATCAAACAATGGAATATTGCAAAATAAACGAAGATTACTCCCATTATCTTATATGACCTCGATCCTAACGCACCCTAAGATGAATTTGAACTACTTCAACACTCAATTTTAGACCAACAGGCCCATCGGCCACCACATTATTAGGTGAAATAATAATACATCACACTCCACTTCTTTTCTTTGCAATACATTGCTGATCACCTTGTTCTTAATTATAATTCACTTTACATTTTCTGAACTAAGCTTATGATACAATCATGGTTTTTCAATGAATTTTAAGAACGATTTACAACAATCTATTCTATAAGTTATTATTTTCAATGAATTTAATATGGAGAAATCAATAAAATTAAGTGTTAAATTAAATGACAGATCAAAGCTTTGTAGCCGTCTCTCTAGCATTTTCTCTAAGTTTCACTTTCTATTTTGCAATCTTCTCGAACAACCGAATGGTAACTGGGTAATAAAAACTCACCCCGTTTGTTTTACTCTTTCAAATCATTTTTCTTGTTATCTTATTTGGATTAAAAAACAGAATGTGTTTATTTACCTATTGGGATCATTATTTTGAAAATCAATCTAAATCAAACAAGATTTTTTTCTATTAAAAATGAAAAATGGGTGAGACTTGTTTTCTATTATCCTATTCTAATATTTTTCCAAATCTATTCAATTAAAAATAATTATATTTTACAATAAAAGTTTATAAATTAATAAAAACACCCCCACCCACACAAGCCACTGTTGGTCGCCAGCAATCACCGTAAGCTGTCAACATCGGAACGACGCACGATCGACTGAATCTGACCATTCATGCACCAATCTTGCCGTTTCTAGCTAGATGTACCATGGTTTTGCTCTAAAACGGCCAGATCTATGACTAGAGATCTGGCCGAAAACAATTAGATCCATCTGGCTGTTGACGATGGCTAGACTTTGGTCTTCAACAATGGCTAGATTTTGGCTGTTGTCAACAGCTTCATTTTTTTTTTTTTTTTTTTGGCAGGGGTGTTGTTAATATATACATGCACACGTATGTAACTATGTATGTATAAAATTAAGAAAAAAAAAATTGAAACTAGGCTAGAATATTAATGTCATTATATCATCATATTGATTAAGAATATTCTAAGATTATTATTTTCCTACCTAATAGAACAAGGAGTAATCATGCAAATTTGTTGCCAGATTACGGGGAATTTGAGAAGAGAGAGAAGACGACTACTGACTTTCACAACTTTAGCAAATAATGTTATTTCTTGAATTTTTACTTTGTTATCAAAGGTTGATTCTGCATATTTTTAAGGTTTAATTTCTTTTTAAAGCTTAAAATTTTGTACATTACTTTGAACTCAAAACACAACATAATCCAGCAACAGTTGTTCTATACATGTTTTGAAGTACTATTTCTATACATGTTTTTATTCTTAACATTTTTCTAATATTCATTATTATATCTATGTGTTTAGAGTAAATTGAAAGAGATGCATTGGGTGAAGATAACCATTAGGAAAAAAGAATATGTATGTTGAATATGCAGCAGGTGAGCTTGAATGCTTGGAAATCAATAGACATTCTTTTTTGGCATGCTTGCTGGAAATTGGAATACAAGCCATTTGATACTGCTCTTAAACAACTGACGATCAGTATATTGATCTAATATATGTTAAGCTTTCACCTACAAGTTTAAACTTTTAGGTGGGATGGCAACTCAACAATGTAAATGTCCAGGTTTTGATCTCCAGCTTAACCTGATGAAACTCACTTCTCTTGAATCTTTAGAATTCAATGGTTGTTTCTTTCTCTCTTGCTCAATCCGAGACTATCTTCCTATAACAATTAAAAAATTGAAGATCATTAATTGTATAAATTCAGAATTAGTGATCACGGTATTGATGAAAATTCTCAAGTTTCAGAAAAAAAGAAGTTTCATATACCTGCCAGAAACTGCATAAGACCGCTTGTGAGAGATGCAGGAGGCCAGTTTGACGATGGGGTTTGATGAAAGGCTTGATTAATGAACAAGGGAAGGATCATAATCAAGTAGTAACAGCCCTCAAGGATGCTAAAAATGGAAGCAAAAAACACCCTGGGCAACATTGTGGGTGATGTTTAACACAATAATCCTAGCCACTGCTTGATATGTTTATATATATCCAGGACAAATCAATCTCAAGCCCCGCACAATTCAACCCCCATATATATTTTTGTATAAATACATCCAGCACACCATACAACCCCCCATATATCTTTACACGTTTGTTTGAATAATCAAGAACTGGACCACCCCTAGGTTGTCTAGTCTTTCACGTTATAAATTGTATTTCTTTGTGTTGGAAAAATATTTTTACACGTTTGTTTGAATAATCAAATGTAATCTCCAAATTAGTCCAAGTTTTTGTCATTATGCTAAAAGTTGGACTGCCTTGAAGCTTTTGGGATACCTGTGTTTATTATGATAAGGTTGAAATTATTGACATTAATCAAAATAAGAGATAAAATCACCAATTCCAATAAGTAATTTATCAACTATGCTAAATCCTAATCTCTATTTTAACCAGGCTTTTCTTTTCTTTCCTGGTAAAACAATGGAAATTCTGAAAGAATATGAAGCTATATATAATCTGTCATAAAGAAAGTAAATTAATTAATTGTATCTTGAAGTGTTGGCAAGAGATGAGCCATTAAGGAAGTGGGAGACGAGTGAAAGAGCTCTCTTGGGCTGGTAGCTTGGCAACTTATTGTTAGGTAAGTTGACCAGCTGCTGGTCCATGGCTTCTAACTTGATAGGGACTTGGGCCAGCTGCTGCTTCCACGGCTGCTAGCTTGATAAGGACTTGTGCCGCTCGAAACTTTTTCATCTGTCTTCTTCATGGTCTTCTGAATCTGATTGTTAATTGATTCCTGTGGAACCATATCACGCTGATTCACCGTTTACTAAACGAATGATAAACGACCACTCAAGTATTTATACCAGTATTCAAACAGATTGTTCTGTTCCCAAGAAAATTCTGAAGTCTGAGAAAAGTTATATTCCTGCCAGAAACTGCGTAAGACGACATGATATGTACATCTTGTGAGAGAAGGAGGAAGAGATATAAATGATAAGAGAGAAGCTAAACTTCTGGTTTTAAATTTTTAATGAAAGGCTTCAATGATGAACAAGGGAATGAGCACAATCAAGTAGTAAAAGCCCACCAGGATGCTTACCATCGAACCAAAAATGATTCTTGACAACATTTTCAGTGTTGGTATATCACAGTAAATTCTACCTAATTGTTGATGTTTATATAAGAGCACAAGCTGATCAGACCCCATAATTATATTTTTAATTGAGATAAAATCATTCATGAGATCTGGAAATCAAAATTGGACACGCCAAGGTTTTTTATTCTTTCACGCAAAATATTTGTTGGATTTTAAAAAAATTGTTTCCAAATTGATGTAGTTTTCTGAGGTGAATGATACATGTTTGCCAAGGTTGTTTATTCTTCTTATATGAAATTTTGGTAGATTGGTTATGTCATCATACTTATCTACAGCCATTCTGAACAATTATTCTTTTGGTGTAGGTGGAAAGCATATTTCACTGCAGACTTTTACAAGGATATTGGTAATGCCCACTGTTTGTGTTCATCTTATTCCTATTGTTCGAATTCATATTCCTCCCCTGTGTCACTGAGGTTGAATAGAATCTATTCAATATACTGTGGACAAGTCTACAACATACCTCACCCAACTGTGGCACATGCTAAATCAGCAAATTGGGAAAGAAAAATCAGTGTCGCATTCTTTAATACGCAAGTAGTATATTTGTAGTGCTGAATTTTTTCTTTTTTCATGCAGCAGGACGAAAAACTCTGATATTCCCCACGATCATGGAAGAGGAAGAATATGAACGTTGCATATTGCCCCACATAATTTGTCCACTGGATCTTGATGTGCATGTCCCAGCATGTGAGAGTCTTGAATGCTTGGAAATCGATGGCAACTCTTTTTTGGCATACTTGCTGGTATGCATGCCATTCGGCACTGCTCTTAAACAACTGACGATCAGTAAATGTCCAGGCCTTGATCTCCAGCTGCACCTGATGGAACTGGCTTCTCTTGAGTCTTTGGACTTCAATGGTTGTTTCTTTCTGCCTTGCTCAATCCCGAGACTATTTTCCTATCACTCTTAAAAAATTGAAGACCATTAACTGCACAAATTCAGAATTAATACTCACAGTATGGATGGAACAAAAAGGTTGGTTCTGTACCCAAGAAAATTCTCTTGAGTCTCAGAAAAAAAGTTCAACACCTGCCAGAAACTGCATAAGACGGCTTGTGAGAGATGCAGGAGGCCAGTTTCATGATGGCTTTTAATGGAAGGCTTGATTGATGAACAAGGGAATGATCATCATCAAGTAGTAAAAACCCTCCAGGATGCTAAAAACGGAACCAAAGAAGATCCTGGGCAACATTGTGGGTGATGTTTTAACACAATAGTCCTAGCTCTACTTGATATGTTTATATATACTAAACCAATCTCAACCCCCGCACAAGCCAACCCCCATAGACTTTTTTATACATTACAACCCCCATTAAGGTCCCTGGAAATCAGGAATTGGACCAACCCCAGGTTGTCTAGTCTTTCACGTGAATGATTTCTTCAGGGGTTTGGTGGATGATGAAATGTGATCTCCAAGTTGCCAAGTGTTTGTCATATTTGCTAAAAGTTTGACTGGCTTGAATCTTTTGGGACACTGTGTTATTATGATAAGGTTGAGATATATATATGCCATTAATATCTTGTTATTACTTTGAAATTATTGACAAGAAACAAATTAAGAGATAAAATTACCAATTCCAATAAGAGATTTACCAACTATGCTAAATCCTAATCGCCTATTTAAACCAGGCTTTTCTTTCTTTTCCTGTCCTGGTAAAACAATGGAAATGCTCGAACATATGAAGCTATATATAATCATAATGAAGCTGAATTAATTAGTGTATCTTGAAGTATTGGGAAGGGGTGAGCCATTAAGGAAGTGGGAGACGAGTGAAAGTGCTCTCTTGGGCTGGTAGCTTGGCACCTGATGCCCAGCTCCTCTCACTGTGGCAAATGTCAAGTCTCCCTTGTACACTTGTGTATATCCACCAACCTGTCAACACAAACACAACATTGAATTAAGATCAGAAATTATTACCAAAAAAAAAAATCATTTCTTAAGTAAGAATGTCAAGCCGAAATCCGCGGATTGGGTACCCGTCGGTTTGAACCGAACCGGTCCAGTTGAACCCAACCCGCCCTCTAATTGGGTAGATGTGGGTTGTACCAAATAGTTTGGGTTGGATTGTGGGTATAAAAACCCAACCGTTTATCCGTTTTTAAAATAATACATTTCCAAAAACTAGAAATGAACTCTCAAAAGTTCAATTATTGTCATCTCCATATTCAATGTCATATGTTTATGGTAGGTTTTTAATGTCTATGCATTAGATGTGTTACATATTGGGTAACCCTCAATCAACCTTCAACCTTCAAAACTCAACCCAATTCGACCCATGAAGCCCAACTCAACCCAACCCAGTCCATTTTGGGTTGGTTTTGCCACAGAAATTTAGAAAGGATTAAGGAAATGGAGGTAAAATTTACCTCGCCGCCATGAAACCAAGCATGCCATGGAGTTTTGATAGGAAGGTTCATCGTGTTAATAGACATCTGGGTTGAAGTAACTGGCACTCTTCCATCTGTGTCACCACTGCAAAATTTCCATCAAAGGAAAGATTCGTCAAAATTAAGATAGAATGAATGTACATATAAAAAGAGGGTTGAGTAATGAATAATTCTATTTTCTATCATATGGTAGCTGCAGTAAAGTCCAATAATAAATATTTTATGTTATGAAATTGACTTTGGTCCATTGCACTTTTAATGATGAACAGCCAAATGAGGGACCTATACATGCACGTTTTCCACAAAAGTAGAAGTGTAGAGAGATGAAATCTATGAAAAGCTTGGGTCCAATTGTTTTCATAGCAAAGCTAGCCTTAGCCTTTATTATCATTATCCCATCCACTGAACAAACAAATGATTATATCCTCTGGAATCCGATAGAGAAATTTAACTAAAGTTAATGGTTTTAATTGACCTGAATATCCAGACTCGAAGCCCGTTTGACATGAACTCTTGTAGAAGAGGAGTAACTGTTGAAGGGCTATCATTCCATTTTTGAAGGATGTCACTGCATGGCTCCCAGTCATGGCCAAGTTTTGTGACGTTTGCATGCATAGCTTCTTGAACATCGGGCCTATTTAGATAAGCATACACATAGTAATCGCTGCATGGATCGAAATTCATGATCTGCACACAACCCAATTAATCAATCAATTTCTTGAGTTTCAGAATTGTTTGATTGGAAACTTTTAGCTGATGTTAACTTACTGAGGCCCTCTTGGGGTGGGCAGTGAGATTGGAATGAACGCACAAGGGGGCATAGATGTTGTATATGTCCAGATAGTAAATGTTCTGGTTAACAACTTGAGTGGCTGCATCGCAGTCATCGGATTGATTTGAGGCATTGGAGGAAAAATCACAGGATTTTTGGATTTGATCTGCAACTTCATACGAAATTAGAGCATGATTTTTGAAGTACTCATACATTCCTCTAACATCAGTTTCATCATTGATCACAGCATTCCCAATCTGCATATATTTGATTAATTTGTTATTGAGAAAGAAAATTAAGTTTCCGTCATCATTGGAATCAAAATGGATTCAACAAAACTGTTTCCCGAACAGGGAACTAAGTGTGTGAATGTGGGGACTTGCTAGCTGGACCAAAGAGGACCCCCATAGCAGCCTGGTTTACTTTATACAACCCGAATTAACTTTGATGTATAAAGATCAAATAGATTATGCTTTGCATCTATACATGTTAATCATGAGAAAAAAGTGTAAAATGTTTAAATCGAATTAATGGTATTTCACTTCAAGATATACCATATCTAGTAAGCAGGCTTTGTCTTTAATATGTATGGCTTCAATATACATAGAGAAATCACACCAGCTGATAATTAATGAAGCAAAACATAGTTAATATTGCTAGTTTTTAAGTATTAACGCAATATGAGCGTCAATTATATCAAATTACTATTTAAAAATAGAAAATAAATGAGAATTTGAATAAAAGAGTAAATGCAGCCCAAAAGAAAAATGAAAAGCTAGCTCACATGGGGGGGCAATCATCCAAATTCTAAGCATCAATCATTCAACTCTTTGAAAAGAAGCAAACAAAGAAAAGAAAAGGGTATCTAGCAAACATAACCTTATGTGCCATAGAGTACTCCAAGTTTCCAATTTTATTGAATTGATTGACTGTCGGTGTGATGTGTGTGAGAGAGAAATGGAAGAAGAAGAAGAAGAGAAGATCGATACCATAATTCCTTTGAGGTTGATGATGGTCATGTTTGTCTTCTTGTTATGGGAGAGAATAGTATGTGCAAGTTGAGGTACATAATGCCCGGCATAGCTCTCACCAGCTATATAAAAATCTCTGCCTTTATATTCAGGAAATCTCTCCAGCCAATTCACCAAGAACACATAACTATCTTCAGCTGTTTTCCTATCTCCACTCTCATTGTAATCTGAAGTTGTATTAGAGTACGAAAACCCTACCCCAGCTGGTGACTCAAGAAACAAAACATTTGCAGCTTCACCCAAAAAATAAATAAATAAAAAGTTAATAAAGTAAATGCACTTGGAATATACATTAATTATCAGTATAAAAAGAAGAAAAAGCATATATACCATTGTTCCATGAGTATAAATTTTTGTACAGTGTTTTGCCATCACTGTGGACTCTAAATGGTCCAAGTTCTTGCATTGCTCCATAGGCAAGAGATGAGCAACCAGGACCTGAAAATACACATAAAAATTAAGCTACATTAGTGTCAAATAATTAAAGAAGAGTAGTCACCAGAAGCAACATGTTCCAGATTACTATTTTATTTTATGTTATGTGTTTCACAAAACCCATATTATATATTAAGTGTGACAGCATGCAAGAGTTCCCTTTCCCAATGAAAGTTAAATAAACATATGGGTAAGTTGATCTGAATTCTTTATTTATTGTGTTGCCTTCAATGTAATTCTCTTTCTCTGTCCGATAGTTTTTTAAATAGCGGTGGTGACTGCATGCACTCCGGCAAATCTTCCATGGGAGTGAAGCCAGGGATTTGAAACTCAGGCACATATGCACCACTTGTGGAGAAGAAATCAGAAACGTGGGCCTTGAATTTATATATAATTATATACAACAAGAGAAAAGATAAGACAGCCAACATCATAATAAAATAAAATAATTGAAACTAGGCTAGAATATTAATATCAACATCATCTAAAAAAATGATTAATATTTCCTACCTAATAGAACAAGGAGTAATCATGCAATTTTGTTGCCAGGTTAGATGGGAATTTGACAAGAGAGAGAAGAAGACTACTGACTTTCACAACTTTAGCAAATAATATTATCATTCACATTGATGATGATAATGTCAAATAATACTTCAAGAAATTAAGAAAGAAACAAAAGTGGACAGTCTGTTTCTTACCTCCATTGAGCCAAAGAAGAAGAGGAAATGACTCCTTAGACTTCTGAGCTTCAGCAAAGTAATAATAAAGAGCACGACCAGCAGATTTATCAACAGTAACATAACCACCATACTGAGAAAACTTAACCTGAGGTTGTCCAGGCAATCTGTCAATTCTATCTTTCTCTTTAAGACCCTCTTGAGGATGAACTTTGGAAGCTCTCTTCACATGGTGAACTCCCTCAAAGAGACTCGTATCAATCCCAGAATTCTCCTTCAACTTAACGTTGTAGAAATGGCCAAGTTGCTCTGCCTGTTTCTTGCAATGACTCTCACCTACCAGAAACAACACAACGAGAAGTAAACTACTGAAAAGTCTCTTCTCCATTGTGTCAATTTGATCCTTTCTCTTGCTTTATCTTCAGTATAAATAGAAGAAAAAAAGAATAGAATAATTGAAGTTGGATCCAAAAACTAGCTGTTTATAAGGAATCGTAAACGAATAATTGTTTTAAATGGAGAAGTTTCAACAACCAAGAAAGGCTAGCCAGGAAGGGAAACTTGAAAAATATAATATAAATAATAAATAAATAAATTATATAATAATCGGATCCAAACACTTTTCTTTTATTCTCCAATCATGTTCATCCATGTGAGAAGAATTTTGATACAGTGGTTTGGTCAACCTATCACACATGCAGTGTTCATAATTTTTTATTAACATAGGGAGCTCGACATATTAGACATACCCAAATTATGGAAGATTAATTAATGGATTAGTTATAAATACTCTATTAATAATTAAACTTAGATGTTTTCTAAAATAGGTGATTTACATATTCTTCTTCTAATTCGGTGATTTTTTAATCTATATACTGTATATTGTTAATTATTCGAGCTCTTAGTCAACAATTATAATTTAATTATCTCTAGACAAGTTCTGTAATTTATTATCCATCATTGCAATTTAATATTAAGATGAGAAAATGTATAAATTGAATTGAAAGTTAATTATTTGGATAACAGAATGTATCTGAAAATTATGTTTTAAATTAAAAATATATATATTTTCATTGACCAAGAGAGTTGTATTTAAATGTAAAGATTTGGATGAAAAAAATACAACATAATAGTAGTTTGATTTATACAAAAGATTTTGAAGGATAATGCATAAATAGATTTTTGAAAATAAAATTTTCATTGAATTAAACTCTTATGATTATCTTTAAGTAATCTAAACAAAGTGTTTAAAATTTAAATATGCCTCTTAAGATTTCGTAATATTTTTAGTTTTGATTTAATCTCAACAAACATTTTTTTTTATTTAAAATGCAATTATTTAATCTCTTTTGATAAACTGGTTTGAGTATAACTCAAACAAAAAATTAGAGAGGAAAAAAGTCTAACCACATATATATACCATAACAATCTACCAAATTAATGATGTGCGATGTGGGATTTGAGATAAATACAACCTCTAACACCATCTCTCATACTCCTATGGTCCACGACGTATATGGGATAAATAAAATTTCTAACACATGGGTGATATCGTGCATGACTAAGGCTAACACCATGATAAGTGTGCCTCGGTATAACTCACCTCTACAAGCTAACTTGAGGGAGGAGAAAGCTCAATCAAATATATACCATAACAGTGTACCAAATTGGCATGTGAACAAATATAATTTCTAACATCTTTTATTTATTTATTATTTTTAATCATATTATGATTGATTATGGACACTCAATATGACAAAAGGCAACAGCAATTCCTTGTTCTTGTGATGCAATCATTGAAATGAGGCAATTTTGAAAGTGAAAAATAAAAATAAATAAATAAAAACTAGTAGGAAAGTGGGCCAAAATTCGAAAGGATTAGATTAAAAATAATTGAAGGAGGAGTGGTGGGTGGAGGAATCCTTTTGTTTCTTTAATTTGGAAATATATATTAATTTGGAAGCTTCTCAAGATCCGTTTTTTCTGTTCTTTTCAAAGTTTCAACAGAATGAATGAGGAGAAACAAAAGCAGCCTTGTCTTTTTATTTGCTTGTTTTTTTGTAACGGTGTTATGGGTTTAGTCTAGTACCCAGTCCATTTTATGGTACCAATAATATTATTAAAAATTAAATTAACAAAATTGTGGCATGGGTTGAATGCTATACCTTCAAGCAAACAATTATTTTGGTAGTCTAATATACTAAATCCAAATAGTTCAACAAGATAAAACAAAACCCAAAAAAGAAAGCGGTTTAATATTATTCGCGGTGATTGTGTTGTTTGATGTGACGATTCTATGAATCATTTAGTTTTTTGCATTCGGAGCTAATATTATTAATAGTATAAACTTTTTAGAAAATGAGATTTAATGATAGTCTTAATTGTTTACATCAACATATCGACTCAATATTTTCGGTTAGTAAAGAAGTAAGATTCTTAAAAGAAGAAGAAAAAAAAAGGAAATTATTGATCGTCTTTTCGGTCTAATGTTTCTTCAATATTAGGTACCTATCACTAAGTACTAGATGTTTTAATATTATTTTTTCAATTGTTATATTGTTTGATGTGAAAATTATATTAATCGTTTGGTCTTTTACATTCATAAAAGAGGAAACCTTTTATCAATGATGAGTAATTTTGTCGATCTAAAAAATATAGGTCTTTCGATAAAAGGGTAAAAAAGGGAATTATTGTTCTTGTTTTTAGTCAATTGTTTCTTCAAAATTAGGTATCCATTACTAAGTAGTAGTAGGTGGTAATAAATGTAAAAGCAATGGGAGGCAATAGTCATTTTCAGAAGTTTGAAGATGAAATGAAATTAGAACAATATGCTTCAATAGCTTCTAATCTTCCCCCTCATTTGGTCGAATTGGCGCACAGCCCAAACCCATCTCTATTTCTCAAAATTGGATTTGAAAAATGATTTGGGCCTAGCCCTATCAGCCTTTTTCTTGAAGATCAGCCCATAATGCTTTATTGGGCCATTACTATCCAACACAACCCTAAACCTCATCCCGTGTAAAATTCTTGGAATTCGTTAATAGTTCGAATAGATTTGAAGACTAGGTCAACTAGTTCATTTCCTATTCCTTCTATGTAGCAGCCTCGCAGGGTTAAAACCAAAAAAAAAAAAAAAAAAAATTATTATTTTTCATAAATTTCTTTACGTTTTCGAGAAAATTCTTTCGTAAAAGTATTTTAACAATGTTTTCAGTGATGTTAGTAGACGTTGTTTGAACCGTTCATTTTCTATCCATGTCAAGAAACAAAACCCAGAAGAGATCAAGCCAGGCTCATGAGGAGTTGAAAAATATTTCTCTATTTAACAACATGTGATGTGGGTTTCCATTGGACTTATAAAATAAAAAAAAAAAAAAAATAAAAATGCAATCTTTAGCCTATTCATTTTAAAATCTTAACAGCATATAAAAAATTCAAAACATATAGGGTAATTCATTTACAAATGAGGCTCCATTTTCTTCTCCTACAATTCATCCAATTGACTTCTACAACGCACGATTGGTGGGTCAATTGACTTTACTTCATGATATAAATGAGGTTTTAATTTTTTTTAATATATTGTTTTGTTTTTTTTTTTTCTAAGTTTTATTAAATCAAGTCTTTGTCAAACCCAGATGGCCCATCAACCGAAAACAAATTATAATAATAAGCCAGTATTTAATTTATAGGCCTTTGAAGCAATTACGAAAGAAAAAAATTGGTCCCAAATGGTTGTTGCTTCATTATATTACTGACAAAATTCAACTAAACACGTAATTACTTAAATAGGGATGGAATCGTGTTCGTGTTCTCTTTAGATGCTTTAAGACATAATCACAATTAAACATTCAAGCTTAGCATTAACTTAACAAGCTTTATTTTTTAATAGCTTGAATAGCTGTTATCAATCATGAGATAGTGTCATATCAATGCGGTTGAATCGGGAATGGCAAGACCTTAGATTATCCAGATATTTTATGTTCGAGTCTCACCAAATGGTCATCTATCACATGTATGACTTACTTGACCCATTAATTATCCTTAGATTAGCATAGTGAGACGATAGAAACTACTGGATATATTATTAAAGAGGTCTTGAGTTCGATTCCTCTCAGTTACCATAAGGGTGACCATTAAAGGGTTTATCCAATCGTTAACTTTAAGATCTCGATAGATTAATTAAAGTATATACAAACTGGTTTAAATACCCCTAATCTCAAAATAAAAAATAAAAAATATAACACATCAAAATTGATTGATTGTATATAATAATACCGTAAGAAAGTTTTTTTTCTTAGGATAAGTAATAATCTTTACCTAACTAACCCTAAGACTAGTTTTTATCAGGCACACTAAGTCATTAGTGTAACTCGTTATAATTGGTTGTTTAGAGCATTTCTAAATGACTCTTTATATGACATAAATTTTTTATTATAAAGAGTCTATCCATAAAAACAATGGTCCAACATACTCTTTATCTTTAAAATATAAATTAGAGAGTCAGTTTGACTCTCTACATTTAGAGAGTTAAATTTTATTCTCTATCATAATTTTAATTAACAAACTACAAGTTCTTATATATTTTATTTATTAATTCTCTCTCTCATTAAGTCTCTTTTTTAAAAATAAAGAACATCTTTATTAAATTTAAAGAATCTATTGGATTTGAATAAAAATTGTATTCTTTATATTTAAAAATTAATGAAGATGCTCTTTATTTATATGAAAAATACTCTTCAAAATAAAGAGTACCATTAGAGTTTGTGAGAATTTTTTTTTTTTGCTTAAAGAAACTAATCATTTTTGTAGAGTATTTACAACAAAAATATCACTCAGATTAAACGGTGGGCAGTCCTTAATGAGGCTACCAGCGCCAACTGTTCTGTTTCCAACAACATCCATACGAAAACATGCATCAAATGGGGCAGTGAATGTTATAACATTCACCATTTGATCAATAATATTCTTGATATGGAAACAGTTGATATGGAAAGAAGCATGACAGATATGGATGCCGAGAGTGTAGCAGGTTGATTTATCTCCATCTCATTGACAGCCATATGACTTATTCTAGTACAGATTTTACTCTTTATAATTTGCTAAGTCTTACCTTGTATAGAATATACAGTTGTCTATTACCATGTTTAACCAGCCTATACAATTTCTGTATACAATTCTTAATATAAATATAATACCACTCCCATAGTTATTTATTACCATGTTTAACTAGCTTATACAATTTCTATATGCAATTCCTAATATAAATATAATACTACTCTCACGGTTGAAGGGGTGGTGAGATTTCTCAATTATCTGACTTGTGTTAGGTTTCTTCTGTAATAAGAAGCTGAGAAGTATCTTCCTCAGGCTACTTGAAGCTATCCTGTCCAAATACGTTATTTAATTATATGACCAACAAAAGTAAAACTCTTCTTCTTCACTCCTTCCAATCTTTGCTTAGGGAAGAAGCGCCAAGTGGACCCAATTGTGCAGAAGCGTGTATCGATCAGTCTACAAGATAAACACTAATTGACTGCCCAACCAATTGGCTACTTTCTTTTGAATATTCAAAGGATACCTTTTTCTGTCAGACTCTTCCAAGCTCCTGTTTTGCCCACAGTTATCTTAAAAGCGTGTACCGATTTACAACTCATAAAGCATTAGAACGAACTTTGATATAAAGCCAAACTTGTTCATTTTCAGCCCATCAGAACCAGAACCAGAACCAGAACCAGATCCAGCACCAGAACCAAAACCAAAACCAAAAGTTCAGAACTTAGTGTACTAATTTTCTTGTCATGGTACTCTTGGTACAAAGGCTTAGCAAACTCTACTTCAAGCTGGAGAATCATTTACACCACCACCACCATGAAGCTGAAGCTTTTCAAGCTTCTCTTCAGGCTTTTGAATCCCATGTTTCCATTTGCTTAACCCAATTGTCGAAACCCGGATCAGAGTTCTTGTCCCTGGCATGGATTCAAAAATGTTTTCAGATCCTTCCAAGCGTCAACAAGGCTTTTGCGAAGCTGGTTGTGGATATTGACTACCCCATGAGTAAATGGGAGGAGAATTCTGTGGAGGAGTATCTCAACTACAGCTTGAGTTTGATGGAGCTTCTCAATTCAATTAGCTCGTCTATTTCTCATCTGGGACACGCTCGGCTTGCTCTTTCTCATGCTTTAGACCTTGTGGAGAATTCACCTTCTTCGGCTATTGAGCGTCTCAAGACAATTCAGATGAAGGGCTCAAGTTCAAGCAAGGATAGTTTCAAAGAGACTCAAAACAAGGAAGATGGTGAAGAAAGTTCTAATTTTTCCAACAAAGAAAAGATTGTTCATCTTGCATTGACGGATATAAAGAGCGTTGGATTCTGGATATGTGGCGTTATTTTAGCTGGATTATCTGGAGATTCTGAACCATACTTGGAAATGATCAAAAGACTTGGAGGGTTATCAAGTTCTGCTCTGAGCGATTTGGATTCAAGTATATGTGAAGCAATTAACAAAGGGGTTGTGTTGAAGGAGGTGAAAGAGCTAAATGATTCAGCTGCTCGCCTTGCAGCTGCAGTTGAAGCTGGAAATAGCAGTGATGCAGTAGAGGAATTGAGAAGAAGATTGGAGGTTTTTGAGAAGTTGATGGACGGCTTAACAAAGGAGGTTGATCATCTCTTCTCCAAACTTTTAGCTGGGAGAAATGAATTGCTTAATGGCATTCGAAAAACACTGAATTAAGCATAGCAACAATTGTATTTTCATTCTTAATTTGTACTTGTACATGAATTAAATGTTTTTAAGTTTCTTTTACACATCTACCGCGCAAAGCAATCAGCTTTTAAATATTCCCATGTATTTAGATTGTAGATTGTTAGTTTTGATCATTCTGGAAATAGAAGTTTATGGTTAGAACAGAGGCAAAATCCAGATTCGGCCCTTGTAATTCCAGAAAAAAAAGTAAATCAACAAATACAAGATCTAAACTTTGGAATGTACTCTGATCATTACTTGGGAAAAATGTAAAGAGTAACTACAAGATTTTTCATCACATCCTCTGAAATATTAGATTCAATAAACTCATATAAACCCAGCTTTGATGATTCAGAAAAACTGCTAAGCTATAAGCAACTGTAACAAAAACATTTCATTTCTGTTGTTTCTATCAAAAGTAATGGCAATTGGCAAGGGGTCACAGTTGGCCCAGTTGGCTCCTTGAGTCATTGGAATTGGTTTCTCCTTGAGGTGTCTTCCTCTTGCGGTAATTATTGCTTGGCAGCCTAAGCAAACACAAAGAATATATACACGAGTATGAAGAAAGCGAATGCATGACAGTGTTATGTCAATAAAAAAAACAAAAAAAACATGCTTCTACATATTTATTTCACAATTAAGCTAGTAAGAGATAAAGATAAACAAGTTGATTTCAGTTATTTCAATTTCGAGATCAATGCTTCAATAGAAATCTAGCTCCATCTTAATAAGAACAGGCCTTGCGAAATTAAGATAATAGTAGGAAGAAAACTATGGCAGCTCATGCTGACCAAAACCGTATGCAGACATTCCCATGTCTATCTAATGTCAAATTTAAATTTAGAAGTAGAGGCAATTTTACAAAGATAATGGAAGGTTTGAACCGCTTCTGCTTAAACATGTCACATTTCCCAACAAGAGATCAAAGATTTACCGTGAACCCCAAAGGGTACTGTCTAGAGAGAATGGTTTTCTATATGGAAAATCACCGAAAGGACTAGGGAAAAAGAGCAGCAGGATTTTTGCAATTTAGTTAAACGTAACATTTAATAGAGGAAAATTAGAATAGTACCCTAAATGCAGGGTAGTGTCTGAATCTCCCTTTTCCATCACGATATCAGAGGCCACTTCAGGACTTGCAGAACTATGGTTCATAAGAGAATTCTTTCCTCCTGAAGGATAGTACTCAATATACGGCGGGACTGATGAGCAGTGATCAGTAGATAGAAAGAAACCTCGAAGCTCCTCAACCTAGAATTCAAGAATGGAAAAACAGATTAAACACTAAACAAGAAAAATAAAAATGAAAAAGACTTGCTTCTACAATGATATATCTTGCCTGTCTGCGCAAAGTTTCATTCTCCAGCATCGCCCGCTGTTCCTGTAAGCAAGAAATCAGACAAAGTTTAGCCTTTCTTTGGTAAAACGAAGTCAGCTTCACAATACCATGAAAGATGCAAGGTATGCTGCCACTTTTAGCATCAAGCGCAAGTGCAAACTAAATTTAACTATGGGGTGGCTGTCATTTATGCATCTATATATCCAACATATTTTAGAAAATTGTATTGATAACCTTAGTTTGATATGACATGAAGAATTACTAAACATCAGTTCACCTGAATATGAACTCAGTGAGTATTTATTCTTTTCTTTTCTTTTCAAGATGATTATACAATTACTTAAAATACGAAAAATTCATATGCGACTATTATTATCTTTTTCTATTCTTCCTTTTCTCAGCCATGATATCAGACTTTCACTGCACAGCTTCCTAATCTAAAAAAGATATACAGACCAAAACAAACTTCACCTGTACTCTTGATTGCTCCAGTTGCTCCATCAGTGATTGCTCCTGGAATAGTACAACTTCAGTTAAGGCCTCTCAACATAGTGAAATTAATACTGGTACAAATAAAAAAATAAATCAATAAATAAAATTAGAAATCTTCCAAACCTTTTTCTCCTTCACTAATAGCAGCCCCTCATGTAATTCCTGTTCAAGAAGCTGCAAGTCCTTTAAGCTCAGGCCATTCAGGTCCTTGCCCATAAGTTGCCTGTACAACCAAAGCTATCAGTATGCTTTTATAAATGAGAATCAGAAATCAATTTCCCAAAAGTCTGATTTTATACTAACTCAAATAGAATAAAGAAGACTTACAACTGCTTTACTTGTAGTTTTGCAATTTCATCTTTTAGAACATCAACCTCCTTAGTATCTTGCTTCTGAGGAGAAAAGAGAAGATAGAAACATTATTACCAAGCACATGAATCTGCAGAATAATTATCATAGAAAAATACCAACATTGAAAGAACCAAAAAAAGAAAATTTTCAAGGACTTATAAATTTAACCAAGTTAGTACACTGATTACTAAGATACGATACCATTACTGCTTTAAAAGGATTTACTAAAGATTGGAACGGCAACAATGTGTCACAACAGGGATTTTTGGACAAGAAAGATAACAAAGAAATAGAATTGCCCCTTTTGCAGTTTTAATTGCCACAAGAAACTCCAGAACAAGTAAATCATGCATCAGTGAGTACCTCTGATTTGTATTCTGCTACAGCAATCTCTGGAAAATTCAGACACTTGTTATATCTTGAAAGTGTTTTCTTCATGCTACAAAAATAGGAGATAATAACAGTTCAATGTTTTTGAAAACAAATTAATGAAGCACATAGTTTCAAATATTTTGAAAACTTGCAATCAATACCAGGATACAATATGGTTAACATGTCTTCCTTATAACAATGTTACCACTCAATCTTACCATAAATTTTAGCACCAAGAATATCATCTGTACTTAAATCCTCAATCTCTGAAGAACTTTCTGTCTTTATCATCATTTTAAAAATTCAAAATAAAGATAATTCACCAAGATCTTATAAAAACAAGGATCTAATATAGTCATTCAGAACCCCACAACTACCACCAAAATCTTGGTTTTGGATTCTTTTTTAAAATCCTAAACTAAAATCCCCTCTCTAAGACTATCTGTACTTTATAGCCCCATAAAATACCTTTACCTTTAGACACCAACTATCTCTCTAAAACTAAGCTTAAAACTTATTTTTGCTGCTGTCTATCTTGCAAACTAGTTATCCATCATCTAACAAAGCAGCACCAAGATGATCCAAGCCATGGTCTCATCACTAGTTAGCTTGATCTGTTGGGTAGTTCAACAAGGTGTTAACTACTCAAAAACAACCACTTGGTGTTAAACCTCTTTTTCTACCTTCCCATCAACAGAGCTACTGTCACAGGTTTTTGTATCTGTTCCACATTATGAATAACCGACCCAGGAAACTACACACAGGCATTCAGATCATGTAGAAAATAAGTTGCAACTGTAAAAACTAGACCATAGCCTATAGCAATCACAGTACGTAGAAAATTTACTTAGTGGAGCTCATTGCAAGCCTCTTTCTGCAAGGACAATGGAACAATGTGACCATAACTGTCCCAAACAGAAGTAAGATCCTGAAACCAATTTCAGTGATCTGGATTTCAACACTATCAATTGAGGCCACCATTTCTCAAAGTTCAAATAATAAAACCCCGAAACCAGCCCCTACCCAAAGTTAGAGAGGCAGAGAGGGAGTATAATACAGAGTATTTTTCCAAGAAATAATGGGAAACATTGAGAAATAATCAATCTATCCATTGCTCAAGAAGAGTTCATCAACAATTCTAACTGAAAAGAATTAACGAAAATCCTTTTAAAAAGAAGAAAAGAACAAAGAGTAACCATCAACAATCATATATAATATATTTCCCCTGCAACACAAAAGGAAGCAACATGAATAAAAAATTAACATATATGAAAGTTAGTAAAGTTTCAGAATTCCTACATAATTTTAGCACAGGCCAAAAAATTATTTATCCAAAAATCATTTTGTCATACAATTGCTTCAAATAGAAACCTGAGTACAAATCAA
The DNA here is from genome assembly GCA_026225825.1 of Pistacia integerrima. Taxonomy (NCBI): domain Eukaryota; kingdom Viridiplantae; phylum Streptophyta; class Magnoliopsida; order Sapindales; family Anacardiaceae; genus Pistacia; species Pistacia integerrima. The sequence continues at coordinate 25,540,152 of CM047741.1, read as the reverse complement.
CATGTATAATCAAAAAACACATGCAACGAATAAATTTAGTGAACTTCAAAATCATCCAAACAAAAAGTAAAAAAGGGGAAAAAATTTACATAAAAACAACATTCTGATATAGAAAAGCGATAGAATCATAATTGAAGGGGTAATAAACAAACATGCAAGTAGATGAAAAATTCCAAAAAAACCAAAGAGAACCCATCAAGAAATATAATCAAACAAACACATGCAACCATCAGAAATATCCCCAAAAGGAATCCAAAACTTACCCAGAACTTGAAAACTCAAAAAGCTTGCCAGTATTAGAGAAGATAATAACAGCCACCTCAGCATCACAAAGAATGGCCAATTCTTGAGCCTTCTTAAGCAATCCTGCTCGCCTTTTAGAGAAGGTAACTTGCCTACTATTTGCATTCTCGATCCTCTTTATCTCTATCTTACCTCTCCCCATTTCAATTTCTTCAGTTGATAAAGACCAAACGAAAAAAAAAGGATCAAAATTCTTTTGCCCCCAACAATTCAGTTTTGAACACAGAGGTTTGGTTTGGTTTGGAATATGGTGTTTCAGGTTTTGTGAGAAGAAAGAATCATTTAATAAGGGTACTGAAAATAGATGTGACAGATTGCCAAATTTAGAGAAGATAAAGAGATAGTTTTTGTTTGAGAGCGTTTAAGGCTGGAAACGGCAAGTTTGCATGGCTCTGTCTTTGTATTCTATTTAGGGTGTTTGTGTGTTGTGCTTTGCATGATTCCTTTTCCCACATTTGGAGTGTCCTAGGTGCTCATAGGTCTCTTGTTTTGGGTCCACACCTCCATTTTTTTGACTTTTCTAGGTTTCCCATCAGGGCAGTTTCAAGTTCAGGTTTTTTTTTTTTTTTAAATAATTTTTAATTTAGTTTATCTTCTCCACACTGCTTTTCTTAGACTGGACTGTTCATGCTGCTATAATTAGAATGTGGGTGTGGAATTTTATTATCTTTTCTTTTGTAGGTAATGAGATTCATGCTACGTCAGCTGGCTGCAATTTCTTTTTTAGTTTTTTTTTTTACCTCTTTTGCTGATTATAGTAAAAGGTAACTGGCAAACTGTCAATTTTAGAGAGATGGGGTATTTTTGCTGTTGGTTTTACCTTTACCAGATTTAGAGTGAGAATTTTTGTCTAATATCTTATTTTTCTGATTCTTTTTATATTATCATTTGCTGACTTAGTAAGTAGTAGTTTACCCCCATTGGTAGATTTGGTAAATGGATTCCCAAATTTAGATTAATGGCTTATTTGGTCTTTTGAGGACCCAGTTTTGGATGGCTTTTTTTTTGTTTTTACTAGATTTGGGAAATGGGATTTGACAATTTTAGAGAAATTTAGAGGCATTATTGTCTTTCTCCTTGTGGTAAAACTATAATAGGGAATTGCCAAATAGAGAGAGGAATATTTTAATAGACTGCTATAAATGGGCGTTTCCGTTCCCTCCGGAGTTTTAAATCTTTTTCTAGATTTAGTGGTTCTGATTCTGACCAGATATAGTCAAGGATTACCAAATTTATGCATATAAGATTACCAACTTTAGAGCAAGAGAGAGAGTAACTTCTGCACTTTCACTTTTACTTTTACTGTATTTGGAGGAAAATTTAAAGCTTTATTACCATATATAAATTGTTTTGGTGTAAATAATTTTTATTGCAGCTTTAATTAGTAAGTCATTTATTCTAGATTTTTTGAAATGTAATGTCCTAGGAGCCTTTGCCCTTAAAGCAAAGAGAGTGCCAAATTTAGATATTATATGGTTTGATAAAACTTTTGGATGTATTATTCAATCAATCATGTGAATGATATTTTGGGTGTGGTTTTACTGATCTTCTATACTATGACCTTAATCCCTTTACTCAAGTATACACTAATTCATTGTGTTACGAGCCAATGATAAGTGGGATATAGCTTTTCTCCCTTCGTATTTGATTTGCATTTTTGAGTGTTATAGAATCTATATCATTAAATATGATCCTGCAATAATTAAAGCTGTAAATCCATTGTACATCATTGATTTTTTTTTATAGCATATGAGAAGAAAAATACTCTCTCATATGTCAGACACGAGAAGATGATCAAATATATGTAATTTTGATATGAATCCCCAACTAGAGAACTTAATATATGTATATTGATGGATTCATGTATATCAGTATATGTTCTAGTTTGGTGAACGAGAGAATCTTTGGGAAAGAAAAGCAGAAAGGAAGATGAGTATGTATATTGATGGATTGGAATTAATGTGCTTTCAAACAATGTGTAAAAGAAGAATGTGGACTTATAACACAAGACTTATCACTATATATATAGGTGCTATGAAGGAGAAAGCTGTAGAATTTAACCATAAAAACCATGGTATTATTAATCTAAGATATAAAAGTAATTTTAAAAAAACAAAAAAAAAAAAAATTCTTGATGAGAAAGAGAAAGGGTGTGAGTATGCGGAAATTAGGTACCATCTACTTGATAAAACTATTTTACAAAATGTAATTGCCTATCCCAAGAGACCACCATCTACTTACTGAAGAATGCTAAAACTGAAAACTAAACTTCTAATTGATAATCTTTCAGCTACCTGTTCAATTCCAAGGGCTCTATTCCCCCAGCTTAGTCATCTGGGTAATTTAAAGCTCATAAGTCATTCCCACTTTGAGCATTTGCCTGTGAGGAACATCAAACACTTTATCACTTTTTCTCAAAACATTCTTCAAGAAATTGTATGCATAATCTATCATAATCCTCTTCCCAATGCCAGACCCTTTTGCTGCTACCACCTCATTCTCACCAACCAAGTGAACAACCCCAGCATTCCATGCTTTCTCCACTATTTCTATATCTCTCTCCATTTCCTCTTTTAGATACTCTTCTCGAATTACATTATCATTTACATTCTCTTCACTGTCTAATCGACTGGGCAATTCAGCATCCACTTCAGTAATATCCCCGATAATTCATGTTTGCTTGTGAGAGAATCATATAATCTTCCCTTATAAAGTCCTTCAATTTTTGAACTAGCATTCTCTCAAAGGATTCTTCTTCATTACGTACATCTGTGTATCCGTATCTCACAACACAACGAAACACATTAAGCTCATTTGGAGCTACCCTGTGGAAAATGAATCGCTCCTCCGTGGGGACCTTGCTAATGGGTAGCGATTTGAGAGAAACGAAGACAAGAACCGAGTGCAATGCAGGTACATTCATGGCATAATGTTGGAAGATAGGTGGGATGCCATGAACAAGCTCTGAGTAGAACATAGCCAATCCAGGAATCCGACAACAATTTCTGTCAACAGTTATCTCGTATAGCTTATTGGGCGAAATCTTGTGTTGAAGTTCATAATAATACTTCTTCCGATACACATTATTCCAAACATACATAATGGTCATTAGAAACGCAGCAAAAGCAAGCGTTTAGTATCCTCCTTGATCAAACTTGTAGAGAACTGAACTTAAATAAAAAAACTCCACAGAACCAATGATTAGGACATAGCAGACTACTAAAAGTATGTTGGATCTCCATATCATTATCATGATGATTGCCAATAAGGATGTTGTTAGTGTCATTACAAATACCACCGCAATCCCTGTAAGCAACAAAAAATTCATCAGTTTGATTTGTTATATGATTGGTAGACTGAATGCAATTAAATTTTTGCATCATTATAACCGAGTTGTGGAATTACCATATGCATTGCCAATCTTTGTAGTGTCCCTGAAGACCAGAATAATGCCTACACAAGCCAGCATGAGTAGGTAATTCACTTCAGGAATGTAAACTTGCCCTTCATACTTAGCCGATGTATGTACAATTTTCACACGAGGGAAACACCCTAATGAAAGTGATTGTTGAATGATGGAGAAAGTTCCTGAAATCATGGCTTGACTTGCTATTACTGCTGCCAATACGGCCACCACAAACATTGGCCAGTATACGGCATCTGAGTTGTTTAAGCACCAAAGAAATAATAAATGGATCAAAATATAGATGATCTGGTTTAAAATAGAACTCTTAAGAAAAAGAACTTGCTATATATTTATTCTTCACCTGGTACGGACGTGAAAAAGCTGTCTCCAACAAGATCAGGGTGCTTTCGAAGGTAGGAAGCTTGTCCTGTATATGCCAAGACGATGGCTGGGTATACCACAGAGCACATGCTTAGTTGTATAGACCGAACTGTGAAGTGACCCAAATCGGCAAATAGTGCTTCGGATCCTATTAACAAATCATATTTTGTTAGCAAAATGCAAGACTTACTCAAATTAGTATTTACTAGTTGAAAACCTGAAGAGAGTAATACCTGTTGTACAGAGGATAATGCCACCAAGGGAAATCCAAGCTTCTTTTTTGTTTCTACTAAAATAATCAATTATGTACATCGGATTTACAGCTTTGATTACTGTTGGGTCAAATTTTATGATATTATAAACCCCAATGCCACTAATGAATGCGAACCAAACAATGAGTATAGGAGCAAAACAGTAGCCTACTTTGTCAGTTCCAAGTCTTTGAATCATGAAGAGGAAGACCAGTATGGCCACTGATATCCAAACAATCTTCTCTGTATACACAAAAGAGAAAACAAATAATTGCCTCACGCAATAATAGTAGTGTAATCAGTTCATAAATAATACGAAAACGCCTAAGATAAAATGAGGATGTACCTTCTGTAATTGCAGATGTAGCTTCCTTGAGACCTCCCACAGCAGATAAAACTATCCATTATGGAACAATAGATATTTCATTGTCACAAGTTATAATTTATATGAGAGAACAGACAATGTGAGACCATTCTAATCCATTTCTGCAGCAGCGACACAACAGACTAATACTAAAGCAAGTAATTAGGAGAAGTGGCAAACCTGAGATAGAAGGGGTGAGGATACCATCTCCAATCACCATGGAAGTACCAAGTAAAGTAACAAAGAAGAGGAAAAACTGGGCAAAGCGACTGTTCTCAAGCTTCGACTTGAGTGTTGATGCCAGTCTCATACGTTTACTGTTACTGGGCAACTCAAGCTGGAAATTTGATACATTAGAGTCCTCGGCTTGTCGACTCGGGAGCAAGCCCACGTTGGCATATCGGCATATTAAAGAGTATAGAGCAAATGTCCCTCCTAATATATACAAATAACTATGAATAAATACACTTGTGGAGACGTGTGATGCAGATCATATATTTAGTTAAATAACCTTACCATCGCCATTGTCATTGGCTTGCAAAACGATGAAAGTATACTTGATTAAAGGGATCAAAGTGAGGGTATAAAAGATCAAAGAGAGGACACCCAGAATATCATCAATATGATTGATGCCACTACTGAATACACTGGGGTAAACGTAAAGGGGTGATGTGCCAATATCTCCATACACAACCCCAATACTCTGAAACGCCAGTTGCAGGATGATCGACCATTTCATAACCTTACATACAAACAAACGACAATGAACAGTTCTTTAAAACTTGATTTGGCACGTAAAAGAAATCATAATCATTACCGTACAGCCATCACGGGCAGATATTGTGAGAGATTCAATGATAAATTCATTAAAACTTTAACTAAAATTCCTGTCTTAAGCATATATTTTGAGAACATGCCGCATACCTTAGAGCCACGGCCTTGATGGCCGGAAACATTACTGCATGATTCAATGTCCAACGAATCCTTCTTGTACAACTGTTTGGTTCGTTTGAGTTCTCCCGAATCTATCTCAGCGTGATCTACTACATCAACCGACATCCTCGCAACCTGTAATCACAGTAAAACAAAGAGGAAGTAGATCTCAGGTTTTATATATAACGAAGAAGGAGTTTCAATGAAACAAGTCAAAGTTTACTTGGACTAAAACTTATCTATACAACTCAACTCCAAATGGTTTTCAAAAAGAATTGTTTAATAACTAAATAACCTTTGGTTTATGCTCTATTTGTCAAACGATAATTACTATTATTTATTTAAATCTATTGACGGTTTTGATCTGTTGGGATTAATGCTGGTAAGCCAGAATATAGGATTCCTAATCACTCATCAGGGAGAGCAACAGCTATACCTGATTCCTTCCCTTGTTTAGATTTTCTTTATACGTATTCCCAAGCAGGGGCGGATCCAGCCCATCGCCCACCCTCAAATTTTTTTTTTAAATATTAATATATATAATTTTTAGATTTTAACCCACCCTAACAAAAATATTAATATATAATTAGTTTTTATTTTATCTCACCCTAAATAAATTTTATGATCCGCCACTGAATCCCAAGTACATTTACAAATGGTATCAATCAATGAATCATGTAGCTGACATTTTAGGGGTCCCCTCTCTGATCTTCTATATCCTGACCTTGATCTCTTTAGTCAAATACGCCTTTCATTGTGTTCCAAGCCAATGACAAGCTCCTTTTCTTTGTGTTTGATTTACATTCATAAGTGTTATCGAAATCTATAATATCATAAACTATGATCCTGCAATAATTAAAGTTGTAAATTTATTAACATATGAGAAGAAAAATACCCTCTCATATGTCAGACAAATCTCATTCTCGTGTCGACATATAGGAGAGTATAATGCACATATGAAAAAAATACTCTTGAAAATTATTATTAGAGGTACATTAGGCCTATCAATATGTGTTGTAGTTTGGTGCACTAGAAAAATTTTTGGAAAGAAAAGGAGAATGGAAGAAGAGTACTTATACTGGTGGATTAGAATTAATGTGCTTCAAACAATGTGCAGAAGAAGAATGTGGACTTATAACACAAGATCTATCCCTATATATATGTGCTATATATGAAGGAGAAAGTTGGAGAATTTAAACATAAAGATAATGATATCATTAATCTAAGATACGAAATTAATAAAATAAAAATCTTTATGAGAAAGAGGAAGGGTGTGAACGTATGGAAATCCGGTATAATATAGATAATAAGGATTTGGGAAGAAATTGATAAATAGTAATTGGAGGAACAAAAGAGTATTTCCATTAAAGTTTGTTCTTGGTTAGTTTTAACACAAAACGTATTTAATTATGAAAAAAAAAGGTAGATTATCGTAGGGGTAATAATGAAAGAAGTTCAAACTATGAGGGACTGGAAAGTATTATAGGGTGTACATGGCCAAATTTGAAAAGTAGGAAGGAGGACATAATATTGAACTAATTAGAAACTTGAGTTAAATACATTTTGGTCTAGTCGAATCTCAAAGTAACAACTCAGGTACTTGCCAGTTAGTTAGCAATGCTTAATTTTTTTTTTTTTCCATAAAAGTCTAAAATACCCCTATTCATTTAATTTTTATTTTCTTATAACTTATAGAATTTTCCTAAATTCTACTGAATTATCATGACTAAACCTTAGGGACTAAAATGTACTTAACTATCAAGAACCTTTGTCTATATGAATTAATAATTTAATTAGGTTGAGGATTTTTGCTTTAGTTTAGTAGAGACTTAAAGAAGGAGGAAGAAGAAGAGTTCCCAGAAAGGGGGAACATATTGTGTAACAAATATCATTTCGATCGATTTATCACAGTCTCCCAATATTTAGGATAAAAAAAAGATTGGCTCACAATTTAATACTATAAACTTTTTTTCATAACCTCGATGTGACAATTCGCAATTGGACAAGTAAGACTTATTTGCGAGCAAACCAATTATGGGCTGTCACGTCCAGATTATGAGAGAATGTTTGTAAAATTGGGTTGTTAATGTATTAATGCCCATTTGAGACCAAACATGTATTGTTTTTGCAAATAATGTTTAAACCTATTTACAACTTTGATGGACAGAAGTTGCAACTCAAGGACTCACATTGGATGCGTGGCTCTCTTAAATTTACTCTTAAGATCTTAGATCCAAAAGATGGGGATAAAATTAGTTCCATGTATGGATCGGGTCCAGAAACCGTGAACCATGGTTTTTCGGGTCAAGTGATAAGACCGAAACCGACCGGAAAAATATGGTCACATAAATAACTTTAATATGCACATGCCCACAGAGGATTACTGATATAAAATCACAGGTGCACAGCTGCCTCTTTCTCAACTTTGAACCCTCCTTCGCACTTCCAATCCTCTACCCTTCCACCACACCACCGTCTCTCCAAACACCAACACCACCCCGTCTTGTCCCAACTTACCTTTTCCGACTGCCAAAATGTCGGATTCCAACCACCAACTAAAATAAGACGACATCTTATTCTCTATATTCAGCTTCAGCCTTCGTAGTCTTGGCATTGGCAGTTGGAATTGAAGAAGTTTCCGGAGTGCAGTTTAAAGTTGAGTAAGTTCATTATGTTTCGTTTTCTTTGTAGAACAACAGGAAAACTAATTGCTGATAGGGATTTAGCTCTGAATCTCACTACTACTCAACTGGGTTTTTCTCAAAATAGGACCAGGAGTTTATCTAGTACGAAACTGTCAAACTCAAAGACTGTTAGGTTTCTTTCATCATCTTCGCATGTAGAGAAGAGATCGTTAAAAACTAAACAAAGTGAACACGAAGAGTCTTTGACAGTTTCATACTTGGTAAACTCATGTGGGTTGTCTTTAAAATCTGCTCTTTCCTCTTCTAAGTTGATTCAATTGAAGAACACTGAAAGAGCGGACTCAGTTCTTAGGTTTTTCAGCGACCATGGTTTCACCGAAACCCAGATCTCTAAAGTTGTGAGATCACACCCACGAGTCATTTCAAGTGATCCCGAAATGACACTTTCGCCCAAGATTGAGTTTTTCCGTTCTATAGGGGTTTCAAGTAGTGAACTAGCAAAGATCATAGCAAACAGTCCAGGATTTTTATCTATGAGTTTAAAGAATCGTCTTATCCCCAATTACAGTTTCCTCAGGAGTGTTGTCATTCACGACGAAAAAATTGTCGGAGTTTTGAAGCGCATGGGACAAGGATTTTTACAGGATTTAAGGAGTAAAAATTTTGGTCAAAATATAGCTCTTTTGAAAGTTATTGGTGTGCCTCAATCTCGAATTTCTTTTTTTGTAACTAGTAAACCAAACGTAGCATGTTCCAAACATTCTAAATTCTGCAAGGTTGTCAATAAGGTTGAGGAAATGGGATTTAATCCCACACGAACTGTGTTTGTTCTGGCAGTTGGAACAATTGCCCAATTGAAGGAATCGGTTTGGGAATCTAAGTTTGAGGTTTATAAGAGGTGGGGTTGGTCTGAGGATGAGACTCTTGCTGCATTCAGAAGGCATCCATATTGTATGCAACTATCTGAGGAGAAGATTACAAGAACTATGGACTTCCTTGTTAACAAAATGGGTTACTTGTCACAAAATATTTCCAAATGGCCAACTGTTCTCTTCTTCAGCTTGGAGAAGAGGATTGCGCCAAGGTGTTTTATTATTCAGGTTCTGCTCTCCAAAGGATTGATCAAAGAAAATATATGTCCAGTCTCTTTCTTATTACCTGGACAGAGCAAATTTATTAAGAAGCATGTAACCAAATTTCAAGAAGAAGTTCCTGAGTTATTAGATGTATATCAGGGCAAAATCAATCTTCCGGATGCCTCCCCTGGATTTCAGAGGCATGTAAATGAAACAGGTTTAACTCTTTGAACTGTTTTCAATATAAAGTTTTTTTTTTTTTTTTTTTGGTGGTAGTCGCTAATTTAAGCTATTTTTGGTTTACCAAGTGTTGGGTCTGTACTTCTTTTACGCTAGTATGAATGTTTTGACATAACATTAAGCTATTAAATTGTTCGAGCACATGCGCATACCTTAGAGCCACAGCCTTGATGGCCGGAAACAGTGCCTGATTCGTTTTGAGTTCTCCCGAATCTATCTCAGCGTGATCTACTACATCAACTGACATCCTCGGAACCCGTAATCTCTGTAAAACAAAGAGGGAGTAGATGTCAGGTTTTATATATAACGAAGAACAACTTTAATGAAACAAGTCAAAATTTACTTGGACTAAAATTTATCCATACAACTCAACTTCAAATGGTTTTCAAGTTAAGGTTTTCCTTTTTTTTCTTTTTAAATAATATGTTTGCAAAAAAAAAAAAAAAAAAACCTGGAATGGACTTGAAGAAGGAATCCATGACAAGATCAGGGTGTTTGCGAAGGAAGCTTACCCGGTATATGCCAAAACAATATGCGGATAGACAATACTGCACATGCTTATTTGTATGGATTGAACTGTGAAGCGACCAACATCGACAAATAGTGCTTCGGATCCTAAATCGTTTTTTAAAAGCAAATAAAACTTCATTAAGACTTGCACCGAATAATATAGTACCACTGTATATAAAAGGGAAAAGGAATACTTGTGCAAAGGATAGTGCTACCGAGGGAAATCTAGCTTGTTTTTTGTTCCTTCTGAAATAATCAATGATGTAGCAGGGATTTACAGCTTTAATTACTAAGGAATCATACTTTATGATAATATAGATCCCAATAACACTTATGAATGCAAACCAAACACAAACTAAGGGAGCAAAACTATATCCCATTTTGTCACTTCCAAGTCTTTCAAACATAAAGAGGCATACCAAAATGGCTACTGATATCCAAAAAATCATCTCTGCATAAAAAGAAGATAAATGTTAGGATATAATTGCTCTATATGAGGGAACAACATCTCTCAATAATATTAGAGATAAAGAAAGAGAAATTTTTTCATTAAAGCTCCTCTCCATGATTTAGAGAACGTTAATCCTTAAATAAACTAACAGGCCAACAATCCTAATTGACTTCAAAGACTATCTTCCTAATTAATTCAAAAGACTCTAAAGACTTAAAATAATACTACAACAAGGAAATACCCTTTATTCTTAATACTTATTAAATCCCGATTAAATAACTTCCCAGTTCCCACCAACTAAAACAAATCTTAAACAAATACTACTTCTAAATAACATCATCCTCCAGCTCAGCTTCCATTGCCACATAATTCTTGTACCATTCTGGAGGTTGTCGAACTCTCTTTGAAGTTCTCCTGGAAGTATCTGCACTCCTAACTATAAATTAAATGATTGCTTGAAATGATAACATGTAGTACTATACTCGATTCATTTAAAAAATCGGTTAGTTTAAGCCATAAGAATCAACAATTTTCTTGTGGTTGTAATCAGAGAAGAAAACTATAATATGTATGAGGAAGTACCTTCAGTCGTTGTAGATGTGGCTGCCTTGATGCCTCCAACAACTGATAAAACTGTGTTGATGGTACAAGAACATTTGCAAAATCATTAAGCCAATGGATATACGACAAAATTAACATGAAACATCAAATCATTCAACACTCTAGCATTCATGGAAACATACCTAACCTATGAGAACAAATTAAAAGTAAATGAATAAATAAAAATTAGAGCAAACCTGAGATACAAGGGGCGAGGATACCGTCACCGATCACCATGGAAGTACCAAGCAAAGTAATTAATAATAGGAACATCTTCTCAAAGTGACTGTTCTCTAGCTCAGACTTGAGTTTCTGAAGTCAATCTCATACGTTTGCTATCATTAGGTAACTTAAAATGGAAATTTGACACATTGGAGTCCTCATCTTGTTGATTAGGGATCAATCCCACATTGGCATAATGACAAAGGAGAGAGTATAGAGCAAACGTCCCACCTAAAAGATATCATTGATGGTTATGGATTTTGAAATTTTAATCCCTATATTAAATTTTTCATTATTTTGCAATAAATTATTGTATTAGATAATATTTTAGTAAACTATGCTAATCGATAATAAATAAAGAACATATACCCAAAGGTTGAATGACAAACCCTTTAACAATTGGAATTAACTATATCCAAGGGGTCTTGTGTTTGAGTCTAAGAGAGGTACCTACCACATATTAGTGTAATTACTTTGTCCATTGGACTTGTAGGATGTTCTGTGTCGAATAACCAAATGCAAGTTTTCCTTTTCTGCTTGTTTTCCAACGAACGGCAAATGATGTAAACGAAATCAGGGGAATGTATATCGGCTGGGTAGTGTTTGATCGTGAAGGAACAGTAAATGTGTTGTGTGGGAGTTTAAAATTTTAAGAGTTGTCAATCCACTCATTGGATTTTGCGGTGGTGGAAAGGGCGGCTTCAAAATATTCATGGAGGGATGTCCCACCATTAAAGAGAATTATAAGATATTCCTAAGTTCGGAAGGGAAACGGGTGAAACATACTAGAAGAAAAATATACTTTATGTCACAAGTCAAACATGGAGGAACTCAAAAGGATGGATATATGGCAAGAATTTTAAAATGACAATGGGTCGTAACACAACGAATGTATACTTGAGTAAAGCGATCAAGGTTAGGGTATAGAAGATCGGAGAAAGCACACCCAAAATGTCACCTACATGATTCACACCATTGGTGAATGTGGTTGGGAATATGAATACCAAGATCTACATACACTACGCCAATGCTCTAAAAGGTGTAGATGACAATTTAGGGGTGTTTTCCCTGATCTTTTATACCTGGACCTTGATCCCTTTCCTCAAGTATACCTTTATTGTGTTACAAGCCAATGACAAATAGGATATAGCTTTGCTCCCTTACTTTGTGTTTGATTTGCATTCATAAGTGTTATAGAATCTATAATACCATAAAATATGACCCTGTAGTAATAGAAGCTGTAAATTCATTGTACATCATTGAATTTTTATAACATATGAGAAGAAAATTGCTCTCTCATATGTCGACACGAGAACATGATCAAATCTTGTTCTCGTGTTGACATATGAAAGTATAATGCATATATGAAAAATATGTAATTTATTATTAGAGGTGTGTAACATAATTTTGATTTGCATCCCAACTAGAAAACTTAATATATGTACATTGATGGATTCATGTATATCAATCTATGTTGCAGTTTGGTGAATGAGAGAATTTTTGGGAAAGAAAGCAAAAAGGAAGAAGAGTATGTACATATTATTAATCACTATATATATATAGGTGCTATGAAGGAGAAAGTTGGAGAATTTAAACATAAAGATCATGATATAATTAATCTAAGATATAAAAGTATTTAAAAATAAAAAATCTTAATGAGAAAAAGAAAGGGTTTGAATGTATGGAAATTAAGTTCCATCTACTTAACAAAACTATTTTACTTGTAAGCAAATGAAATTGCCTATGCGAAGAGACCACCATCTACTAATTGAAGTATGCTAAAACTGAAAACTGAACTTCTAACGGATAATTTTTCAGCTACCTGTTCAATTCAAGGGCTCTATTACACCAGCTTAGTCATCTTGTGGGTAATTTAAAGTTCATAAGTCATTCCCACTTTGAGCATTTTCCTGTGAGGAACGTCAAATCCTTTCACTTTTTCTCAAGACATTCTTCAACAAATTGTATGCATAATCTATCATAATCCTCTTCCCAATGCTAGACCCTTTTGCTGCTACCACCTCATTCTCACCAACCAAGTGAACAGCCCCAGCATTCCATGTCTTCTCTACAGTTTCTATATCTCTCTCCATTTCCACTTGTAGATTCTCTTCTCAAATTACATCATCATTCACATTCTCTTCATTGTCTAATGGTCCAGGCAATTCACCATCCACTTCAGTAATCTCCGTGGTATTTATTTTTGCATGTGAGAGAATCATATAATCGTCTCTTATAAAGTCCTTCAATTTTTCAATTAGCATTCTCTCAAAGGATTCTTCTTCATTACATACATCTGTGTATCCGTATCTCGTAACACAATGAAACACTTTAAGCTCATTCGGAGTTACCCTATGGAAAATGAATCGCTCCTCCATGGGGACCTTGCTAATGGGTAGTGATTTGAGAGAAACGAAGACAAGAACTAAGTGCAATGCAGGTACATTCATGGCATAATGTTGGAAGATAGGTGGGATGCCATGAACAAGCTCTGAGTAGAACATAGCCAATCCAGGAATCCCACAACAATTTCTGTCAACAAATATCTCGTATAGCTTATTGGGTGAAATCTTGTGCTGAAGTTCATAATAATACTTCTTCCAATACGCATTGTTCCAAACATACATAATTGTCATTAGAAACGCAGCAAAAGCAAGTGGTAAGTATCCTCCTTGATCAAAATTGAAGAGAACTAAACTTAAATAAACAAACTCCACAGAGCCAATGATAGGAACATAGGAGACCACTAAAAGTATGTTGGATCTCCATATCATTATCATGATGAGTGCCAATAGGGATGTTTGTTAGTGTTATTACAAATACCACCGCAATCCCTGTATGCAGCAACAAATTCATCAATTTCATTTGTTATATAATTGGTAGACTAAGTGCAATTAAATTTTTGCATCATTATAACGAAGTTGTGGAATTACCATATGCATTGCCAATTTTTGTAGTGTCCTTGAAAACTAGAATAATGCCTACACAAGCAAGCATGAGTAGGTAATTCACTTCGGGAATGTAAACTTGCCCTTCATACTTAGTCGATGTATGTACAATTTTCACACGAGGGAAACACCCTAATGAAAGTGATTGTTGAATGATGGAGAAAGTTCCTGAAATCATGGCTTGACTTGCTATTATTGCTGCCAATACGGCCACCACAAATATTGGCCAGTAAACAGCATCTGAGTTGTTTAACCACCAAAGAAATGATTAATAGATCAAAATTTAGATAATTTGGTTTAAAATAGACTCTGAAGAAAAAGAACTGGAGCTATATATTTATTCTTCACCTGGTAAGGACTTGAAAAAGCTATCTCCAACAAGATCAGGGTGCTTTCGATGGTAGGAAGCTTGTCCTGTATATGCCAAGACGATGGTTGGGTATACCACAGAGCACATGCTTAGTTGTATAGACCGAACTATAAAGTGACCCAAATCGGCAAATAATGCTTCAAATCCTATTAACAAATCATATTTTGTTAGCAAAATGCAAGACTTACTCAAATTAGTATTTACTAGTTGAAAACCTGAAGAGAGTAATACCTGTTGTACAAAGGACAATGCCACCAAGGGAAATCCAAGCTTCTTTGTTGTTTCTACTAAAATAACCAATTATGTACACCTAATTTACAGCTTTGATTACTGTTGGGTCAAATTTTATGATATTATAAACCCCAATGCCACTAATGAATGCGAACCAAACAATGAGTATAGGAGCAAAACAGTAGCCTACTTTGTCAGTTCCAAGTAGGGATGGGCACGGGCCGGCCCGAAGCCTGTTCGGGGAATCTCCAAAAAAAGCCCGTTCCCTAAACGAGGAATTCGGGGATTCCCCGTTTGGGGGTTTTTTGTATTTTTGTATCCTTTGCTCCAAATTATATATACCAAAAAAAAAAAAAAATTAAATATATAATATACATATTAAACGTAAAGACCACATCATAAAAAAAGAAATTAAATCTATAATGTACATATTAAATATAAAAACCATCATACTAATATATAATGTATAATGTATAATGTCAAATATATATCATATATAATATATAATGTATAATGTCAAATGTATACCATATATAATGTATAATATATAATGTCGAATGTATAACTTTTGTTTCATAGCATTAACACACACACACACACACACACACACATATATATATATATATATAATGATTTATTATATTTAATCTAGTTTTATTTATTACCTATTTGTAAATAGTTTCATAAAATACTTACACAATTATAATTTGTCATTATATAATGTATAATTGATTTTCAAATATTAAAATTAGTATAGGTATATAATATTATAATGTATAATGTCAAATGTATATCATATATAATGTCAAATGTATACCATATATAATGTATAATGTATAATATCAAATGTATATCATATATAATGCATATTATATAACATCGAATGTGTAACTTTTGTTTCATAGCATTAACATATTATGTATAATATATATATTAATACATATATTATACATAATATGTTAATGCTATCAATCAATGAATCATGTAGATGACATTTTAGGGTTGCTCTCTCTGATCTTCTATACCCTTGACCTTGATCTCTTAAGTCAAGTATACCTTCATTGCTAAGTGTTTGATTTACATTCGTAAGTGTTATTGGGATCTATAATATCATAAAATATCATGTTGCAGTAATTAAAATTGTAAATCCATTGTACATCATGGATTTTTTTTAAACATATAAGAGAAATACTCTCTCATATGTCGATACGAGAACAGGATCAAATCTTGTTCCCGTGTCGACATATGAGAGAGTATAACACACGTATGAAAATTTTCAAGTCAAAACTACTCTTGAAAATTATAATTAGACGTATGTAACATAATTTTAATACATGCATCCCTACTATATGTAAAATTATGCACAAGAAAACAAACATGACAAAACTCAAATGGAAAACTTAATTGTGATGGATTCATCCATATCAATATATGTTGCAGTTTGGTGGACTAGATAATTTTTTGGGAAAGAAAAGTAGAAAGGAAGAAGAGTCTGTATATCATTAATCACTATATATAGGTGTTGCGAAGGACAAAGTTGGAGAATTTAAACATAAAGATCATGATATTATTATTCTAAATATAAAAAGTATTTGAAAAAAAGTTGATGAGAAAGAGAAAGGGTATGAATATATGGAAATTAGGTATAATGTAGATAATAAGGATATGGGAAGAAATAGGTAAATAGTAATTGGAGGAACAAAAGAGTATTTCCATTAAAGTTTAGTTTTAATACAAAACATATTTAATAAAATAAAAAGAGGTGGATTATGGAATATGGAGGGGTAAAAATGAAAGAAGTTCAAACTATGAGGGAGTGGAAAACATTGATAGGGTGTACATTGCCAAATTTGAAAAGTAGGAAGGGGGACAAAAAATTGGAACTAATGAAGTATTAAGAACATGAGTTAAAGTATATTCTTGCCAGACCAATTAGTTAGCAAAGTTTAACTTTCTTAGTAAAAGTCTAAAATACCCCTATTGATTTAATTTTTATTTACTTATAACTTACAGAAATTTTCCTAAATTCTACTGAATTATGGTGACTAAATGTTAGGGACTAAAATGTAGGTCGAACGACATGCACCCACCCATAGTTTGCCATTAGGATTGTAAACGAGCCGAGCCGGCTCGCGAGCCTCGATAAAAGCTCGTTTAGAGCTCTACCGATAAGGCCTTGCCTTCGATGACTAACTGCTCGTTAACCGAGCGAGTTCGAACACAGTAAAGCTCAGCACGTGGGCTCGCGAGCCTGGTCTGGCTCGATTAAGCACTGTACACTTCACAGGGTGTTTTGGTAATTTTTTAAACTATTAGGTATTAAACTGATATTTTATAGTGAAAAAAGTTTTAAAAAATGACAGTTTCCCCCAAAGTGCAAATTTGAAATAACACGATATTGCAAAACAGAGGGTCAATTTTAGTTCTTGCCCTAAATCCCAAATCGCAACAAAGACCCCCAAATCCCAAATCGCGAACCAGACACTCTGAAATCGGTAATCTCCGTCACCATCTCCAATCTCGGCAACCGGAAAAGGAGGCCCAACACTCTGAAACTTCCAGGTTTGTTTGTTTTATGCTTTAGAGAAGTGAAAATGATGTACCGCAAATTATGTGTTTCTCATCTTTGAAATTCACTTTTTTGACTCTTGAGTTTCTTGGTTTACTTTGCTAATGGGATTTGAATTAGAGGCGTAAGTCATCACTGATTGATGTTACCTTTAGGTTAGTATTGTGAAAGAACTTACCGACAAAACCTATTTTTAATAAATACATTTTGTTTCCTCCACAAAGTTTTATGTTTCATGGGTGTGAACATCTCTGTGGACGCTATATGTTTGTAACTGTTTTCTTTTCATACGATTCTTATAGTTGCATTTTATTCTGAATTATATATACCGGGATATATTTGGAGATACTCAAATGAGTTTAAATCTTCTCGCAATGTTATTTGTTTTCTTGATATTCATTTTTATGGCATGCATAAAGGCCAGCTGAGAGGAAATTTTTCTCTTCTGTTATTTGCATTAAAACTGATACTGTATGTTAATGTCAATGGAAGGGAAAAGAATTATGCAACATGATTTTCTTTTCTTGACTTGTTTGAATGTATTGCACATGATTGTAAAATGTAGTTATGTGTTTGAGGTGATTGTAAAATCTCTTCTATGTATTTATTTGATTAATACACGATAATGGGCCATGGTAATCTAATTGATTTAATAAAATTGCATTTTATTCGTCCATGTGCTTTTGGTCATTTGATGAATGCATTAATTATTTTAGTATACTATAACAATTGCCCTTTCATCAACCTCTTTTTTTGTTTTTCTTTCATTGCAGGCAAAATCTTCAAATTATTCTCCTGCTCTGAAACAAATTTTTCCAAAAATCCAGCAGATTGATTCTTATCTATTTGCTTAGAAGTCAAAGTGGCCTTGGGTTCTCTTTTGCTTTTTGGTCGTCAAAAGCCTCAGAAATTACAATCTTGATGTAGGTAATAAATCCTGACTGAATTGACTCTTGTTTAGTTTCTGCATGGCAACCTTCAAAGTCTTGTTTATTGGCTGATCTGATTGCAGGCAGTTTGTTGTTCATGAGATTACTTAGGAGCCAGAACAACTAGTTTTAGAAGGACAATGTTGATGCAAGATATTTTGCATTGCTAGTAGTGGACAATTGCACTTGTCCTAAATTTTGAGCCATTTTAGTTTGCTTTTTGCAATTGTTTCCGGTGGTTTGAGTCTTGATTATTTATTTCATGCTGTTTCCCTTAATTGTTAATTATTGAAGAATTTTGAAGTACCTATCCTTTCAAGTTTTAAGTAATTTTGTCAGCATCTCTTGTAAAAATAGGGATTTATATATCTATGTGATGTTAGCCAATTTGGATAAATGTACTTAGCTATTGAGGCTAGGGGAATTGAAGAAAAATCTCTCTGGAAGTTGATCAGTGTGTTTGAACCTTACTAGATCAATTTTAGTATTCACTGGGTTGCTTTTGTTAATGATATCATAAAAGCCAAGCCAAATCTGTAACTTGCGCAACTGATGTACATACCTCTTAGTTTACTTGTGCTAAATCTCACGTCATCCTGCTAAGTTATCAGGTTTGTATACATATATATATACATATATGTATACATACATATATGTGTGTATATATATATATATATATCAGCACTTGCATAATTGCATTGATTGAAGAAACCCTTTTGGGTATATATTTTTGTAAAATGAATATATATTATGTCAATTATATATTATTTTAACTTTATGATATTGTCTAACGATAGTTGTTAATTCATGTTTCAATTGTAGGTATGGCATCAGGAGACAGTTCCTCAAGCACCCCTACATTGGATGACGTCGACGATTGTGTTACGGTAAGAGCAGTCGATTGGCGTAACATTTATGGAAGCACAGGTGGTACGGAGCAAAGTGTGAGTAGCCCCGAAAATGTTGAAAATGACAATCAACCTGAGAGGAAGAAGAGAGCGAAGACATCAGTTGTGTGGTCAGAATTTACGGAGGTGGTTCTCCCTGGTGGTATAAGGAAGGGAGAGTGCATTCATTGTAAAACAAAGTTGAAAATCACTACCAGTGGAAGCACAACACAATTCAACAGACATTTGAAAAGGTGTGCGAAGAGAACAGCGCACTTGAGGCAACAACAAATAAATTTCCCCCCTTCCAATTCTCAAGGTGGCTCTAATGTCCTGCCTGCCCCGTACTGCCTGCTTGACGGGGCCAATTCAGTATGCTGAAGATGAGGGAGTTTATTGCACATCGGGTGCTGATGCATGAGCATCCATTTTCTATTGTGGAGGAAGAGGGGTTGAACAACATGATGAAGTACGGGATTCCTGAATGGACTCCGAAATCTCGTAATACTTGTAAGAATGATTGTATGAAAGTGTTTGAAAGTGAGAGACTGAAGTTGCTGACGCTATTGAAGGGTGTTAGGAAGATAAGTCTAACCACAGATCTATGGCATTCAGGCAACCAGAGGATGGAATACATGGTTTTGATTGGGCATTGGATTGATGATCATTGGAAGTTTAATAGACGGATGTTGAACTTTATTCATTTCCCTCCTCCCCGTCCTGGTGTTGCCATTGCTGATGCAATTTTCAAGTGTTTGATAGATTGGGGAATTGAAGCTAAGGTCCACACGATATCGGTGGATAATGCTTCAAGCAATGATGTTGCAGTAAAAGTGTTGAAAGATAATTTCCAAGCTATGGGGAAGCTCATATGTGGGGGCAAGATGTTTCATGTGAGGTGTTGTGCACATATCTTGAACCTGGTTGTTCAAGATGGTCTTTATCAGATTAGACACATTATTAAGGACATCCGTGATACCATGTCGTATATCAATTCATTGGAGAGTAGAAGGTGTTTGCAGAGATTGTTCAACAGCGCCGATTGCCATTTCGCAAGCTTATTCTTGATTGCAAAATGCGATGGAATTCAACATATGATATGTTGACAACGACAATGCAATTTAGGCGTGTTTTCCTTTGTTTGAAGGAGAGGGATTTGAGTTATCATTATTGTCCCAAGGAGGAGAACTGGGACAAAGTTGAGAAAATTTGTCCTATTTTAAAGGTGTTTAGTGCTGCGTCGAATATGATATTGGGGAGTGATTAGCCGACATCAAACTTGTTTCTAAAACAAGTTTGTACAATAAAAATTATGTTGGATAGTAAGAGTCGGGATGGAGATCAGTTTATACAGACCATGATTTGGAAAATGAAAGAAAAGTTTGACAAATATTGGGGAGAATGTAATCTATTGATGGGTGTGGCTGCTATTTTGGACCCCAGACTGAAGATGAGGGTAATTGAATGGGCGTTCCCTAAGATGTATCCTCAGGCTGAATCGCGGGCAAATATGGATGTTGTTCGAGATGCCTTGTATGAGGTATATAGGGAGTATGTTGATGCCAGTAAAGCATCGACAGCTGCCCGCACATCTGCATCTACAGGAGGTGCAATTCAGGAGGTTGGTGAGGGGTCAAGGGTCAGGGGCAGCGGCAGAGATAGCGGATGATTGGGATGATTTTAGTGAGTATCTGGATGGGGTTGAGACGGTTGAGACGGTTGAGCCAACGAAATCGAGTTAGACAGTTACATGGGAGAGGGATGCCATAAATGTGTTGGGGACGCTACGACATTTGATGCTTTGACCTGGTGGAAGGCTAATTCAACAAAGTTCCCTATCTTGTCTACCATGGCTCGTGACATATTAGCCATTCCTATTACTACGGTTGATTATGAGTTTGCTTTCAGCGCCGGCAGTAGGGTTATTGACACGTACCGATCGTCGTTGGCTCCCAACACGGTGGAGATGCTCTTATGTGGATGTGATTGGAGCAGGACATTGAATGGGGTGAAGAAAGGATGTAAAGTAGGTTACATACTTATATTGAATATTGTTTTTATTAAATTTAGTTATTACTTTATATTTATACTAACTAAACTTCAATTACTCCTCCTTTGTCATTTTCAGGAAGAGCAACAACTGTTGGAGATCAACCTTCCTATCCCATAAGTTCCTAGGATTCAATGCATGGTTTGGCTGTGATAGGAGGCATGCATAGGTAAAACTTTTATTCCTTTTGCTTTTGTTTCATGATTATACATATTTTTTTTCTTGTCATAGTTACCTTAAAAAATACTTATTAAATTGAACATTTTCTAGAGGCAGGGGGAAATTGTGGTTTTCATTGAAGACATGCCTACTGCAGACTACTGGTGGATAGTGATTTTGATTGGTGGATTGTATATGTACTCCTAAGAATGTTATTTGTATATATTCAGAACTGTTTTTTGATTTTGTAAGGTAATAGACATTTTGTAATGTTCGAAACTGTCATGGTTAATTCAACATTGGATGTAAATATGAAATGCTGTACGAAGGCAGATTGCTATAAAAAAGGGGAACTTGGCTCAATCAAACCCCGGATAAATGGTGGTTTGATCGAGCTGGCTCGAGCTCGAGTCTCAATTTTGAGGCTCGTCAGGCTCGAGCTCGAACTTGAGCTCGACACTGTTGTAAACGAGCCGAGCTCGATAAGCCAAAAGCTCGGCTCGTTTACACCCCTATTTGCCATAAAGAAATTTGGTACCAAAAGGTTTGAAAATAACAATTACCCACTTTCTATCCAAATCAGTTAGTAAAATTTGTTTAAGTAAGGATAATATAGTAATTTTATATCCATTAATTTTAAATTAATCCATAAATCCCTAATTTTTTTTTATCCTATTTTTTTATTTCATTTTTCTCTTCTCTCTCTTATCTTCATCTTCATCTCTCCCTTCTCTTTCTTTCCTTTTCTCCGTCTTTTCCCTCCTCCCCTTCTCTTTTTTTACTTTTCTTCTCCCTTTTTTCCCTTCTCTTTCTTTCCATTCTTCTCCAGTTCTCTGTCTTTTCCCTCCTCCCCTTCTTTTTTTTCCTTTTCTTCTCCCTCTTTTCCCTTTGGTCGCTAGGCAAGAACCCGTCTTTTCCTCTTTAGCTTTTTAATTTTTAATTTTTTTCAAATTTTTATAATTTTTTATAGTTTGGGTTGGAAGTGTTTGAAATTTGTGGTGGTGATGGTTGTATTTGGTGGTCTTTTCCTCTTCAGTTTTTTAATTTTTAATCTTTTTTTTTTTCAAATTTTTATAATTTTTTACAATTTGGGTTGGAAGTGTTTGAAATTTGTGGTGGTTTGTGGCAGTGGTGATGGTTGTATTTGGTGGTTCTGGTGGCGAGTTTGGAGCTGGTGGAGGTCCCGACTGAGACAAGAACTTTCAGCAATGGGTTTGATTTTTGATTTTTTTTTTTCTTACGTGATTGTTTAGTTGAGATGGAGAATGAATTTTGAATGTGGTGTTAAGATGGGGATGAATTTCAATTGTGTTTATATTTATGGGAGGTGATTTTTTCTGGCGAATCTGGATGAATTTGGGAAAAGAGGGAGAAGAAAAGGAAAAAAGAGAAGGGGAGGAGGGAAAAGACAGAGAACTGGAGAAGAAAGGAAAGAAAGGAAAGAAAGAGAATGGAAAAGTGAGAGAAGAAAAGTAAAAAAAGAGAAGGGGAGGAGGGAAAAGACAGAGAAAAAGAAAGAAAGAGAAGGAAGAGATGAAGATGAAGATAAGAGAGAGAAGAGAAAAATGAAACAAAAAAATTATGGATTTATGGATTAATTTAAAATTAATAAATATAAAATTATTATATTATCCTTACTTAAATAGATTTTCTAACATATTTGGACAGAAAGTGGGTAATTGTTATTTTTAAATCTTTTGAATATCAAATTTTCTTTATGGCAAACTATGGGTGGTGCATGTCGTTCGGCCCTAAAATGTACTTGACTATCAAGAACCACCGAAATGTCGGATTCCAACTACCAACTAAAATAAGAAGACATCTTATTCTCTATATTCAGCTTGGCATTGGCAGTTGGAATTGGAGAAGTTTCCGGAATGCAGTTTAAAGTTGAGTAAGTTGACTTCATTATGTTTCGTTCTCTTTGTAGAACAACAAGAAAAGTAATTGCTGATAGGGATTTAGCTCTGAATCTCACAACTACTCAACTGGGTTTTTCTCAAAATAAGACCAGGAGTTTATCTAGTATGAACCTGTCAAAGACTCTGAGGTTTCTTTTCATCATCTTTGCATGTAGAGAAGAGATGGTTTAAAACTAAACAAAGTGAACAGGAAGAGTCTTTGACAGTTTCATACTTGATAAACTCATGTGGGTTTTCTTTAAAATTTGCTGTTTCTGCTTCTAAGTTGATTCAATTGAAGAACACTGAAAGAGCGGACTCAGTCCTTAGGTTTCTCAGCGACCATGGTTTCACCAAAACCCAGATCTCTAAAGTTGTGACTTGTGAGAGCACACCCATGTCTCAGTCCTTAGAAATATACAGATAAATTTTTGCTTTAATTTAGTGGAGATTTTAGGAAGGAGGAAGAAGAAGAGCAGCTCAAGGACAGAAGTTGCAGCTCAAGGACTGGCTTTGGATACGTAACTCTTCAATTTTGGGTTTTTCGGCAATTCCCTACCATTTACTTTGAACAGGCAAATTACTGTAGAGTAATGTTATATTTATACTATTTTTTTACACTATTTTTATTATATGATAGTGTAGTATATATCATCATCAGTAAATTACTAAATTTTATTATAATATTAAAAATTAAAAATAATTAAAAATTTGTATAATTATAATATATATCATATTATAATATAATAAATATAATATAAAAAGATGATGTAAATGTGATATTAGTTATTACTGTATGATTTTAGATCCAAAAGATAGGGTTATGATAAGATCCAGGTATAGATCGGGTCAAGAAGATTTTTCCGTTGGTGTCGGGTCAAGTGATAAGACCGAAACCGACCTGACAATCCTTGTTCACCATTTCTTGACCCGAGCCCCATTTTTTTAAGAAAGAAAAATTTGTGTCAGTTTCCTATGGGGTCATGTAAATAAGTTTAGTATACACATCCCCACACAGGATTACTAATCTATATAACCATAGCCCACATCCTTCTTAACCTAGATCTCTCTTTCGCACTTCCGATTCTCTACACTTCCACCATACTACCGGCTGTCCAATCACCAACACCACCCTGTCTTGTCCCAATTAACTTTATTCCACCGCCAAAATGTCGAATTCCAACCACAAGAAAGGTAATGCAGTTTCCGGAATGCAGTTTAGAGTTAAGTTCATTATGTTTCGTTTTCTTTGTAGAACAACAAGAAAGGTAATTGCTGATAGGGATTTAGTTCTGAATCTCACAACTACTCAACTGGGTTTTTTCTCAAAGCAAGAACAGGAGTTTATCAAGTATGAAACTGTCAAAGACTCTTAGGTTTCTTTCATCATCTTCGCTTGTAGAGAAGAGATCGTTAAAAACCAAACAAAGTGAACAGGAGAGTCTTTCGCGGCTTCATACTTGATAAACTCATGTGGGTTGTCTTTAAAATCTGCTGTTTCTGCTTCTAAGTTGATTCAATTGAAGAACACTGAAAGAGCGGACTCAGTCCTTAGGTTTCTCAGCTACCATGGTTTCTCCAAAACCCAGATCTCTAAAGTTGTGAGAGCACGCCCACGAGTCATTTCAAGTATTCACGAAAAGACGCTTGCATGCAACTATCTGAGGAGAATATTACAAGAACTATGGACTTCCCTGTGAACAAAATGGGTTGCTTGTCACAAAATATATCCAAATCGCAAACTGTTCTCTTCTTCAGCTTAGAGAGAGAGGATTGCTCCGACGTGTTTTATTTTTCAGGTTCTGCTCTCCAAAGGATTGATCAAAGAAAATATATGTCCATACGGTTTCTTATGTCTTGGGCAGAGCAAATTTATTGAGAGGTATGTAACCAGGTTTCAATAAGAAGTTCCTGAGTTTTTAGATGTATATCAGGGCAAAATCGATATTCTGGACGCCTCCCCTGGATTTCAGAGGAATGTGAAATGAAACAGGTTCAACTCTTTGAACTGTTTTCAATATAAATATTTTTGTTTTTTGTGGTAGTCGCTAATTTAAGCCATTTTTGGTATACCAAGTGTTGGATCTGTAGTTCTTTTACGCTAGGATGAATGTTTTGATATAACATTAAGCTATGAAATTGTTGTAATGAATCTCAACATTCATACTGTGTCCAAATGAAAATTAGAAAAGCCAATGTTGGAATGTTAATGTTCTTGGAATATAACTAGATTCTTCTGCTTCCTTTTCACTATGAATGGCATCTGTTTCTGCTTCCAAAATATATCACCATACACTTGACTCAGAACATGAAATTTGTTTTATAGTCTAATAATATAATAGGATACTTTTGACAACCGAAGTGAATCAAAAGAACATAATAGTATCTCAATATTGTGGTTCCGCACATTGCTATTGATTTACAATGTGATGTTATCAATTTTATATCCGAACTAATGAATTCGTTACTCTAGAGTGATCCCAATTGATTAGAACACTTTGTTGGTCATGTGTTTGTTTATTCCTATCTAAAGAAACATTTTAAAAATATTCAGTAAGTTTTGCTGATAATGTGGATTCTTAAGTTACAAATTTATTGACATCCATGTGGATTATATTGTGGAGAAGCTAACTTATTCATGACTTTTAGAAAGTTTCTTTTATTTGCTCTAGTAGTGAATAATAGTACTAGTTTATGTATTGCAAAAGAAGAACCCAGGAGCTAATTTTGGTTTTATTGCAGGAGATGATGCCAACATGGAACTGTAACAATTAATTCATAAGTCTTCATAGATTCAATATAATGGAAATGAAGCCTTGCGTATAGTTGAGCAAACTATTTTCACTAGCTCTATTGCAGGGCATATTTGTTGACAAAAGATGCAGATTAGTAGGGGTGGACAAAAAAAACCAAAAACCAAACCAGAAAACTGGACCAAAACCGAACCAGAAATCTGGTTTTTTTTTTTCGAAACCGGTTCGGTTTCGGTTCAAGAAAATGACTGAAACAATTTTCCGGTTTGGTTATCAGTTCAGTTCATAATATAAACCTGGTTAACTGAAACTGGTTTTAAAACCCGGTTTTATATAAAATCGTAAATGGCCAAATCAGTAAATCTAAAGTTCTGAACAGTAAAGCCTAAGTTTCTATTTCTTATAATATCCTAAATCAGTGAATCAAAAGATGATTGACTCCCTTTCTCTCTACATAACTGCACCGAGTCCCAACTACCAGCTGCCGCCCATGGGTCCGTCGGAGTCTTCAGCTTCTGCATAACTTACAACGTCTGCCGATTCAGCAAGGTAAAAGACATCTCTCTTTTTATTCCTCTCTTTAGGATTACTGGATATGCTATCTTACTGGGGCTTAAAAGGCAAAATCAGACATCTTTAATTGAAGCAGTGTTCTGTGTCCTAAGATTTGGGGGACAAGATCTACATCTGAATTTTTTAGAACTTTTAATATATCACCTTTGGTCAATGAAACCCTGTTCTTATGTGTGATTACTAACAGTCTGCGCCATATTGTGTATGTGTAAACAGTCTTAGGTTCTAGATTTGTTAACTGCAAACGACAATGCTGGAAGTTTTACTTTATTTTTTTTAAATTGTAAACTGATTTTCAGTGGTTGATATGTAGGGCTGTTGCATAAATTCCTCTGACAGCTCTGGCTGTTCCAGCATCCGTGCTTACTGTAAGTATTAAACTCTAATCTGATGCTTTAGCTAGACTTGCAACCTATTCTGACTTCACTTCTCTAGATTTGAGTGTTAGTTTCTGGAAATTGGGATAGTTTTTGAATTTTGGTCTTCTTTCAGCTTGGTGGTGGTTATCTTTTTGGCCTGCCAGTGGACTTTCTTGCTGATTCTGTTGGTGCAGCTGCTGCTGCTGGGGCTACATTTCTTCTTGGCCGAACTGTAACTTTATTTAAAACCAAAGTCATTATCTTCTACTTCTGTAACTGCTCCTTGTTAAGACTCTTTCTACCAGAAGTTGGTGTAATTCGAATGAATTGATACATTTTCAAAGCTCTTTAATTAATCTAAAGCAAAGCTTAGTGCTGCTAATATTTCTTTTAGACATTCACAGCATACATTTGCTAGCTTCTGTTTTTTTTTTTTTTTCTAAGTTGGAAACACATAGGCACAGGCTTTATCTGGAAATGGTAGTGAAGGTGAAATTGGTTGGGTTTAGTTTAATTAATTGAGGTAGGGTTTGTTTTGTCTTACAGTCTCCCCATGAATTATTAATTAGAAAATCAAACCTTATAAACATTATTGTTCATGAACACAAGAAACTGTTAATTTTGGATCAATCATGAGTCTATTCGATTGTTTTTTTTTTATAATATTTTGATATAAGTTCAAAATTTTGATGTAAAGAGATTAAACCAAGTTAATTAAAGTCAAAATGGAGCAATGTGCAATGGTTCTATTGGGTTCAACAGGTTCGTTCAAATCAAATGGCTGTCGCAAAACTTAACATGTCTATTAACATTTTACTTGTAAACAAAGTGTATTGCTTATCGGAAGAGACCACCATCTACATATTGAAGAATGCTGAAACTGAAAAACTGAACCTTGTAATAGATGATTTTTCAGCTACCTCTTCAATTCCAAGGCTCTATTCCAGTTCCACCAGCTTAGTAATGTTGTGGGTAATTTAGAGCTCATAAGTCATTCCCACTTTGAGCATTTTCTTGTGTGGAACATCAAACACTTTATCACTTTTTCTCAAAACGTTCTTCAAGAAATTGTATGCATGATCTATCATAATTCTCTTCCAAATGCCAGACCCTTCTGTTGCTATCACCTCTGTCTCACCAACCAAGTGAACAACCCCAACATTCCATGCTTTCTCCACTATTTCTATATCTCTCTCCATTTCCTCTTTTAGATTCTCTTCCCGAATTACATTATCATTCACATTCTCTTCACTGTCTAATCGACCGGGCAATTCAGTATCCACTTTAGTAATATCCTCGATATTCATGTTTGCATGTGAGAGAATCATATAATCTTCCCTTATAAAGTCCTTCAATTTTTGAACTAGCATTCTCTCAAATGATTCTTCTTCATTACGTACATCAGTGTATCCGTATCTCGCAACACAACGAAACACATTAAGCTCATTTGGAGCTACCCTACGGAAAATGAATCGCTCCTTCTATGGGGACCTTGCTAATGGGTAGTGATTTGAGAGAAACGAAAACAAGAACTGAGTGCAATGCAGGTACATTCATGGCATAATGTTGGAAGATAGGTGGGATGCCATGAACCAAGCTCTGAGTAGAACATAGCCAATCCAGGAATCCGACAACAATTTATGTCGACAGTTATCTCGTATAGCTTACTGGGTGAAATCTTGTGCTGAAGTTCATAATAATACTTCTTCCTATACACATTGTTCCAAACATACATAATGGTCATTAGAAACGCAGCAAAAGCAAGCGGTAAGTATCCTCCTTGATCAAACTTGTAAAGAACTGAACTTAAATAAACAAACTCCACAGAACCAATGATCAGAAGATAGAAGACTACTAAAAGTATGTTGGATCTCCATATCATTATCATGATGAGTGCCAATAGGGATGTTGTTAGTGTCATTACAAATACCACCGCAATCCCTGTATGCCGCAACAAATCATCAGTTTGATTTGTTATATGATTGGTAGATTGAGTGCAATTAAATTGTTGCATCATTATAACCGAGTTATGGAATTACCATATGCATTGCCAATCTTTGTAGTGTCCTGGAAACCCAGAGTAATGCCTACACAAGCCAGCATGAGTAGGTAATTCATTTCAGGAATGTAAACTTGCCCTTCATACTTAGCTGATGTATGTACAATTCTCACACGAGGGAAACACCCTAATGAAAGTGATTGTTGAATGATGGAGAAAGTTCCTGAAATCATGGCTTGACTTGCTATTATTGCTGCCAATACGGCCACCACGAACATTGGCCAGTAAACGGCATCTGAGTTGTTTAACCAACAAAGAAATAATTAATGGATCAAAATATAGATAATTTGGTTTAAAATAGAACTCTGAAGAAAAAGAACCAGAACTGTATATTTATTCTTCACCTGGAATGGACTTAAAAAGCTATCTCCAACAAGATCAGGGTGCTTTCGAAGGAAGGAAGCTTGTCCAGTGTATGCCAAGATAAGGGCAGGGTATACCACAGAGCACATGCTTATTTGTATAGACCGAACTGTGAAGTGACCCAAATCGGCAAATAATGCTTCGGATCCTATTAACAAATCATATTTCATTTAGCAAAATGAAAGACTTACTCAAATAAGTATTTACAAGTTGAAAACCTGAAGAGAATAAGTACCTGTTGTACAGAGGACAATGCCACCAAGGGAAATCCAAGCTTCTTTTTTGTTTCTACTAAAATAATCAATTATGTACATCGGATTTACAGCTTTGACTACTGTTGGGTCAAATTTTATGATATTATAAACCCCAATGCCACTAATGAATGCGAACCAAACAATGAGTATAGGAGCAAAACTGTAGCCTACTTTGTCAGTTCCAAGTCTTTGAATCATGAAGAGGAAGACCAGTATGGCCACTGATATCCAAACAATCTTCTCTGTATACACAAAAGAGAAAACAAATAAATGCTTCACGCAATAATAGTAGTGTATTCAGCACAGAAATAATACGAAAACACCTTTGAATATAAGATCAAAATGAGGATGTACCTTGTGTCATCGCAGGTGTAGCTTCCTTGAGACCTCCCACAGCTGATAAAACTGTCCATTATGGAATAATAGATATTTCATTGTCACAAGTTATAATTTATATGAGAGGAACATAATATATGATCTATTTCTGCAACAGCGAAACAACTGACTGATACTAAAGCAAAAATTAAGAGAAGTGGCAAACCTGAGATAGCAGGGGTGAGAATACCATCTCCAATCACCATGGAAGTACCAAGCAATGTAACAAAGAATAGGACAAACTTGGCAAAGCCACTTTTCTCAAGCTTCGACTTGAGTGTTGATGCCAGTCTCATACGTTTACTGTTACTAGGCAACTCAAGCTGGAAATTCGATACATTAGAGTCCTCGGCTTGTCGACTCGGGTAGCAAGCCCACGTTGGCATATCGGCATATTAAAGAGTATAGAGCAAATGTCCCTCCTAATATATACAAACAACAATGAATAAATAAAACTTGATGAGACAGATACCATGCAGATCTTATAATTAATAAATAACCTTACCATCGCCATTGTCATTGGCTTGCAAAACGATGAAAGTATATTTGATTAAAGGGATCAAAGTGAGGGTGTAAAAGATCAAAGAGAGAACACCCAGAATATCATCAATATGATTGATACCACCACTGAATACACTGGAATAAACGTAAAGGGGTGATGTGCCAATATCTCCATACACAACCCCAATACTCTGAAACGCCAGTTGCAGGATTATCGACCATTTCATAACCTTACATACAAACAAACAAACAACAATTAACAAAAACAAAACAAGTTCTTTCAAACTTTATTTGGTACGTAAAAGAGATCATAATCATTACCTTACAGCCATCACGGGCAGAAATTTTTAGAGATTCAATGTCCAAGGAGTCAAATCTACTCAAAATGCTTTCTCCAGGGTCTTTTACAATGCTTGTAGACATTAAAAACTGAAAAA
The DNA here is from genome assembly GCA_026225825.1 of Pistacia integerrima. Lineage (NCBI taxonomy): Eukaryota > Viridiplantae > Streptophyta > Magnoliopsida > Sapindales > Anacardiaceae > Pistacia > Pistacia integerrima. Next base: position 25,509,052 of record CM047741.1, on the reverse strand, counting down.
CAAAAACTCTGGTAAAAGGTGGTCTGAGAGGGTGACGGTGGATGTAAACTAATATATATACACGCTTACAACGGTTTATACCATTTATAGTTAATTTAGAAAGCTGGATTGTTGTTGTTTAGAAATAACAATACACCGAATATACGGGTAGAATGTATGAAAATTAAGATAAAGAACAAACGCGTCAGGTTATGAGAACAGAATTTGCTATAAACATCAATACATTAGAGATGATTATCTGTTATGTGGTAAATTTATGCTGCATGCATTCCACGCCACGTATCCAGGTTGTTCTATCATTGAGGTCGCGTGTTATCTATAAAAATGTTACTTCATTTTTAAGTCTAACCAAAGGGCTATTTCAATTTGGTAAGTCTTAAGGTTATGCTATCAGTCAAACCACGTGTCACTCTATGTTAGGATTACTTCATTTGTAAGTCTATTAATGTAACGGTATATAAACGGATCTCCCACCTTAATAAAGGGTATTTTTTCAATCATTTTTTTTTTGTTATTGAAAACCGCCTCATTTATGTTAAAAGTTAGGCTCGCTTATAGGTGAAAAATATACAAAAAAAGTAATAAAATAACGTAACATTTGCGTCTTATATTCGAACCATTTTAAAAATTGTTTACTCTTTGTATTTGCTGATTATTTTCATACTAATTTAGCATCAAAATACCAGTTTACTGCATACCCTATGTAGATTTCATCAAGAAATTTAGGACACTTTTCGATAGGGTAAAAAACTTCATCAACAATACAACATTGTCTTACCTCGTAAGTATCTTCTTTCTTTTTCTTTTACCCAAAAACTTTAAAAACTTATAGCATAATAAATTACTTGTATTCTGTCAATACTTACAGTCTACACGTATAAAATAATTATACATACCATTTCTTCTTATAATAAATTGACGTAACAGCTAATATAATAATAATAAAAATAATATCAAAAAAGAAGCACAATATTGGCTTGAATGATAAATTGAAAACCAAAATTAAACTGCTTCTAATGACAAGAGAAGAAGACTGAGTTTACTGCCACTGAAGTTTCTCTATGGATTTCTGTCCGTATTTATTTGGCAAATCCAGAAGTTAACCTACCAAGTGGAATCATAAAAATACCATCTTACGTTACAAAAACTGTACGAATGCCTACTCACTATTCCTGGTTGTACAAGTGAAAATAAATGGTACTAGTTATTATAATTTATATGCTGCTGCATATTGAAGCTTGTAGCAGAGCACCTTGCACTTCATCCGAAATCGCTCCTATAGAATATCGGCTTCCATTGGATGGGTGGGTTTATTACTCAGATCCATTTCATCCATCTTTTTACACACATATATGAAATGAGAATCGGGATCGTCCATTACGAAGTCTGCTGGAAGGTGGCCATTCTCATTGGTCGGAATAGGCTCCAAATATGATTTCATTGAAGAACTACCACTTTCAGGTCTTTCAAACCCCGGTCTAGCTGCAAGAGGACAACAAAAAAAGGATATCAAAACAAAAACCACTATTCCTTTCTCTCAATTTGCTATGAAAATTTATTGTGTCAAATTGATAAAATCATAAAGCCAATGCAACAAATCAAGGCAAGACAAAAGAAAATCCAGTAAATCAACAGGATACCAAGGAAAATCGGAACACATATTTCCTTGATACAAAATCATTCTGATTTTTCTCTTACATACATGCCATGGAATGTCAAGAGCCTTTATGATGTAGCATATTATTTATTGCTACGGGTGAAACCAATTAGGATTTAGGATAGCAAACACCTTCTCAACTCAAAACTGAAAAAGAAAACCTGATCCCAAACACATGATTAATTGTACTGGGCCCTCCAAGCCCTTGCAATTTACTTGGAAAAAAACCCACCAAGCCTCTTTTCTAGCCCATTTACATTCAAGCTATCAATGGGCCAGGTGGACCCACCAGATTTCAAAATTATGTATGCTCAAAGTCCCACTGACACTTCTACCAGCCCTAAACACATTATTGACCTCAAATCTCACTTCAACAGAAGAGAACATAAATAGAAACAGTGTACACCCACAACGAGATGGTCAAACGGAAAGCAAAAATGTAAATAAACATATTAAAAAACAAATACCATGTAGATCTTATTAAGTTATCTCAATATATACATATAAATATTTAGGAACAAGTATATTATATAATTCAAGGTATGAGATAACGAAAAGGTAATATGAACTCCAGTTGATATGCATAATGTTAATCAGGGAGCCAATTTGATAAGTGAGAAAAAAAGGATAGGGAAAGACAGGGCAAGAATAAAGAATAAGATGGAATAAGGAAAAGAATTTAAGACAATCTTTTTTTAACTCTGTCTTTCCATCCCTATTTTACTACCCTCTGCGGGCAGATACATTTTTCTTTCCTTTCATTAAGTAATGATTTATCTAAAAGCTCCATAAGGATGACACACCATCACACCCAAATAATAATAATACTTATGAATGGGAAAGTAAAACAATGTGTACAACTAAAGAAGTAAAAATGGAAAAGGAAACTTACGTATTATGTACAATAAAATTTTCCAATTGTATACCGAGCGGTTCAAATGAATCATCCTTACTTTAGGATCACCATAAGTTATCTGTTGATAACAAATTAAGAACACATCATATATTTGGAACTACTCCAATAAATTAATGAACAATGACAAAATATAGCTAAATCTTTGGGATCATGGTTACCAACATATAGATCCCTCCAGGTTTAAGAAGCCTACATGAGAAAAGAAAATGATATTCAGAAAGACTAAAAAATAGAAGATAAATGAGTAAGCAGACACTTGGCATGCACACAGAGATATGTAACAAAGAACACTTTATTAGTGTGTGCATGGGTGTGTGAGCACTCAATAAAATTCTAGGTTTGATAAAAGCAAAACATTGAAAGCTTATGCAAAACAAAGAATCAAAATTTTAAAGTGAAATGAAGTCTATAACCTGCTCACTTCACCCAGCATTTGAGCCGCACTAATAGGAGCATCGGAGCCACACTAAAATATAAGTACAAGAAAAGAATTAAAACATGCCAATGCCCCATTAGACAGGGTAAATAATTGCAGATGCTACATAATGAACAAATGGAATCATGAGAACATATGAATATTCATCATACCATCAAAGAATCAAGAGTTCCTAGATTGTGGATCAGCAAGCCATGTTTGTAGATTCAGCAGCAACCAACAAAGTAACACCAACATATAAAGGAAATAACTCAATACCAACGTTTACAACTTTCAACAAGAATCTAACACAAGGGTCAAGCCTTACCTTTATCAATGACACTATCAAAAGAATCATCCGGAAAGAAACTCATATCTCTAACATCCAATTGCATGTCTATTGAGATCAATAAAGAAAACAAAGACAGAAGTAGGCATGGTTACATAAGTAAAAAACAAATAAAGAATTCGTAACCGACACTAATTCAGAAGTTTCTTTAACAGGATACATTTTAGCTGAGGGATATACTCATATTTTCTCTTCATCATCTCAATAGGCCACTGCAGAAATATCAATATTCATTATGTCTTCATACCCATCCTTGACCATGTCCTCAGACATAACTGCAAAGCATTTAAATAAATTTTCCATTATAATATTTCTCGAGAAGAACCAATTAAACATGACCAAACTTAAATGACATTGCAAATAATGAAGCCACAATTAGTGATATGTAACATCATCACAGACGTCGAAACGAACTTCAACAAAGTATAAAGTATATACGATTCTTTGTTTTTTAAAACACAGGAAACAAGAAATCTTATGAGAACATACAAGTTTTCTAATAATATCAAACACATTCTCTGAAAAAATCAACACTTTCTCATAAACCAAACACAAAGCACAATTAATTATAAAAATCACAAAATTTCTCACACTTCCCTAGCAAACCAAAACTGAAAATTACAAAAATTATCATAATTGACAAAATTACTAAAACTTGGAATCAAAAGGGAGAAACAATGGAAGATATAAATAGAGACAGAAAGTAAGTGAGAAATTACGGGCATTGCCACAGCCGACCATGAGAATACGCGAAGAGGTAGGGATGTACTTGCGAACAAAAGGACGAAGAGCAGAGTAACGCTGGTACCAGTCGAAGGAACCGGTCTCCTGCACGTAGCGCGCGTCCCAGTAGAGCGCGTCACCGTAGTTGTAGGTGTTGCAGCTGGAGACGTCCCGGTACATGTTTGGTTCGGGTTGAGGTTGGGGTTTGGTTTGATTCGATCCGATTCGAATTTCGGGTTCGTTCGGTTTTCCGCTTGGGTGGAGACAAGACACGAGAAGTGATACTGATGGCGTTTGCAGCTGAGCGTGAGAGTGCGTGTGGGCGTGAGTTTAGTTTTGGGCCGTAGTGGGCCCTAGATTGTGTCGGTTAATTTTAGCCTTACATAAGAAGCCTCACCTGCCTCTGGTCGTGGAATTGAATGTTTGAGTACTACCTAAGTCAACTTAACCAAGTACATTATTTTTTATCGAAAAAGTTTTTTTTACGTACGTCCCACCATTCGGAGACCTTTAATTGGATATGTGTATCATTTGAACAATAGTGTAAAATAGTGGATCATACGATAATAATGTATAATAGTGGATTATAACAAGAAAGATGTTATCCTTATAAAAACTCATACAAAGAGGGTTACAAAATGATATCATTCAGAAGAAAAAAACGAAGAAAAAACGAAAAAAGAGAAAGAGAGAGAAAGAGAGAAATCATGAAAATCGGGCAGTGTGGGATCTTTGTAGCTCCCTTTGTATATATCTTTATAAAACTAGTATTATTCTTATAACAATCCCTGGTTTATGGTAGGAGGGCAAAGCTATCAATTATTCAAAGATTTTGTATTCGAATCACATAAAATGATTACCTAAATATTCAAGTTCAAGTTCACTTGACAATATATATTACATAATTGGTCTTTATGGTAGGTGGGTTGATGAGGAATCGTGAATGTGTGTGTGTGTATATATATATATATATATATATATATATATATATATATATTATTTTATTTTAATTTTTAGTTTTTTTTTTTTTATGCTAGGAATATCTTGGCTAGTTTGGGCATCACTTTTAACTAATTTTCAGAGGGATTTGTTAAGACCTCTGTTCGAAATGATAGATCAGATAAGTCATAATATTATTGTGGTAGGTGGTCTCAAGGTTTGAATATAAAAATCCAAGAAAGTGAGCAAATCTCTTTGACAACTAGGTCAACTCTTTGCGAGGTATATTATATAATTGGTTTTTATGAAAGATGAGTTGGAAAGAGATCGTATATACATATTCTATAATTAATCTTTATAGGAGGTCAGTTGGTAAGGAATCATACAGGTAGTGGATAATTAGGTTTTTATAAGAGGTGGGTGAATAAGGTCTTTAGGGAGGTGGGTCGGGGAGAAATCGTGTGTGTATATATATATATATATTAAATGATTGGTCTTTATGAGAGATGGGTCAATGGGAATATATTTGGTTACGCGTATTCAAATAAAAATATATTATGTTTCAATGTAACTAACGAAGTTTATTATTCAAATCAAATTATATAATACAAATACAAATACTGTATTTCTTGAAATAGAGATGCCTTCATTCACCGAACTCTAAATTCTTTGTTTTAAACTAACTTGGAATAGAAAATCTTCACTGAAACTCAGAATGTAACTTGTCAGCTGGACAAAATATAAGCGTCCAATTTCATGCAATCCTCCACGTGTCTTCTTCTATCTCCTCCTCAGTCCTCTCCACCTGTCACCCGCCGCCTCAATTCCTAGTCCTGCCTCCAACACCATTCTTTAGAAAACGCAGCAACATTAGTTAAACAAGTTATTGAAGTACGTACGTATATTCACAGGACGATGGGGGAGAACAGTAAGGCCAATGGGGATCAAGTTCAAGCGAGAAGAGGGACAAAGAGGAAGCTGAGGAGAAAAACAATGAAGGAAAAGAACTCCCTTTGATGGCTCTGAATCACGTGTCGAGGCTGTGCAGAAATGTGAAGGAATCCATAGATTTCTACACCAAGGTTCTTGGTTTTGTGTTGATTGAAAGACCACCAGGCTTTTTGATTTCGATGGTGCGTGGTTGTTCAACTATGGAGTTGGAATTCACCTGGTGCAGTCCAAGGATGAAGATAGGCTTCCTGATACTGATCATCTGGATCCCATGGATAACCACATCTCTTTCCAGGTTAATTTAAATTAGATTTTAATAATCAGATTATATTTCATAAATGAGTACTGTTGTTTAATTTGAATTTGAAGTATTTTTGCAGTGTGAAGACATGGGAGTAATCGAGAAGAGATTGAAGGAGTTTAACATAAAGTACATGAAGAGAACAGTGGAGGATGATGAAAGTGGAACTGCAATCGATCAGCTGTTTTTCAACGATCCAGATGGATTCATGATCGAGATATGTAACTGTGAAAATCTTAAGCTTGTTCCTGCTGGTTCCTTTGGGCCAAATAAAGCTCCCATTCGACAGGCATAACCCACCAGTTGAAACCAGAAATGGTAACGATGATCATGCAACTAATTAGATCCTACCCTAATTACTGATGTTTTTGCTTTGATAAATTTAGGATTTTAACTTGTTTTCAGTTGTTTTAAGTGTGATCGTATTGCATAATTTTATGTTTTAACTTCAATTTTTGTCCAGAATTTTCCATTTTTTAATTTATTTTATGATCTAATTTTTATTTTAAAATTAATTAATAACAAAAATTAAGAGTAAACGACCTTTTTCCACCCAAATAATGGCTTAATGAACTTTCCCTACTCCCACATACTTTTAAAATACCACTTTATTATCCAAACTTATATTCTGCTTCTGATTCCGACATGGTTGCGACTCCACACTACTACCATTCTCTTAGCCAATCATAACTTCACCAAAACCCTTCAAACTCTACTCTAGTCGACTTTGCTAATTGCCGGCAGTTAAGCGATTAAGGTTTATGCAACTGCCCCTCCCAAGTCAAATTTCGATCAATCCCAATCCATCCAAATTCCAATCTTCCATCACCAAAAACTGATTGACCTTCCCTTTTCAAAAACCCTCAATAGCTTATACCGATTTTGCTCTCTACTCTTTGCGAATATAAATTTAGGGTAATAAAGTGGTATTTTAAAAGCTTGTAAATGAAAAAGTGTCAAGCCATTATTTGGCTGGGAAAAAGTCGTTAACTCCAAATATTAATCTCTTGAATTAGAGATGGGTGCTGTCCCAGGAAATTCGGGGACCTATCCTGCCACCGTCCCTCCCCAAAAAAGCAACGACTAGGGTTAAAACGAATTGAGAAATGTTCACAAACAGCTCAATGTTCATTCGATAATAACTCAATTCGACTCGATAACAAACTATTAGTGAATAGTTCGATGTTCGTTCGATAATATGTTCAATTCGAGTTCGAACATGGGGTGTTCGTTTGATTATGTTCGCGAACATATTGCGTTTAACTGATCCATCCGTTCGTGAACAACCTGTTTGTTGATTTGTTCGTTTATGTTCGAAAACATGGTGTATATTATTATTTATATTTATATTTTTTCAGTTTTTTTATTTTTTATATTATGTTTAGTTTAGTTTGGATGAATTTTTTTCAATGATAATCAATAATAAAATATTATAATGTTTTTGTTTTTTTATATATATAATATGTTTGAATTTTTTTTTTCAAATGTCAGCAATAATTAAATATATAAGTATGTAACATTTTAATTAAAAAATAATAAATTATTATGATACATAGCATGACAAATTTAATAACATAATAGATTGTATAATCAAGTAATATATAATATTACAAATCTAATAACATAATAGTTTCATATTTTTTCAAATGTAATCAATAATAAATAGTATGGTAAATTGATGAACGTAACGTATTGTATAATCAAGTGATATATAGCATGACAAATTTAATAACATAATAACTTAATTAAATATAGTATGACGAATTTATAAACATAATATATTGTATAATCAAATGATATATATATATTAACACAAATTAATCACACATTTGTATTGATCATTTATTACAATAGACTCTCATATCACTATGAATTTGTGGGTATTGATACAAAATATATATGTAGATAGTAATGATAATATATATAATATATAATATTAATAATTTAATAACATATTTAATATATGATTAATATATATTTATGATAATAATTTTGTATATACACAATTACATTATATATATATAACAAATTAATTACAAATTTTTTTTAATCATATATTACAATACACTCTTATTCAATAGCAGATCCAGGAATTTATTTTTAGGGTGGGCCAAAATAAAAATTTATTTTATATATATATATATATAACAAATTAATTACACATTTTTTTTTATCATATATTACAATACACTCTTATTCAATAGCGGATCTAGGTAAAAGGAACCCCCCCTGGGTGGGCCGGGGGCCAAAAAGCTCAGATCCGCCTACGCTTCTTATTCCATTATAAATTTATGGGTGTTGATATAAAATATATATGTAGATATTTAAAATATTTATGATAATTTATGTAATGATAATATATATATGATAACCTATAATTTTGATAATTTAATAACATATTAAACATATTTAATCTATGATTAATATATATGTATTATGATAATTTTGTATATACACACACATTATATATATATATACACACACACATATGAACCCAATAACCAACAAACAAACCTGGCCAGCCCAAATTTTAAAACAAAAATTCAAACTCAATTCCACATTTTCCCTTACCCGCACAACCCAAATTTTAAAACAAGTATTCAAATGATTTATTCGAACATGTATTTACAAGTTATTCGAACAATTAATCAAATGATCGCGAACTGCTCGTTTTATTAGTTGAATAAACTCGAATGGCCATTATGTATTCGTTCAAGTTTGAACACCCTTCTATGCTTATCGAACGATTTTTCGAATGGAGGGGTGTTCATTCGTGTTCGGTTCGTTTGCTAGCCTTAGCAGCAACGGGAGATAAATGCCTCCCCGCCCGCCCCCACCCCAAACCCTTTTAAATTACAAAATTACCTTTGGTATATTTATTTAATTACATAAATGTCTTCCATATATATATTCCACTTTTTCCACACTCACTCAATCCTAAACATCCCACAGTCGCTGCTCAAGTCTCCATAGCCACAGCCGAGTCATCGATGTTGTCCTTCCTCTCCAGTTTCCAATCACTAACGACGTAGTCCAGAGATTTTCTTCCCGTGGTGTAAGGAATGAAGCTGGGAAAAACCCTACATCTAGGACTAGGCTGGGACTAGGCAAGGTGGGGGTGGGGGTCACCCCTTCCCTGCGGGAAGCATGGACCATCATCCCCGTGACCTCCTTCCCAGCATGAAGCGTGGACCATCATCCCCATAGCGGGGATAAGGCGGGGACGGGGAATAGGAAACCCACTGGCCCTGAGCCATCTCTATATGAAGAAAAAAATCAAAATTCAAAGGCTGCAATTTATTTATTTATTGAATTGTAGTTTATAAATTAAAATTTTGAGATATTATTTGCAAAATTTATTATTTATTTTATCGGTATTAATATTTGTTATTAAGTGCAGACATTATCAAGCCCTTTCATTTAAGTAAATATGAAACAGTAAAATTACACTTGTCACTATACTATTGGACAAGCTGACAACACGCTTCAGTCTTGCTGAAACGAATAGATTTTCTGCAAATGCTCATACTGAAACTTTCTGTGGAAGCGATTCTTTTTATTACCTATTTGCCCTCAATTTTATTCTGAAAGACAAAGTGTTTTATACTAAATTCACATAAAATTGGAGGGAAAAATTAAGGGCTTTTTTGTTTGTTCAGTTTTTAACTAATTGAAACAAAAAAATAAATTAAGATGATACACTCGTCATGAGCTCATTGGAGAATATGACTACATCAAATACTCTGGGTAAATTTTATGTACCCCTTTGAGAAATCATCTAATCCTATTAGTACCTGGTGTTTTTTAAAATTATTAGAAACCCCTTTATTGTTACTACTAATTTGGTGACATTTAAAACTTTTGAAGGGCATTTTAATATTTCAAGTGAACATAAAACTAATGTCTAAAGGCATTCTTTTTCTTCTATCTTTCTTTCCTTTCTCTTTTCTTCCTCTTTCTAGCCCTAATTTTCTCGATCTTATGAATTAAAAACTATAAAAGGGAATTCATTATGATAATGCGGTTTAGTCGAAGATGGAAATGCATGGTCATGCTGTATCTTAAGTCACCATGTTACACGTGGTCATATTTGAACACCTTTATAATTAAGAGAATAATTAAAAGAAAAGAGGGAAATGAAACATTTTAATTTTCTTAAGTGATCTAAATGGGTAAAAATAGATTTACATATTTTAAATGAATATAAAAAGAAAAAAAATTATCACTAACAATAAGGGGTTTTCAATACATTATGCAAATAATGGGACATAAAGGAATAAGCCAAATACTTTACAATATCTAATACAAACAGTACAAAAGTACCCTCTTAAGCCTCAGTCTTCTCCCAAGGTACAACACAGACAAAGCACAAATAAAAATGGAGCACAGCCACAGCGGAACAAAACCACTCATCAAAAACGTAGAATTAAATAAATTATTAAAAACAACAAACCAAAAATCACTCACAGAGAGAGTTGAGACACACAGAGAGAGATAGATAATAGAAAGAAAGAGAGATAGAGTGTTACACCTCTCTCTTCTCTTCTTCGTCTTAAAAATCAGATCAAATCAAAATCAAAATCAAAATCAAACCCTAAAATTCTTCAACACCAGAAATAATCATTTCTCAGATCCACGTGGTTAATTCACAAACTTACTCACGGATCGAAATTGGTGTAGTTAATTTTTTGTGTGATGGCGTGTATAAAAGGAGTGAATAGATCGGCGTCGGTGGCGTTGGCGCCGGACGCGCCTTACTTGGCGGCGGGGACGATGGCAGGAGCCGTTGATCTGTCATTTAGCTCCTCGGCCAATCTCGAGATCTTCAAACTTGATTTTCAATCGGAAGATCGTGATCTCCCCGTGGTTGGCGAGTCGCCGAGCTCGGAACGGTTCAACCGGCTTGCTTGGGGTAAAAATGGATCCGGTTCGGAGGAGTTCTCCCTTGGGCTTGTGGCTGGTGGGCCTCGTCGATGGGAGTATCGATCTCTGGAACCCTCTCACTCTGATCCGGTAATTAATTATTATTTTGTTGAAAATTTTAATAATTTCGGATTTATTTTAATTCTATTTGTTGGAAATTTTGGTGAATTGGAGGTAATTTTATGATTTGGTTATTGCATTGTGAAAAATATAATGAATTTAAAATTTGGGTAATTGTACTGATCTAGCTCGGTTCTGATTTGTTGTTTTTGTTTGTATTTGGTAAGGCCGTTGTATTGATGTTAGCTCCCGCATGAAATTTGGTTAAATTTGATGAATTTGAATTATGGTTTATTTAGTTACTTGACATACGGGTTCTATTGGAATTCATCACTTATAGTAACTGCATTTGTAAACCTGTGCCGTTAAGGTGTTTAATTTGTTTCTCCATATTTCTTCATTGCAAATTTTAGGCATTTCAAATGTCTTCGAATTTTTTTCTTTTGTAGACTGTAGTCTCACTTTGTTCACAAGTTCCAAACTAGGGGTTACTTTGAGTTTAGTATCCACGTCATGTTTAATTTCAGCATTATCCTGTGTTTGTTATTATAAAGCTCAAGACAAGCTGTTGTTGCAATTAATCAGAAATACTGGTAATTATGGCAGTTTGAACTCTTGTTTATGTAGATTTTAGTGTATAGTGCTCATTTAAATTTTGGGTTTTTACAGCTTGGCAATGATGTTTTACTTCAAATGTTAAAAACAGTATGTAATTAATCTGCTGTCTGGCTGTAAGGATGCTTTTCAGTTATACTAGCCAATGGTAGGAATAAAATGCTCTTGTACTTCATGGAGACCAAAATGATTTATTTATAATTTTTTTCTCAGTTCTGCTGGAACAGCTGGAAATCCTCTTGTTGGACATCTTTCAAGGCACAAAGGACCTGTGAGTTTCTTTTTTTATAATTAGGTTACTGTTCTCTGTGTGTTAGATGTGTTTTGTTTGATCTTCAAATATGTAATGATTGGATGACAAACTTATTTCTCTCTATGTAATTTTTTTTCCTCAATGTCAGGTTCGTGGTCTTGAATTTAACGCCATTGCCCCAAACTTGCTTGCCTCTGGGGCCGATGATGGTGAAATATGCATTTGGGATTTGGCAGCACCAACTCAACCTTCTCATTTTCCTCCACTCAAGGTAAGTTGCCTCCTATATCTCTGGATAAATTTGTTTTTCACATGTTCATCTTGCTGCTCACCACTTTAGGAAATTCTGCTTTTGCCAGCTTTTGTAGATATTTAATTGCTGAGATTGTGAAATGTGTCTATAATATGATAAAATTTTACATTATAAGCTGTAATACTATGGAAAGATCTGTTTGAGGATATTTTTCTCTCGCTTCCATCAGATCCATTTTATGATTTCAGGTAAAATTAGAGTAATTGGATTATTTACTTGAAAAGAATACTCTACTTCTGGGGATATTTCTCGATTTTAAGATACCTGCATCTATACATAAAAGTTTAATTGTGTCTTTGCTGTTGTATTTGACTTGATTTAATGCTAATGTTGTAATATATATATATATATTTTTTTTTTGGGTTTTGTAATATATTCAAAGTTGAGCACCTTTTGCTGCTATTGAAATGTTCTAGGAATATTTATCTGACACTAGACATAGGATCTCTATCTAAAAAACTGCCTGTTTTTTGTTTTTCTTTTGCTTTCTTCCTTGGTTAACCTAGATATTTTTCTCCTTTATATAAATCTACATGGGATCTGACATGGTCTGTAACATCTTTATGCAGGGTAGTGGTTCTGCTGCTCAAGGTGAAATTTCCTTTCTTTCTTGGAATAGCAAGGTTCAACACATATTAGCATCCACTTCCTATAATGGAACAACTGGTGAGGAAATGGAAAACCTTAGATTTATTTGTTACTTTAGTATTCTTTTTATCGATAATTTGAACATTTTTCTTCTATTTTCAGTGGTTTGGGACCTAAAGAAGCAAAAACCTGTAATAAGGTAAGGGCTTGATTTTAATGTTTATTGCTTAAACTTTCTGTGTATTTTTGCATGATTCCCTTCATATGATTGTGTTTGCAATTTGTAATTAATGTGTTTCTGTTAATTGGCAGTTTTACCGATTCAATTCGGAGGCGGTGCTCAGTTCTACAGTGGAATCCTGATGTTGCCACTCAGCTTGTTGTTGCATCTGATGAAGATGGTTCACCTGCTCTGAGGGTAATGATGCGCACACACACACATACACACACTTGTATGTTTATATTATTATTAGATTTTACTTGTGGACTGATGTTAAACTTTGTAAACTTTTAATGATGTTTTTGGGAGCAGCTTTGGGATATGCGGAATGTCATGTCACCGGTTAGGGAGTTTTTGGGGCACACGAAAGGTATGACACTCTGCAAAATGATTCTCATTGTAAATTTATTGATGTTTTGCCAGCTTGCCTGTACTCTTTGGAAGTTTTGAGTTAACACTTCTGAGTGACACTTTAGCTAGTTAATTTATGTTTACTGCTTTTTGAGACTGCACTTTTCCTTGACTGCAATGAAGGTTCCCCATTGTCAATAGTACTATATGTTTTCATGGGGGAATGTACTTAGTTTCAAGGTTCTTATGTTTAACTGATTATCTTTCACCAGGTGTAATTGCAATGTCCTGGTGTCCAATTGACAGTTCCTATTTGCTTACTTGTGCAAAGGATAACCGTACTATTTGCTGGGACACAGTTACTGGTGAGGTAGGGGAATCTGTTTGTGAGTTTTGGTCCTCCTCCTTTCCTTTAGAAACCTTATTGTGATGTTCTTCATGTGTTGACAGAACTTTTTTCTATGGTGATATTTATTATACTGATTATTATTATTATTTTTTTTGAACTTCGCTGCAGATTGTCACTGAACTGCCAGCTGGAACCAACTGGAATTTTGATGTGCATTGGTATCCAAAGATACCTGGAGTGATATCTGCATCATCATTTGATGGGAAAATTGGAATTTATAATGTTGAGGTATGGTCTTACTGTGTCTTTCTAGAAGAAATTGTTTTCAGCTCATTGCTATGAAGCCAGTGAAATATCTATAACATGGTAATATTGAAGGATTCCAACTATTTTCTGAATGTGGACAATATTGAAGTTTCATGTTATAAAATAGTGGAATATTATGGATACTTCCTTTCTTTCTGGAAGATACATTCGTTTTTTATGCACCTTATTTTGAATTTGTCAATAAGGCTGTCTTGCATTTTTGTATGTTAGACGAAATTTTAGATTTCTGTCCCAGAAGATTGTCCAAACATAGAATCTGAAAACTTGTTGATAACTGAGAAGGGTTGTATTTTATATGAACTTTTTTCATTTTTTTTCTTTGTTTCCCTGACTCAGCATAGGAGAAATATTATAGTTTCCTTTGATGATGTTATAGAAATCATTTTGGCCTTATTTTGCATGGGTATTTATTTTTCACTCCACAGGGTTGCAGCAGATATGGTGTGGGGGAGAATGAATTTGGTGCAGGTAATTTAGTTATTTTTTCATATATAAAAAATAAACAGGGCATGAAAATGATAATGCCTCATATTTTACCAAAATAATATGTTTTAAATAATTGTAATTGCTGATTTTTGAGTTTCTATTTGGTAGAGAGTTGGTGATTGAAAGTGTTTACAACTGGAAATAAATTGCAATTTTCAAATCAGATAACGGGCAACTTTTTTTTAATGTTCTAAAATTTTATTTTCTAGCTCCTTTGTGGCTTCCGTTCTGTATTTGCTTTTGTTGTTCACAAGAGAATAAGTTTTCAAATCTCCTTACATGCTATCCTTTCTATGCAGCTCCTTTGAGAGCCCCGAAGTGGTATAAACGTCCCATTGGAGCATCTTTTGGCTTTGGAGGAAAGCTTGTTTCATTTCATCCCAAGTCATCTGGTGCTTCAGAGGTAATTTTATTGCAAGGTTCCTATTCACTTCAGCTTCAGTGACTTTTCTCTAATTATTATTGTTCTGTGTTTCCTTTTTAGGTCTCTGTGCACAACTTAGTTACAGAAGACAGTTTGGTGAGTCGTTCATCTGAATTTGAAGAATCGATACAGAATGGAGAGAGGTCTTCACTGAGGATTTTATGTGAGAAAAAATCGCAAGAGAGCAAGTATGTTGGTTGTGTTGGATACAAATCTTCTTTCTTCTTTGCCTGCTTATAACTCTCTATTCATTCCTTTGAGTTTCCAAACAGGTCTGAGGATGACCGTGAAACTTGGGGTTTCTTGAAAGTTATGTTTGAAGATGATGCGAGGACAAAGTTGATTACCCACTTTGGTTTTAGTTTACCTAAAGAGGAAAAAGATACTGTTCCAGATGATCTTTCCGAGGAAGTAAATGCTGTTACACTGGAGGAATCAGCAACAGATAAAGTGGTAGACGAGGGGGATAAAGGAGCCTCAGTCTTTGCTACTGATAATGGGGAAGATTTCTTTAATAATCTTCCAAGTCCCAAAGCTGACACACCTGTATCAACTTCTGTCAATACTTTTGTTGAGGATTCTGTTCTTAGTGCACAAGAAATGCAGGAAGTAACGGATGGACTGGAGGAGAGTTCTGATCCATCATTTGATGACAGTGTTCAACGTGCTTTGGTTGTGGGAGACTACAAGGGGGCAGTTGCACAGTGCATATCTGCAAATAAAATGGCTGATGCTTTAGTTATTGCCCATGTTGGTGGTGGTGCCTTGTGGGAGAGCACACGCGATCAATATCTCAAGATGAGTCGTTCACCTTATCTAAAGGTAGCTTAAATTTTACTCTTGTATTTAGCGGATCTGTTGATTTTTTGCTTAATTAAGATTGGATAGCTACATTTTCATCTCATGAATTATTGAATGTTTGCAACTGGGCTTGTGCTTTAAAGAACTTAAACATTGATTGTTTTGCTTTCAGGTTGTGTCTGCAATGGTGAATAATGATCTCCTGAGCCTTGTGAACACCAGGCCTCTGAAATTCTGGAAAGAAACACTTGCTCTTCTCTGTACGGTAAGATTCTGAATTCTGGGAAGAAAATATAGAATTTATAATGCTGTGAGAATGCATTGCATATTACATTGATGAGATTATCTGTATTTTCTTCTTCTTGATATTGACGATCGTCTAAATATCACGATACTTTAACATTGGAGCAAAATTAGAGGTGCTGGACTTGATAACATCAGTGGCCTACTCTTTTCTGAAAATGCTTGAGAGTTACTGTACCTTTTTATGCTGAATGTTGCTGAAACAACTTAGCAGATGATGATTTTGGCCTAGTGCTTTTGCTTATACTTACGCAAGCCATACAATCCCATTGATTACCTAGTCATTTGTGACATTATTATTAGCTCTCTATGGAAAAAAAATATCACATAGAATGTTTTGAGATTTCGTCTCAAATTTATGTGCTTGCTGACAACTGATGTCTTTCTTGTCTTCATTCAGTTTGCTCAGAGAGAGGAATGGACTGTGCTCTGTGATGCACTTGCTTCAAAGCTAATGGCAGCTGGTAATACACTGGCGGCAACTCTTTGCTATATATGTGCAAATAACATTGACAAAACAGTGGAAATTTGGTCAAGGAGCCTGGCAGCTGAGCATGAAGGGAAATCCTATGTTGATCTTCTTCAGGTATGTGCGCTACCTTTAGTAATATCCAACACATCTTTTGGTAGGAAGTTGTTATATTTGAACAATGTTTCTTTTGGTTAGGAATTGATGGAGAAGACTATTGTTTTAGCTTTGGCAACTGGACAGAAGAGATTTAGCGCATCTCTGTGCAAGCTTGTTGAGAAGTATGCTGAAATTTTAGCTAGCCAAGGGCTTCTAACAACTGCAATGGAGTACTTGAAACTTTTGGGATCAGATGAATTGTCACCTGAACTTACGGTCTTAAGAGATCGTATTGCTTGCTCTATTGAACCTGGTATGTGCTTCTGCTTTATCTTGTTTTTGGTACTAATGGACATATTATCTAAATT
The DNA here is from genome assembly GCA_026225825.1 of Pistacia integerrima. Taxonomy (NCBI): domain Eukaryota; kingdom Viridiplantae; phylum Streptophyta; class Magnoliopsida; order Sapindales; family Anacardiaceae; genus Pistacia; species Pistacia integerrima. The sequence goes on along the minus strand of CM047741.1, from coordinate 25,491,852 downwards.
TCTTCTAATTGAGGTGGTAGCTGTGCTTTTTCAACAACACTTATTTTCTTTTGAGAACTTGGATATCAAATGTATTCAGAGTTTTGTGTAATAGCACAAATATTTTCTAGTCAAATTTCTTAAAAATGTTGGTACCATGGTGCATCCTTTTCTGAAACCTAAAGGGAATAAACCTGGTGCCTTCTGAGGTTTGTATTCCTAGTCCTTGTATTTCTCAAACTGTATGTGTAATTTGTATGTCTAACTTTCCTATTATTTTATCAGTCTGTATTACTAATCTCCCAATTGTGTTTCACAAAATGACCATTACATAATATTTCTCAAGTTGATGAGTCCAAATTACTGTCATTGTTGGTTTCAGCTGGTTCCATGGTAGGTCTATAGCCCCCCAAAAAAACACACATATATCTTGCTACTTGCAGTATTTAATACCAGCTGATTATTTCTTCTGATTCATTGTTACAGAGAAAGAAGCTACTGCTATGGCTTATGAGAACTCTGAAGTACAAGATAGAGCAGTGCATGGTGGTGTTGATCAATCCAAATTCGGCATGGTTGACTCCTCTCATCAATATTATCAGGTGATTATATCTACTGTTTATTTCTAGAATTTTGTTCTTGTTACAGTTCAGGTTCGATTTTGTGCTGTCTTGCTCTGAATTACACTTTGTCTTGTCTTGTGTATTGCTCAGGAACCAGCACCTGCCCAATTGCATCAGACAGTTCCTGGCTATGGTGACAATTATCAACAACCATTGGCTCCTTATGGGAATGGGAGAGGATTTGGTGCTCCTGTACAGTATCAGCCTGCACAACAACCTAGCTTATTTATACCATCTCCAGCAACTCAGGTACTCCGAATTACTTGGTTTATTTCTTTTCATCTTCATATTAATCACTATTGGACAAAAGATTCTTTCTTGTTACTTATCTGGAAAAATTTGTGGCTTTGGAGTATAGTTTTTGCTTACAGTGCACTATCATTTCTCAGATTTGTTTTGTAAGATATACCTTGTCAGTGAAAGTAAATATATTCTGTGGAATCTTTTTTCTATGATTAATCAAGTTTATATCCCTTTTCATGTAGCCAAATTTTGCTCCTTCTCCTGCTACCACACAGCCTGCTATGAGACCCTTCATTCCTTCAACTCCTCCTGTGCTGAGAAATGTAGATCAATATCAGCAACCAACATTGGGTTCTCAATTGTATCCTGTCAGTATATCTACTTAAGATTTTAATGTCTTTTTGTGGTATATATTGTTTTCTGACTGGTATACTGAAGAAACTCTTTGCATGAATTTTTTCAGGGAACTTCTAACCCAGGTTATCATCCTGTACCACCAGGGCCTGATGCACATGGGCCATCACATCTGGGATCTGTTCCTGGCCCTAAAATGCCAAATGTTGTGGCTCCCACAACCGCACCTATGGGATTTATGCCAATGACTAGTTCAGGGGTTGTTCAAAGACCTGGGATGGGATCAATGCAACCAACTAGTCCTACTCAGGCAGCACCTGTACAACCAGCTGTAACACCTGCAGCACCACCACCTACAATACAGACTGTTGACACTTCAAATGTGCCTGGTAATTTATTTTTTCTTTTTAGTTGGTGGAGAAATGAATTTATATCAAGGGTTTTTAAAATCAGATCTGGTAGCCCTGATGGTTGTGGCCAAAGTTGATGTCATATAAACATATTGGAATATCACTTGAAATGTAAAAGAACTCCAGTCGCCTTTGAAGGCATTATACACAATTTGGTGGCTGTAGGCGTGTATTTTGCCACAATATCTGTGTCTTCCATAGATGTATATATGCTTGTCACAACAAATGAAAAGAAGTATCTTGTTGCCTTCTCTTCTTCAAAGAGAGCATTGAACAAAAGCAAATGATTTGGTTCGTGTAACAATATGTGGTATGAAGTAGCTCACTTTTAAGAGTCATCGGAAGTCCTGATTCTGGTCTTTTACGGGTTAAAGAATATTTCTATTTCTTCAGTTTTACATGAGAAATAATGCCTCTGCTTTGTTAGCTAGCTCTCCATATTCCTTTAATTATTTCTTGATTTGATGCATCTTATGAACTTGAGGTTGATTTTGCATGTTTTCTGCAGCTCATCAAAAACCAGTCATCATGACATTGACAAGACTTTATAACGAGACAGCAGAAGCACTGGGAGGTGCCCGTGCTAATCCAGCCAAAAAGCGTGAAATTGAAGATAATTCAAAGAAAATAGGTGCCTTGTTTGCCAAACTTAACAGTGGGGACATCTCTAAAAATGCCGCTGATAAGCTTGTTAAGCTTTGCCAAGCTTTGGACAATAATGATTTTGGTACAGCCCTACAAATCCAGGTAAAAACAACAAGTACAAGATTATTATTTTATTTTATTTTATTTGGTAGGCAATCCCATGCTAGTGTTGGTAAATCAAATGATTATTTATTTCTTCACTCTGCGTGGAACAGGTACTTCTCACCACTAGTGAGTGGGATGAGTGCAATTTCTGGCTAGCCACACTAAAAAGAATGATCAAGACGAGGCAGAATGTTAGACTAAGTTAAGAAGGGGCAGAATCCTCAGGGAATTAATCCCCTGTTTGCATATTTTTTTTTTTTTTTCACATATTTGGTGATCTACTTGGGGCACTGATCTTATATTGGATGTACACAAGAACTGCTCACTCAATTGCAACAACAGCATTTTGGTTCTTTGGTTTTCTTACTTACAGGATATTGACTGGGTTTCACATCAAATTCTCAATTTGGGAGGGCAGTTAGTGAAGATAGTTTTCAGAACATCAATGAACTTGGCCATTGATTTTGTTATTCAGTTGATATTTTGTAGTATTTTTGAGCAAATAGAGTTTGGTTTATTTAGTTTTATAAAATGTTTTTTTCGCTCTTAATTTTTTTGGGGCCTCAAGTCCGCTAGTGTTCAGTTGATCTGGTTTTTGTCACCTTTTTTTTAATTTCTGTGTGGCCAACAATTTTACCACCCATGTGATTCTATTCTATAAACTATCAAAGGTTTAATAATATTGCTTACTTTTTCCTCTTTCATTTTGCTTATGCATTCCATTCTTCCTCTCAAGGTGGCCATGCCTCTATTTCTCCAGGCAGTGTTCAATAATTTTTACCAGAAAAATAATGGATTTCATGTTGTTCGTGTCATGTAAAGTAAAATTTTGATGCTTAAATGCCCTACAAGGGGTTAGCAGGATGGTTAAACCTGTGATTCGTTCTGACGGTATTTAGGGTTTGAATCCCCTCATTGATTTTTATATGGTTAAAAGCTCTAATTATATGGGTTTGAAATTTGAATACTCTGTTATCAGGTTAAAGTTATTGTTTTTTCTAGAAACTCTACTGGGTGGATTTCAACTACTGTGAATTTAGATGAACAAGATATTAATAGTTTAATACTTCAGAAAAATGATTCATTTCAATTGAAGAGAGCCAAAAGATATAAAGACAAAAGAATAAGAACAGGCTCTCGACAGTGCTAACTACAAAATAAGTTTGACATTTTTGCCTAGCTTTGGTAAAAGTAAAACTAAAACCCACCTCATTTTTCTACCATATGATGAAACCCAACTCCTTTTCACCAAAGTGGCTCTTCTTCTCATAAAATCTAATTAATTACAATGTCTACCCTGATTGAATATTTGATTGATGTGTTTCCCTTTGAAAAATATGTATGTTTTGGTCATATAATTCAACTATAACACAGGACACCCTTCACCATTTCAAAGAAGAAGCACGTGGATTGGATATGCCATGTTTGAGCTGTAAAAAAGCCTTGAAATTTGCAAAAAAGAGAATATAAATTTTCCTGCTTGTTGCTATCAGCTACAGACACACTCTTTTCTGCTTGTTTTGAAGTATGAAACAAATTCTTGGGCCAGCTTCTTCTTGCTTTGGTAAATCGATACCATTTTTGTCTTTTGTAATTTGGAGTTTCTGGCTGCTACGAAATTTATAGCCATTTGCATAGTGTGTATTCCCTTTCTTGGACTTCAAAAACTGTACCTGAAAATTTTGCATCCAGTAATTGACTCCCAGTGAATTTTAATTATTAGTTTATTACTTAAGTTTTAATTCTAATCACAAAGAAACAAAACAAAAAGGGCTTGTTTTGGATGCAAGTGAATATTGCCTCAAATTTTATGTTTGTAAGTTTCTTTCTTGGCATTCCAAATGGCAATTAAATCAAGAACACAGTATGCTTAATAAAGGTTCTAACAAGTTTTCTGCCATCTGGGTTTGGTCTAAAAGGTTTATTTGTATTGGAAAGATCACACAACAACATTATTACCAAAAGGGTTTTACCTAAATTCACTTGGAATGTTAAAGAAGAAAAAAGTTTCAAAGTGAAAGTGCCATTATCATTCATAGTAAACACAAACAAAGCAGTGAAACTAGAAGGGTATCAAATACTTTTAATTGAACAAGAGGGTGAGGCAACTGGGAGCTAATGCCGGCTCATGATTTGAGTTAGGTGCTTATGTGATCATTCTTAAGGACGGATCATTTTAGGTCAATAGAGGGCAGGCAGAGAGAGATTATGATCTCAATTATATAAGATAACTTGTTCATTATAGGGGATGGAATATTAGCTAATTATAGAAACACCAACAACCATTATGGTGATTTACAAATTGTTTAACCAAGCATAATGATCTCAATGGCTACAGAGCAGCAGTTTTATTGGTCACCAACCTCATAACAACAAAGCTATTCATGGCACATGGTTTATACTTGACAGCAGAAGTTCTGCAGATGCCAATAGATTCTGTAACAGCTCACCATAGACTGAGATAGACTACTAATAAAAATAAGAAATCCAAAGTTGAAGAAATCTTAAATCCACATTTGAATATTACAACCACCTTAGCATTTTCTTTTAACTTAAGATAAGTAAAACTTGGTTATGTTACTGTGTGACTAATTTTCCTGGTCCACTGGTGTATGACTGAAGTAAAGTAGCACTTCCCAGTTTTCATGAGATTGCGGAGAACAGAGTCGAGGATCCACATTGATCCTTTGCAACAAGAAAATATACAGATACTGACAAAGTTGAAGCTAGCCTGAGGAATCAAATATGAAAATCTGTTTTACTCTATGTTTTTCTTGTCAATTTGGACTTCTATTCATCAGATAAGATTATTCATTCCTGTGCTCCAGAATTTCTGAAAACCATATCATCTATAACATACTCACATGTGGATAAACACAAACAAAGGAATATCAAGAATTAAGTTTCAGGAAATGCGGGATATTTGTTATCCTGATAGTTTAAAAAAAAAAAAAAAAACTTACTTGAATGAGTCCATGTAAAAACCCAGACCAATTGTTTGGAAGTGTGCATAGTGAGTCACATAATCTAGGAAAATATTCTTCAAGTCTTAACACTTTCATATTCATGCCATGAACTAATCTCCCCGGACTTTGGGGGCAAAAACAGTGTGAGTTATGCAACAATTTGGCAGACACTAAATGTTTGATACAAAAACAGTATGGAATCAGTTGAAGAACAATAATTGGATTAGCACTCAGCTGATGAATTTTGATACAGCTTTATGTATGTAAGAACAGAGTTTTTTTATCATACAAAAGCTTTGCCGAATGAAGATGAGAAAAACAAAAAGGATTAACAACCTATAGGGAACATGAGAAATGTCCACTGGATCTATATCTATGCTAAAATTGACAGTACATTAACAATTGAAAGAACACTGGAAAAAAATGACAAAACGGTAGAAAATCCCACAGAGAAATTAGATACCATGAATGTTATTTGCAAGGACGACAAGCTTACATTCACAACTTTGCTCCATACCCGAATCACCTGAATCAAATGTTTGCAGCAGTACTACACTTCATTAGTTGCCCGAGAACTAATAATCAACTGAGTCTTCTTGTCAGCTCTTCTTGAAAACAATTCTGAACCATCGCCAACAGATTGGTTTCTCCTGAAGCTGGAGAAGCCACCTTTGTCATTAACTTGAGCCCGTGCTTGAGCTCTCCCTTTGTTAATGTATCTTCCACTACCAAATCTTGAACTAGAAACCCGTTTCGCTGACTTCATATTTGGCTCAACACCGTCAGCCCCTTCTCGAAATTCGTGCTCCTCATCAGTACCAGCCATGAGTTCCATCAAATTGCTCCTCAAACCCAAATCTGAATACACTCTCCGCGAATCTCTCATTGCCATCCTATTGAATTTACCGTCTACCACATCCAAACTCTCTCCTCCAACACCATCTTGTGGTGTTTTTCTAACTTCAACCGGGCGCCCCATTGTCTCCACCATCAAACATGGATTATTAAACCCATTCCATGAATGCAGAGGAACCAATTTACTCAACCCAGTTAACCAACCAACAACCTCTTTCATTGTAGGCCTCCTTTCCCTACAAGACCTCACACACCTTGCTGCAATCACAGCTAATTGTTTCCTAACAATAGGATCCTTAGGAGGTGGAATTCGCGGGTCAAAGACAGCAACAATCTTCCCTTTCTTTATCAAAGGAGTCGCCCAATCCACAATGGAAGGTGGAGAAAATCCAACATCAATGGCTTTTCTTCCACTAATAATCTCCAGCAACAAAATACCAAAACTGAACACATCCGTTTTTGTACTCAAATTATCAGGGGTCAGATAACATGGATCTAGATATCCAATAGTCCCAGCAGGGGGAGTTGATCTAAGCCTATAATTGTCAACGCCACACCTTAAAGCCAACCCAAAATCACCTAATCTAGCATTGAAATTCCTATCAATCAACACATTTGCTGACTTAATATCTCTATGAATAATTGGAGGCTTTTCTGAATGAAGTATTTCAATAGCTTTAGCAACTTGCAAAGCCAACCTTATTCTTCTACCCCAATTCAATGGCCTATGATTTGAATGAAGAACATCGTATAGAGTACCATTAGACATAAACTCAACGACCAACAAACGATCTTTTGAGTCATTAGAAAAGCCCAAGAGATTCACCAATCGAGGGCTATTAATCTTGGACAAGATTTCAATCTCATTATCAACTTCAAGGCTGATCTCTTGATTCTTGGAGGGTTTCTTGATAGCCACTTGACGACCACGTAGAACAGCCTTGTAGACACATCCATGGCTGCCTTTACCCAGAAGTCTTTGGTCAGAAAAACCATTGGTGGCCGCTTCAAGGTCACTGTAAAAAAACTGTTGGATCTTGATAGGCTTCTCTTGCTTTTGACTAGTTTTTGAGGACTGAGTTTGCTGTGAAGCAACAGACTTTGTGGAGATTACAGAGATAGCCGAGTCAGCCTTGCAAGAAAGGTACCCCATCAAGATTTGATTTTTCGGTGAGGTAAGAGATCTTACAAAATGGGTTTGTAATAATTTGCTGCTTTGATGAGATATAAATCAAGAGCTCATTTCAACGAGTAAAGAACAGGCAAGACCAAGTTGCTGTTACAAAAGTTGAAAACTTCGGGTTTGTTGTGTTTTAATGACTAGAAATTGAGTTGTAAAACTTAAAAACAGTTGTTGCCTTGTTGGGATTGAAGTCAGATTAAGAAACTGCTTTAAAAGATGCGGTGCATGAAAGGAAGAGAGAGATTGATGAAAAATGAAGGTAAGCGATATCTTGGGGTGTTGAACAGGGAGCCCACCAAAGTGGAATTCCTAAGCTACTTCTTGTTGCCATTAAAAAGTGTATGTGATTGGTAGTTTAAAAACAACATATTATAACCAGTCAAACAAGTAGAACTCTACAATACTACCAAGTAGAGAAAAGGGTTAAACTAAAACTGAATCACAATCACGTCTTCAAAATTTCATCTAAAGATCTTTCATTATCAGCAACTTAACCTGTAAAATGAAGAAGATTAGAATAATAATCACAGTGACATCTCTGTATAAGAGTTTCATTATCAACAAATTGACCGGTAAAACCCATATTTTACACGTATAGAAATAGAATACAAGAAAAATAATTATTACCAATTGAGAGAGGTCCCTCAAGAGAACCCCACCTCAAATCAATCAATCAAACTGGACCAAAACGTGGCTTCATAATTGGGCAATGGGCACCAAACGTCCAGCTCATTCATATCCAAAAACTACCTAGCTTTGTCTTTAGCACACAGGGGGCTTGATTTATCGTCTCCAATCTTTCTTTCTATTGGTTAGAAGCACGGTTAAGTCACATCCAAACCAAATCATGGATTTAGCTACTAGACATTATCAAAAAAAATCTCTCTGTTAAAGCCAATCCAACTGCTTCCATAGATGACTTGAACATGTTTATTTCTGCTTTGATAAGGACAAGTTATCCTTCACCAAGCCATCATCACAGGAACATAAACGTAAGAATTTCACCTTCAATAATAAGCCATGCTCTTAAAATGGTTGAAAGCAAAATAAGTAGTTGGTTCAATGACAGATGTATTGAAAAGTTTCAAAAGAATTTTTTTTTTTTTAAAGGAAATTCGATTCCCTCAAGAACAAGAAACTTGTGCATGTAAGATCATATTTCACTACTTTTGAGTAGTCATGAAGCCTTGGTGATACTTTTTTCCAGCTTTTCTGGAAGTTTTTATTAGTGGTTTATCATGCATGACCTTAAACTTAATTATATAAGTAATTAGATGGAATTAAGTAGATGATTTGAAGTGATTAATATTATATTAATCAAGGGCTTCTAGGGCTGCTTAAATTAAGGACAAGAAAGTTGACAGATTTTTTTCCTGGAAAAGGCTGGTAGAACTTTAATAAGACAGGTTAGTAACCACTTTCTGGCATACAAAAAGACAAGTCTAATAAATTCTTTTGTAGGGTTTCTACAAGTTATTAATTATATATTTCTTTCTCTTAAGGAAAATATTCACCTCATATGAGTAAATGTTCATAAAAATAACTCCTATGGCATAAAAACAGTACTATTTTTCATGTGACCATGTCCATTCATCCATTCTGCTATACTTTTATAAAACAACCTTATTTAAGTATATATTATTGAAAAATTCACATAAAAAAAATACCTCTTCCAGTCTTCCCCTGATGACTAACCCTTTAACCATTAGGGTTAGCCATACCTAAGCTCATGTATTTGAATTGGCATAGGGCCATAGGCGACATCACATGAGGCCCAATCAAAAGTGGGTCTCAACTCTCAAAGAAACTTCATCTAAAACTTGAGAGTTTGAGATCATCTATTCCAAAATTGTTACAAAAATTGAATATATGATGTTTAAAAATTAGAATAATTTGATTGATAAAACCACAGTCCGATTTATGAAAATTCATTTAAAACCATAATCACTCAATAGGATGATAATCTTATCTATAGTCTAAAGAAGACAAAGACCTTGACCTAAAAATGTTGTTGGTCTCCATTCTTTTAACATTAATATCAAATTTTCTAATTGGAAGGATGGTCGAAATCAGTGTCCTCATGCAGGACCAATTTGCAGAAAATTTCTCTGTAGCCTTGCTGAAAGCTCTCCGGAGTTGGCTATGTCTGTAAGTTAATTAGAATGTCTTCAATCAGATATTAAATTAGACCAAACATTAATTGCAAGATAAAGAAGTTTTTAATCAAGTCTTCAAATTTAATGCATTTGAGCTTACAGATATTCTCTTCTGTAATATAAGAGCTCATGGTGGTCCTTTTCTTGGCTAAATTAAGGACAGGCCAAGCAGTAAATGCAGAAGATTTACTTGGACATTAACTTTCTCAACAAACAAAACCCGGATTGAAAGATGGTTGGAGACTTTTCAAGGTTGAAGATGAATTGTATATACATCAGATTCAGAATCCTGAATTATGAAATCCATTAGCAGCCTGAAAATAATGTGGTTTCCAACCTTAAACACACTATTCTCACTTGTTTCTCTGATCTTGTTTGTTATGCTACATCATAATTCACTAATTGTTTCTTCTGATTCTATCGGAGAAGCTCATGCTCTTTTAAAATGGAAAGTCAGCCTTCAAAATCAGAGCCCTTCTCTCCTACCTTCATGGATTCTTTATCCTGTTAATGCCACTAACAATAGCTCATGTACTTGGTCTGGTATCTCCTGCAACCATGGTGGAAGAATTGTTAGTATTAACCTGACCAATACAAGTTTAAAAGGTACACTTCATGAATTTTCATTCCCATTATTTCCCCATCTTGCATATCTTGATCTTAGCCTGAATCAACTCTTTGGTACCATTCCACCTCCAATCAGTAACCTCACCAAACTCAAGTACCTTAATTTGTCAGCTAATTACTTTTCTGGGAAAATACCACCAGAAATTGGTCTCCTACCCCGTCTGCAAATCCTCCACCTCTTTGTGAATCAGCTGAATGGCTCAATTCCAGAAGAAATAGGTCAGTTAGGTTCTCTTAATGATCTTGCTCTGGATGGTAACCATTTGGAGGGTTCAATACCAGCTTCTTTGGGTAATTTAAGCAACTTGGCCTGTTTGTATCTTTATAACAATTCACTTTCTGGCGCCATTCCTTTAAACATGGGAAATCTCTTTAATCTGGTTAAACTTTACATTGGCGGAAACCATCTAAATGGTCCCATTTTTTCCGGTTTTGCAAACCTAACAAAGCTAAGTAAGTTGCACATGGCTGACAATCAACTTTCTTGTTCCATTCCTCGCGAGATAGGAAATTTGGAGTCCCTCACCAGTTTATGCCTTCAAACAAATAAACTTTCTGGTTCAATCCCGTCATCACTAGGGTATTTGAGAAACCTCACTCGTCTTCTTCTAGACGAAAATCAACTTTTTGGCTCCATTCCTAAAGAGGTAGGAAATTTGAAGTCACTTCTCGATTTAGGATTAAGCCAAAATCAACTAAGTGGTTCTATCCCTCTTTCTTTTACAAATCTGAGCAACTTACAAGGCTTGCACCTCTTCAGAAATGAACTTTCTGGTTCCCTTCCTGAAGATTTTGGAAATTTTAAGAAATTAACTAGGCTTTCCCTTGGTGGAAACCATTTCACTGGTAATTTGCCTCAAAATATTTGCCAGGGTGGATCACTTGAGTTCTTTACTATAAATGACAACCATTTTTCAGGTCCAATCCCTGAAAGCTTTAAATATTGTACAAGCCTGGTAAGAGTTCGCTTGGATAGAAACCAACTCATTGGCAACATATATAAAGATTTTGGCATCTATCCAAACTTGGAGTTCTTAGATCTCAGCTACAATAGATTTCATGGTGAAATCTCATCTGATTGGGGAAAGTTTCAACAATTGAGCACCCTAAAAATAGCAGGAAATAATATTAGTGGAGGCATTCCCCCAGAAATTGGAAACCTGACTCAACTTCATCTCCTTAATCTTTCTTCAAATCATCTAGCTGGGGAGATTCCAAATGAACTTGGAAAGTTGAAATTTCTAAATAATCTGATTTTGAGCGGAAATCAACTTACAGGTGGAATACCTTTAGAGCTTGGATTACTCACAGAACTTGAGTACCTTGACTTATCCGCAAACAGATTGACCATGAGAATCCCAGAAACTCTTGGACGACTGTTGAAATTGCACTACTTGAATGTGAGCCATAATCAGTTTGATCAAGAAATTCCGGTTCAATTAGGGAAGTTAATTCAATTATCAGAGCTAGATTTAAGTCATAACTTGCTGAAAGGAGAGATACCCTCTCAGTTGTGCATTTTGGAGAGCTTGGAGAATCTGAATCTCTCTCACAATAACTTCTCTGGTTTTATACCAAGCTGTTTCAACAATATGCATGGTTTATCATGCATTGACATATCCTTTAATGAGTTGCAGGGTCCTGTTCCCAATAGCAAAGCATTTCGAGATGCTCCCATGGAAGCATTACAAGGAAACAGAGGACTGTGTGGTGATTTTAATGGCGGATTACAACCTTGCAAAGCTGTTAAGTCACACAAACATGCCTTGGGAAAAGGCTTGACTATAATGTTTGTAATTGTGCTTCCTCTTTTGGGAGCATTTGCTCTTTCAAGTGGGCTAGTTGTGATTTTCTGTAGATTCCGACGAAGGAAGAGACTCCCAGAAATGCAACAAAGCAATGACAACAACGAAGAATTGCTTTCAATATCAATGTTCCAAGGAAAACTGGTGTATGATGAGATCCTTAGAGCAACAAAGAATTTTGATGCCAAGTATTGCATTGGAGAGGGTGGATCTGGAAGTGTTTACAAAGCTGAGCTATCATCGGGAGACATTGTAGCTGTTAAGAAAATGCACTCTCATATCATCAGTGATAGCAACAATCAAAAAGAGTTCTCGACTGAGGTAATGGCATTGACACAAATACGACATCGGAATATCGTAAAACTGCATGGATTTTGTTCACATGCCCGTCACTCATTTTTAATTTATGAATACCTTGAAAGAGGTTGCTTGGCCAAACTCCTGATAAATAAAACGGCTGCGATGGAACTAGACTGGAGTAAGAGAATAAATATCATAAAAGGTGTGAGTAATGCTTTATGTTACCTGCATCATGATTGTGTGGTACCGATTGTCCATCGAGATATATCAAGCAAAAATGTGTTGTTGGATGAAGAATATGAAGCTCATGTTTCAGACTTTGGAACCGCTAAATTTCTCAAGTCAGGCTCGTCTAATTGGAGCGAACTCGTGGGTACATATGGATATCTCGCACCAGGTATATAATTTATTTATCGTATAAAACATCGATGTTATATGATTATCATATGCTTTTTTTCATTTTGTAGAACTCGCTTACACGATGAAAGTAACCGAAAAATGTGACGTTTATAGCTTTGGAGTGTTAGCTTTGGAGGTGCTTGCAGGGAAGCATCCAAGAGATTATCTTTCCTCACCTTCATCTTTAGCTTCAAATGTGAACGTATTGCTTGATGATATGTTAGACTCACGACTCTCATCTCCATCCCTTGATGTCCATGGGAAACTAATATCCATCATGGAAGTGGCCCTTTCATGCTTAAATGTGAATCCAGAATCCAGGCCAACCATGCAGATTGTCTGTCAAATATTGGGCGACTAATATCTGGGAAGAGTTAGAATCTGCGATGATATGTTCTTGCTAGTTTGTATTTATGTACTATATAAGTATTGCATGTGTCCCTTTCTTAACATGAAAAGACAAGATTTAAGCTTTACACCAGGATTAATTTCATCCACTTCAAGTTCAGGAAGAAGCGATAACAATAATCATAAATGCAGGGCGGCCATGAACATGATTTATCATAAGTTAGATGAGTCCTAGACCTCTCCATACAATCATATATGAGATAATGATGCAATACCCACCTCCTATTTTGATGTATAAAATTAATTTTTTTGCTTTTGCTTTTGTTTTCAGAAACAAAATTTCAGAAAAATGGTATAATTCTGCCTTACATAACACTAACTATACTGTGACTCACATTCTTCATGTATGCTCCCAAAGCCGCGTACTCTTCAAACGCCCTAACATCAACTTCATAACGGCTAAATTGCGGGAAAAAAAGCCAGCAACCGGTGACCATCACGAAAACAACCGTCAACGGCCTCGATATCAAACTCGGCAGCCGGAACTTCCCGGTTACGGCCTTCTTTAGAGCAATCTCCGCCGTTAAACAAAGCCCATGAAGAACGAAGAACCAAGTCATCTCCCAATTGGGCTTCACCCGGCCCTGGCCCAGGTAGAAAAACTGAAGCTCGTGCATGAAACCGGATACCACAAAGGTGCCGAAAACTGCTGGGAGTGGAGCCCACTTCCGACCACCGACACGTGTGAAGAAATTGAGGATGGGTTTGTATACGGTAGGGCGCAGGATACCAGAGACCATAAGGTTCCATCTATTGCCCCAAAAGTCTTGAAGAGAAGTGGAAAGAAACGGCTCATTGAACTGCGGCTCGAGCTCAAGTCCGAGGACGGTTCGAGCCATGACTGCACTCAGGGCGAGGATGAGTTCAAGCAGGAAATAAACGTGGAAAGCGTAGAGAAGGAGGATCATTTTGGGGTGCATACGGTCGCTATAATCATAAGCCTTTACAAAAGCAGCCAAAAGTAGAGCCTTTATTGCGTAATTCAGAGGGCCTTTTCTTTGACCATTTTCAAGAGTTTTTTGAGATGGGGTTTGTTTTCTATGGCCATTTTGAGGTGGGCTGAGTTGGATCTTGATGGGGAGGCAAGAGACAGTTATAAAAAGAGGGAGAGAGATGGATGGATCTGAACATAAAGGGCCAAAGCCGAAGGCAAAGAGTAAGAGCTTGAAATTGGCAAGCCAAGCAATGAAAAACGCAGTGATGCCACCGAGATGAGCCGAAGAAAGAACGAGGGGAAGATAAAGAAAAAGGGCCACAATTGGTAGCACAAAAATGAGTCTTTTTGCACCTCTGGGAACCATTTTACCAATGACATAACAATAGCATAAACACAATGCAACTGACAGCCATACCTTCACAAAAATTTTTGATCTCATTCTCACCACCTTCCATTAAACTTGTTTATTTCAGATCTTAATATTTCTGCTGCTGATAAAAAGAACTAGAACAAGAACAAGATCAGTAGTTTGTGCATCTCTCAAGTCTCAAAGTCAGTGCATATATACAGAAAATGAAGAGTCTGTTAATTTCCCATATATGAAAGCGTGTTATAAAAGTATATGTCAATAAAATATCAAAGTCGGTAGGCCTCAATTGGAGATAGTGCTGCTGACTGAACCTTTTTGGTCATTGGATTCCAATTTTTGTATTAGTTTTTTCTCTACTTAGTGGACCTTTTTTTACAATGGAAAGTCTAAAGTGTATACTTATTACTTACTGGTTTGGGGAAATCTACAGTGGAGGTCAAAATCCTCTGGCTTGTTTTTGTTAGTGTATGAATTAAGAATGTTCTACCATCTTGTTAAAAAGTATGAGAAAGAAAAACAGGATTCTTGATCAATTGTTTATATTACTGGATTTGTTCATATTAAGAAATAGGTCATAATAAAAACATTGTGGATTCAGAATAAAGAATTTCTTGGTATGCTTTTCTGGAATTCTAAGATTACTAGCATTGATTGGCCTCTAGATGAAATGAAGAATCACGTGTAGAATTAATAATAAAAGGAACCACTAATGTCTAAAGACAGATCATCATGTCAGTATTAAACAACTTAAGTTGTCGGTGAGTTGACCAAAATTCTGACGTATTGCAGGTTTAGAAGTCAAATTTCATCAAGATTAAGTAATCGAATGATTGATTAGTTTTTAATACCGGTATCATTGGCTAAAAATAGCAACACCTGTTGGGTGAAAATTAGATAAAAAAATCGCCAACACTTACAAATTATCTGTCATCGATCTCTAAAGGTAGTATCACATGAAGAAATTTTTTGTCAAACGTCCCATTTTTGTCAGAGATTGAGAAGTCAATTTACAATGAAATGTATATATGATTGATGATTTAAAGAAAGACAGAAAGAAGGCTATTATTGAATGTTGGATTATACTTTTTAGAATAATATTTTTAAAAAAATAAAATTAGGTGGGTATTATAATGTAAGATTTAAAAATAAACAAAAAAATCATCCTATATTTGTTTATTTACTAAACACTCTCATAATAAAATATTAAAAATTAACAAAAACACCATCCAACCCGTTCATTAAATACAGACACCGGCTACCATCGTCGGAGGGTGGCCGGAGTCATTGTATCGACGTATGACCGACTGAATCTGGCTGGTCATGCATTGATATAGCTTTTTCTGGACAGATCCACGGAGGATTTGGCCAAAAAAGGCCATATCTACGGCTAGATCTGGCCATTGACGACCAGATCCAGCCGCATTTGGTCGTCAATGATGAAAAAAGATAAGGCCATCATTGATGGTCAACGACGGCCATATCTTGGCCATTCGTTGACGATCTATAGCTAAAGATCTGATTGTTAATGACCAGATCTTTGGCTATAGATCTACCATGGATCTGGCCAGAAAATGCTAGATTGGTGCACTACCGGCCATATTCAGCCGATAATGCGCTATTATACAGTGATTGACCTCGCGGATGGTGGTGGAGAATCAACAGTAAATGTGGGTTGTTAGGGTGTTTTTGTCAATTTCTAAAACTTTTTTTGGGGGTGTTTAGTTAAATTAACAAATTTAGGGGGTTTATAAGAAATTAAATAATATAGAATAATATTTTGAGAATAAGAGAATAAATGTGTATTTTGAATATAATAGGGAATAAAATACTAAAAAATTCTCTACCAGAGAGCCTATGTTTTTTTGGATAATCAGTGGCACAAGTCTAGAGGTGAAATCAAATCGAGTCGAGTATCTAGGGTATTCGAACTTGACTCAATTGTTATAATATTGAGTTCAAGTTTCAGCTTGATGAATCGAGTTCGAACTCGAGCTCGATGCCTAAGAGTTGAATTCGAGCTCGGTTAATTGAGTTTTACTCAAGCTTTTTGTATAGTGATCGAACTTGACTCGTGGGATTAGTTGAGCTACTCGAACTCGACTCGACTAATGCCGAGTCGAATTCAAGCCAAAGTTGAGCCGAGCTCGAGCGTCTAGGCTCAGCTTTCACCCCTAGGCATGACAACTTCAAGCTTTTACTCTTTGTTTAGGTAGGAAAGGCATTTATCTTCATGAATCAAGATAGGCTGACAAACATTTCTCATTAACTTTCTCTCACAAACGTAACATGACAGCTCGCAATTGATTAGTTTGCATTTGGTCAAGTGAGACCTATTGCGGGCTGACATCGCGTTTGTGAGAAGTGTTTGTCAGAGTGTTTTCTTTGTATCCATCAATTTATGTTTTAGTTTAATTGTTTCAAATAGGGGCGGTTGCTTTATCTTTTAGAATGAATTGGAAAGAGAGAGATGAATTATAGGTGAGTTCTGGAAATGGTTGCAGAAGTTCTAAGAGAAAACAGAAAATCGAACAAACTGTTAGGGCCAAAAATCGTCCTTGGCCCAAATAGGAAAAGCAGGACCCGACTGAAGCAACTTGAAGAAGCTAGGCCCAATCCCGATATGACCAAACCGGATTAGGCCCATTCGGTACAAGATATAGTCGGCCCAAACTACATGGGCACGAGCCTCCTAATCCCAGTCCATTTCCTAGGTCCATGGGCGAGTCCAGAACCTATGGCCCCCTCAATACTTTCCTACTCCTGATCAATCTCCCATTCAAGGTCACCTTCCTATTCCTGATCACTTTCCTACTCAAAGTTACTCTCCTAATCAGAATCACCTTCCTATTCGGACACTGGTAAGACAGCTTACCACGGCCCTAGTTCTTCTAGGGTTGGCATCAGAGTCATACTAGGACTCCCTACTTCTACCAGGATTGGGAGACCAAACAGTCATTATATAAGCAGAGGTCAGCCCTCTCACAAGGAGGACACTACATTACACATTCACACCCGAAGCTCCTACTTGAGAGCTTTACATCATCGCCGTAGTCACAGTCTCTGACTAGACTTCCGGTAACCACTCTATCCCTAGCCCTCACTATACTAGCCTCTTTCAGCCTTGCTGACTTGAGCGTCGGAGTGCCTACGGCAAACACCACCCCGGTGTTTCCCGTTCGCTTCACGCGTGTGTTTCTCTACGTGTGCAGGTACAGCAGATCGCTAGTGGCTTCAACCTCGCGGGATCAGACCCCCCTTCCGTACAGGTAGATTTTTACGTCTACACAAACGTAATAGGGATATTGATGAGAACCAAATTCCAAGAATTCACTGTGTCAATAACAAGCAGAGCACAGAAAGAAAATTTCCAGATACATCAAAATAAGCAACATTCTGATCGAATACTTCAATAAGCTAGTGATTTTCAATAAGTACTTAGCAGAAACTGTTGTTTAACATCAACATTTTGACCCAAATAAGCATTACAGGTCTGGATAGCTAGACCAAACAAACATTCAAATTCATAACATAAGCTTGTATAGATTTCAAATTCAAGGGTTCAGGCGAGAGAAATTGATGGTGACGCCAATGTAGTTCTTGATGGGGACGTTGGTAGAGAGTATGAGATAGACAGATGATCTTGATTTAGATTTGGACTTTGGACTTGGCTGTATTCACAAAATTTTCTACCAACGCTTGAGACCTTCAATTTAATTTTGGCTAACCAAGAGGATCAACGATGTTTAGCCTACCATAAGGACGACTCCGGAGCCATGGCTGCCCAACACGCCTCCTTGGTTTTCGATACACACGATCCTTACTCATCTTCTCCTCCTTGAACGGGCATAAAGCTTCTGTCTCTCCGCAAACTTGCAGTGGAAATCTACAGAATGGACACAAGTGACTCTTTTTAAGCCACTTCACAATGCAACCTCCATGAAAATCATGCGAGCAAGGCAACCGAGTAATCTCCTCTCCCTCACAAAACCCTTCTAAACAAATCCCACATTGACTCTCCAGGCAACAATTCTTCTCAAACACTACCTTGTTTAAATCCATAACGGCTAATTCCATGGCCGGCACGCATTCTCCTAGGGACTTTCCCAATCTTGTAGCCCAAGCAAGCTCCACTTCTTGATTATACTTTTGTTTATAAAAAATCCCAAGTGACATAACAGCAGATATAACATCACGACCCGCATTAGAATCATTACAATCCATCAACTTAGCCTTGGAGCCAACAATCTTTATGATCTTCTCTTTGTCCTCTTCAGTTACAGGAAGGAGTTTCATCATCCTTGAAATGGTTTCAGGCAGCTTCAAGTCGTCTACCAAGTCACTTCGTTCAAGATACCCATAACTCTTCTTCGAATAAACATTCATCTTGTAGTGTTGTGGAGTGTATTCAACAATGAAATAAACTCGCAATAGAATATAGAATTTACCAGTGTGATGACTTGGAGGGGCGATCCCGTCTTGTTGCCACATATCAAAGGAACAAGAAGCTGGTTTCGACATTTTTAAACCTATGCCTATAATGAGAAACACCTTGTTCAGCTCCTGACGCCAAAACATATATATATAAAACTAACCCGTTTTGTTTTATCCTTATTGAAGAAGGATTGGTTACATGTGAATTAGTATTTGATTCCTTGTTGAATTAGAGGGCTATTGGTATTTGAATCCTTATTAAACAAGGATTAATGATTCTAAACTTCATCCACGGATTATAATTATTTTTGTACCATTGAAGAATTGATTTTTGTTGTTTCTACATGAAAATAATACATGCTTTTCATTATTGGGATAAAAAAAATTAATACAGTGTACAAGAATGATGGACATGGGTGTTTCTTTACCCTACATTATACACTTTTCATTAACTTAACACACTGATTAGGTTATCGGGTCAAGAAATATTGAGACACCGTGGAATACTTACAACAATTTAGAAAGGGTTCAATTGCCAATCAATTTCTAAGTGACTGCAATCAAGAGATGCTTTCACTCTATTTAGAGCTGTTTGCCTGTGTTGCAGCAATGGAAGTGACTTATCATTCATCCGCTTCATCGTGTCTTCGCTATTCCTTTTGCGTGGCAATTTCCGTGAGAAATTTTTCCATTTTGATTCAAATTCACAAGCTACATTTATAATTCAAGGAAACATTGCATAAGAATTCGTAGTACCTGCCACTCTAAACAAGATAATAACATACATCTTATTTAAAGTAGAATCTCAAGAAGCAACAGAAATTAGAAAGTTTCCGATAATAACATTGTGTGACAGTCATGTTAAAGCTATACCTATTAACCCTTGTCATAATCATTGTAAATATTTGTGACTAAGTTAGGGAGCTTTCAGCCGTTCTATAAAGCAAAAGATTCAAGGGCAGGCCACAAAAATTGCATATAATCATCAAACACTTCAATAGAGCCAGATTCATGGCAATCGCTAATGAGAAAACATTGGTCAAGGAATTCCATAATTATAAATATCTTGTAGCAGCCATAAAATGGTCTTGCAGAATCGTCAGCAATGTCAAATAATTTGATAAATAAATGCAGCCTCTCTGGAAAGATGACTTTAAAGGGAGTAATGGATACTATTGTAGATTCTGAAAAGGGAACAGAGAAAGGCAGAACAAAGGTGATCATATGTGAGATAAGGTTGGAAATATTATGGCCATTTAAAGAGTTGCCAAACTTGTTGGAACAAATCTAATGGGAAATTTGATGACAACAAAATTCCAAGAATCCACTGTTACATATAAAGAAGCAAAGCACAGAGAGAAAATTTCCAGATACAGTTAAAGCTGCAACATTCTAATGAAATAATTCAATAAACGTGTCTTTCAACAAGTACTTGACAGAAACTATATTGTTTAACATCAACATATTCAAAGGAATAAAATTCCTTCTTCTCTATCAATCAACCACAAAAAAAAAAAAAAAAAATAATAATAATAATAACCTTTCAAGGCAACAGATATATATTAGAAAAATTACCTTCACTTTGATTGTGGAAACCTCGAATTAAGCATGCACAAACCCATGGTCTACCTGCACGGGATGCTTTTGCACCCCCTTTTAGTTCACCATTATGTTGTTTCAAGCTGCAAAGAGTACCCAGCTTATTTTATTATGCTTATTTTACTGAATAATACAATAAGACAGAAGATGAAAAAAGTAGAAAATACATTCAGGCCACCCAAACATCTGGCTCCTAGATCAACAAGTTTTAACGAAATTATGAATCAAACGAGGTTTGTTTGCAATTTTTCTCAGCCAAAAAGGGTAACACACCGCACAATTCAGCCATTAAATAAGAAAAAACCATCTCAATTTGATCCAGTTCTACCCAAGTAAGCAGATATCCAGACTTGACATATACTCAAACTCAACACACAGCGTGTTTAGAATGCAGATTCAGCCGTTCAAACAAATAAAAGTCCAAGCTGTTTAAGAAAAAATAAAACTTTGGAATCATACCCAGATGCCCAATTTCAATAAGTTCTCAAATAAATCCCGATAAACTAAATTGTGAACAAAACGGTGTAATTTCTCAAAAAATTTCAAAAGATTCAAGCGTACCGGCGAGAGAAATTGCTGGTGACACCAACGTAGGTCTTGATGGGGGTGTTGGTAGAGATAATGAGATACACACACCATGATCTTGATTTAGATTTCGAATTTGGACTTCGTTGTAATTGTGATTTTGATATCCTTGATATTGGTGATGAAGATGATGACGATGGTTTTGATGGGTTAGGGTTTGAAAGTTTCACAGATCGAAAAGTTTGAGAGAGAAGCCTCATCTCTCTCGTTTGTGTTTCTTTATATTTATTTCAACACTGTTTATATAGGTTTCTTCATAACCCAAAGAGCCGTTAACGTTGAACCTTGGCGGGCCGTTTAAATTTTTTTCTTATTAAATACTGTAGTTATAGTTCATGCTGAACTCATTTCAATTTTCAAATGCTATGAGAACACAGGAAAATTTTCATTTTTGTAGATTTGTTTAAAGAAACCACTTACCAGTTAGGCCCTTATGGCTTGAATGTAAGGACCATTTATCTTGATGAATGGAATGTGCTGTATCTTGCGCCATTCTGTCCCTTCCTCTTTCTGACAGAGCACGGTCAAGCGAGGACAGCTCCAAATTGACAGAAACTGAAGAGCAGTAAGTTGAGTCATGGATTCTGGAAGACAACGCAAGTTTTCACAGTACCAAAGTTCCATCTCTCGGAGTGAAGCAAGGTTTCCTAGCCATTCAGGCAGAGTCTCCAATTGAGGACAACTCCAAATGTGCAATATTTTGAGACTTGTAAAATGTTGCATTGCATCGGGCAAGGCTGCTAGCTCCTCACAGTTTGATAGTGATAGATGTTGAAGAGAGTTTAAACCTCTTAATCCATCTTCTAGATATGAAGCTAGAATATTGCAGCTATCTATCACCAAGGATTTGAGAGAACTGAGGCTTTCCAATGCAGACAATGCTTCAAGTTCCGGACAGCCGGTAATGCTTAATGACTGAAGGGCACTAAGATTCTCAAGCTCACGAAAAAGATTTTTCAGCTGGGTACAGTTTCTGATTTCCAGAGACAACAAATGTGGATTGTTTTTGAGCAACCCGTCTGGCAAATGTATAAGCTCAGAGATGTCAGTCATAATGAGATTGGAAAGAGAACTTATCTTTGCTGCCATCCTTAAGAGGTCAAATCGACAATCATCCAGCTTCAAAGATTTGATAGATGGAAGATCTGGCAGTTTGATCAAGTTCGGACAACTCTCAATCACCAATTCCTCTAGGCAAGGAAGTACAATATTTCCTTCGACGACTGACCATCCTAACAGATTATGCATATTCTTGATTACCAATTTTTTGAGCAACAAAAATTTGGTAACACAATTTTCTCTGGAATCATTGCAGAAATACATTGTGGCATCCATTCCATCAATTGTTAGAACCTCAAGAAATGGTAGCTTTGGTAGTGGTGGCAGTTCCACACATCTCTGGCATCTGATTAATGAGAGTTCTACAAGATTTATGACAGATGGATTCATCAACCAACTGGGAAATTTTGAGCCCATATAGTTCTCAATCAGTAACTTCCTTACATCAGAATTTGGTTGGAGGACTTCAATAACACGCTCAACATTTTCTCTTACATTCAGCTCTTCAGTATGCCCCCACAATAACTTCAATGACTGGAGATCTCTCTTTGCCTTCAAATTAGCACACTTGGCAAGTGTTGCATTCATCAAATTTTCAAGGTTCTTGATCTTCAATTCTCCTTGGAGGTCTAGATTCTCCAATTCAGCGATGCTACATGCTGTTTCCAGACCAACGATGAATAATGGTAATGTTCGAAGCAAGCTTAGCTCTCCAATTCCCTTCGGCAGTTCGGTCAGCTGTTCACACCCATCTAGATTTAGATGCCTGAGGTTGATCAACTTTCTCATACCTGTAGGCAGACTCTCCAGACGGTTGCAATGTGTAAGAACTAAAGATTGTAAATTGACAAGGCTACAGATAGAGTTTGGTAACCTTTTGAGGAGGGTACTTGAGAGGTCAATGTACCTTAAATGTTTCATTGCGCCAATTGACTTGGACAACTTTTTTATTCTGGTACTGCTTAGACATAAACTACGCAAAGATTTGAATTTCAAGATCAAACTGCGAGATACTTTGACAATCTGCGTCTGCCCATGTAACAGAAGAAGAGAGCGCAACTTGCAAGCTTTTTTAGAACCCACTCGGAGTTTATTCTCAGTACAAACTACTGACATATAGCGTGTGCCGGTAGGAACATGCATTTTCCTGCCGGCATCCACTGTCAAGCAACTGGGACTAGCCACAGATTTCGCAAGATCATGAAGGAGATGATGCATTTCACAGGCCACTATGCTACCACTGCTGTCTTTGGTTGCATTATGAAAGAAAGACCTCCACATTAGTTCATTGAAATACTCACTCCCAACTTCTTCCAGTGACTTTCCTTGAGATGATTGAATAAAACCTTCTGCCATCCACAATTGGATTAGTTTCTCCTTGTTGATCCTCCAGTCCTTCGGAAACAGAGAGCAATAAGCAAAACATTGCTTCAGACGTGATGGTAAGTTATCATAGCTTAGCCTTAACACCGATAAAATTCCATTTTCCTCCTCAAAAATATTCCATATTTCACTGTCTTTAACAGACAACCACTCACTCCTCCTTTTCTTTAAGCACATTACGCTTCCTAAAGCCTTTGCTGCCAAAGGCACACCCCTGCACTTTTTCACAATTTCCTTTCCAATTGCTATTATATCTGAAGATTCATCTGGCTTTCCAAGTCTGAATGCTCGTTGTTCAAATAATGACCAACAAACATCATCTGACAGACCCTCTAAGCAGTAACTGGTGACGCTGCCCATTACCAGTGCAACCTTCTCACTGCGAGTTGTTACTAAGATTTTGCTCCCTTCAGAACCATGCCTAAGAGAATTCTTCAATCTATCCCATTTTTCGTGATCATCATTCCATATATCATCCAAAACTAGTAAAACTCTTTGCCCCATTATCAGTTCTTGAACTTGACGGTGAATTGTTTCCATCTCTTGAAGGTAACATCTATTCCCCGTCACAGATTCTATAACTGCTTTCATAAGCCTTTTCACATCAAAGTTTTCAGATACACAAACCCAGATTCTTCGCCCAAAATGCTCCTGCACCCTTTCATCATTGTAGACCAACTTGGCAAGCGTTGTCTTTCCTATCCCGCCCATTCCAACTATGGGAAGTACTGAAACATCTTCTTTTCCGGTTGGACTAATAAGAAACTGTACAATCTTTTCTTTGTCCGCATCTCTACCAAAAACTTCAGATTCTACTAAGTATGAATCCGTTTGCAGTCTTGCAAAGGATTCCCCACCAGGGTCAGTAGATACAACTCTCAGATGATAATTGAACCTCTCATCCGCAATCCCATTTAATTTATCCACCGTCTTCTCCAACTTGTTTTTCATTCTATAATAGTAGAGTACAGGATTTGAGGGTGAACAGAGATTGCGTACCTCACTGACGATGCAACCCCTGAACTCCATGTGATCATGAAACTTCAATTTGCGCCGTAATGCTTCTGTCATATACTCATCCAACAAGTCATCAAGATCATAAGCTACGTCTTTAAGCTTTAGCAACCAAATTTTCACTGCCTTGTCCGTTACTTGCCGATCTTCTGCATCTTCCAGGACAGCTTGAATTGTAGACAGCACACTTTGAAGCCTTTTCATCTCTTTCCTAGTGCCATATAAAGCTGCACACTCGTCAAAGATTTGAGAGGATTTCTCAAAAACCACCTGAAGGAGAGCAGAAAGGACTGCTTCCGCCATTACTGATGCTTAGGGAAAAGGAGAATCGGGAGGAAATGAAAACCTCTTTGTTAAGTGTTTGACGGTTTGGCTCTAGACACCACATTACATAGGCATAGCAAGCACTTGACTTTAAGGTCGCTGACAAACTATACCGCGTTTTGGAAGATTTCATAAATCTTAATCTAAATTTAATGCTTGATGGGGCCCCTTTGTTGTCCATTATACAAAAAGATCATCACCATTACCAGTCTACTTTGAAATTCGCAAACATTTGTTTTGAGCTTTAGTGAGGAGATCATCAATGTGACGTGTTAATCTAAAACAAGAATTTAAGATTGAGGGACACTTTTTTTTTTCTCTATTTTGTTGGTGATACAGAAAGAGGGAAAAATGATAATTGTAACCAAGAAATTTCTCTCAAGCTCCTGCTAGCACAAGGTCCAGAATCCCACTCTCCTTGAAAATGCATTATATAAAAGAGTCGAGGTTCCTAGAAACTGCATTATAAAAGGTGAAGGTGTATTTGTAACATTGTTTCCTTGAAATTACTTGGAAACTCTTGGAGAAAGTAAGGAGAGCTAAACAGATTGTCAGAGCTTTATAATTTAGCTGAAAGTCAACTCCAACCATTCGGGCAAACTGGCAAAGTACATTTTTTTTTTCAGGCATATAATCTTCTCATCATTTTAGACAAAATAAATTCTTTCATGTATGCTCACAGTCAATCTATGAAGAGCTTCAGTTATTTTATGTGATGTTATATTTAATAACTGATTGGAACAGTACGTTAAAACTCCCAAGTCAACAGAACAACTTTCAGATAATTTAATACTATGAATCATTTAATTAATCTGATATCTTTTCTATGATACATCAAACGAATATGTTACATTTAAGAATTTACATCACTTCTGAAGAACTAAAAGTAAGCTCTGTGTCATTGATCAAGGTTTAGTCTCTAATTTCTGAAAGCGAGATGTAATAAAGGAGCCAATCCGGTTCCAGAGTGAGAAACTGGATCCATGGAATTGTACTCTTACTGGTTTTTTTGATCCTTCTCTAACAAATTCCAAGTCCTTGGCAATGCTATACTGAATTCTGTCTATGTCGTCAAGCAGAGGTAACGCCACTGAACCCTCGGACTCCAGGTTTTTTATCCACCCACGCAGCAAATAGTTCACAACCTGTATAAACGATGACAGTCCAATGTCAAAGAAGAAAAGAAAGAAGGCCAAGAGGAAAATACTGGCGCAAGACAACCGCTTTATCAAATACACTGCTTCACTGATTAGCAACAAGCTACATACCTCAGGAACTTCATCGTGAGGGCAGTGGCCAGCTGGACTGAGCTCATAGTATGGAGCTTCAGGCAGCTGCCTTTTCACCTGAAGGCCCCAGATAGGCTTAACCCAGGGGTCTTCTTTTCCATACATGAGACAGATTGGAACATCATTCATCTGACACCTAAATATATAAAGAACTGGAAACACTTAACTTGGAGCTAGGAAAAGTGGTAATACAAGACTGGAATATATTTTCTCACAGTTGGAGATTTCAGTACCACTTACCTAGATAAAGCCTCCCTGAAGGATAATTGTCCCTGTGGAGCAAACATAATTGACGCAAATGATGCAGCAGCTGCAGGATGTTGGGTTGTCTCAAGAATACGAGAGAAAACTTTGTCTGCATTAGTAGAATGATCTACATAAACCTGTTTAAGTACCTCGGCAATACTTCCCGGATCACTAATTTTCTGCCAACTACAATGACAAAAAATAACAATAAGTTGAACTAGAGTGGAAAAGAGAAAATACAATTGCTTTATCCAGATAACATATTATTAAACATTACCAACATCCATAAAACCTATTTTTTCTGAATTTACAAGTTAAAAACATAAAAAAGAATACTTTACCAGATCTTCATTGAAAAATACCTCAGGTGAATTAAAAGTATACAGGTTCACAAATAACATCATATGATCTAATTAACCAATTAAAGAAAAACTTACATCAATTCTGTGAGCTTCCGCACACTTGCAGGAAGAGGAAATGTTCCAGACCATGGAAATATCTTTGCTAGTCTGGGAGACTTCACAGGATTGGGTAAAAATCCCCAAAATGGTGTTGCATTAAGCAATGTAACACCCTTCACCAGTTGAGGGTTGCATGCAGCAAAGTAAACTGCAACAAATCCTCCAAGTGAGTTCCCCACAATATATACTGGTTCACGAATGACCTCTTCTATGAAATAACGAACCTGATCCTGCCATAAATCCATAGAAAAAACAAGCTGACTCGCCCATGGTTCAGCGTCATCTCCAAATCCCCACACTTTATCCTTCCTTTCTGTTGTACCTCCTTCATTAGACTGTGCAGTAGGATCTTCAAATGGCAATGACATGCCTTGCCCAAGAAAGTCAATTGCCCATACTCTGTAGTCCCTGCCCAAATCTTTTAGTTGCTTCTCATAATGAAAAGAACCAACCCCAAAGCCAGGAAGAAACAGCACAGGTGGGGAATTTACATTTTCACACCCTGCCTTCTCATAATGCACAGTAAATTTAGGTTTCCACTCCCAAAAGCAACTACTTATAGGTGCAGCACATTCACCATTGGATTCATCTGGCAAGCCTGGAATTAAAACCTTGGGTATCGGTGCCCCATCTTTCGCAATATTTCCAGCACCCTCTTCCCCACCAATTACATATCCATCATAGTTCCCACTCGATACCTTTGAAAAGACCTTTTTAAACCCTTCAACAGCTTTTAATGAATGAGAACCTTTCCCATGATCAAGATTCTTTAAGTATAACTGGTTACTATCAGAATATCTTGGAAACCCACTTCTGAAATGAATCCTAGTACACGAAATATTGTGTTTCCTAAATGATGTAAGCTTTGACTGGCATGAACTCGAACTTCTCTCGACAAATTTCCACCTCAAGTTTACAACATGACTGCTCAGCGGGCAATTGTATGAGATAATTTCCATACCCAGAAACTTTTTACTGTAATGATCACCCAAAGCAAATACTTGAGCAATAGTTTAACTTGACCCTCTATCTAGTTGCAGAAAACAATTAACAATAAGAAACAAAAAACAAATTTAACGTCATGATTCATATAATATCAGTTGCCAAAAGCTTAAGAAAATAGCAAAACCAATCCAACACAATTCTTAGGCCAAATTAAAAAAACAAATCATCCTTCTCAACTCAAAAATATCAATGAAAATTTTCTAAAGTCTTATTTTCTTTCTTTTCCATCATTTCCTAGCAACCAAACAGACTTTCGAGAAAAATAGAAAAAGAACACCAGACATAACCAGAAATTACTAGAACTAGATTTTAAATAAACTAACCTTGAATTCACACCAAAAAAAAGAGAGAGAAGAAAAGTATAAGCTCATACACTTGTTTACAATTGCTTACTACAACATACAAATCACCAGACCAATAAAATTTAAAAATAAAAATCAAGTAAACGTAATCAATAAAGAAATACTATAAAATGTCTTGTTATTTTACCTTTAATTTGGAGACAGAAGTTTCATTAGAGTGTGAAAGGATTGCTATGGAACTTATAGAGAGAAGAATTCGGTTGCTTGAAAGCTTCTTCCTTCCTCCCAAAGCCAAGAAAAAAATCCAACTTTTATTGTATTTTCGTTATTTTCTGTTGAATATTGAAAAAAAAAAATAGTTGCTTTACTAGAAAAATCCAACCACGCTTGGAGCACTTGTACCTCGTGATCTAAATGCTTGTACTTTCAGTTGTTCTTTCATTTGTCACCCAACCCCTACTTGTAATTAAAAAAAAATTAAATTAATTAAAGTTTTATTTTAAATCTTATAAATTATGTTATATGCTAAATTTGAAAGAGAAATTGTTGACACAGCTTGGAAGAAAAATGCAGAACTAGAAATAGCCATGTGACTATCAGATGAAGCTTTGGTTGTTTTATCTCTTTACATTTGTCCCCTTGACATGGATGTCAGAGTGCATAATCTAGCGCCAACTCAATGATTTCATGGGTTAACCAGATTCTTTTTCTGAATGAGATGGATGATTTTCTGCAATAAGAACCATTTGTAGTTGCTTGCAACCAGCCTGTTTTCTTGATCTAATCACTATAAATTAGTCTTGATTTTGACCTTTCTGTCTTCCCCAGAAGATAGAAGACAAAGAATGAGAGCAACAAAGTAAAATGATATTGTGGTTTTGGTTACAGAGAAGTTGAACCCAGAAGAGATAGTTATCTTTACGCAAAAGAAACTCAACATTTTCAATATGGAGTTAACACGTTTGCTAGACAAGACAATATTGAAAATGTGGCAGTGGCATTTCCCTAAATCTTTGTTATGCTGTTCATACATCATTGTCAACTTTGTTTGACCAATTAATTTTGAGCTAATTGTTTGCTAATTGTGACTATGTCAATTCACCAACTCTCTCTATTTCTCTCCTGAAATCTTGTTTCAGAGTTTACCCACATTAGCCGAATTGCACTAATCCCAGCTCAATCTTAAATATGCCAAAACTGAAATAAGGAGGATGAAAATATCATGTTCCATTTGTGAATCTATACATAAAGAATTAAAGTGATTTTTTTTTTTATCTCTTTGGAATATACTTTTAGTATCTAAGCTGCAGAGTGTCACCCACCTCCTTAAAAGATGCTTTTGATGCTAATTGGAAGAACAAGATGTTCTTTGTTCAGCTGAATTTGAATGGGGTGGTTAAAAGAAATGCATTTAATGGGCTCCAGCCTTGTTGTAAAGCATGCGGCTCTGTTTGGTTCACAATTTTGTGTTTTTGGGAAAAGTTTTTTGAAAAAAGGTTAAAAAAAAGTTAAATTGGACGGGTATTACGATGTAGGATTTACAAATTTAAAATACCCCCTATGTTTGTTTTTTTACAAAACACCCCTTATAATAAAACATTAAAAGTTAACAAAAACACTCCCAATCCACCCTCAAATACAGACAGCCGGCCACCACCGCCGGAGGGTGGCCGGAGTCACCGTAACAAAAACATTAAAAATATTTAGGGGTATTTAATTGAATTAATAAATTTAAGAGGGGTTTAAAAAATGTTGAATAAAATTGAATAATATTGTGAGTTTTTTGGTATTTTACTATTTAACTTTTTTGGGAATACTAAAAGAAGTATTCCCAAAATCCAAACAAACGAAGCCTGCATTTGCTCCTCCCATTCCAGGGGAATTAGTCTTAGTTAATGAATGTCTTGTAGTTGTTTGTGCAATGGAAAAGAGTGTTCAGATATGAGAAAAATACAGAAACAAAACACTCTAGTCCAAAACTACAGGGGATAACATTATTAGTTATAAGACTAAAAAGTCAATGGATTGGGCATTCGACATATGATATAAAATGACAATAGAATCAATGGAAAGCCAAATAAAAAATAATTAATGACAAAATTCTCTCTTATTTTCTGAACCACTTATAGCTGTTAGCTCTACCCAAAGTTGACTTTCATTCATGTTTTAAGCGGATAAAACCACAAAAATAGTCTACAATTGTACATCAGAAATGGGTAAAGGTGGCTGATGGGTGAAATCATCATAGTGATAGAATCTTCCTGGAAAAAAATCAGGTAAACTTACAAAAGTTATACCGAAGAATCCAGATTTTTTTCTACTTCTTGTTCTGTTCAAGTCCACAACTTTATCATCTTGCCCCACTTGAAGCTTCGATTCTCTTCGGTGGTTGACTGAGTTCCACTTCAAAACTCTTGCCTTTATGCTTTGCTTTTATCTTCTTGCCAAGAATCTTCATCTGGGTATTCTTCAGATTGCTCATAAAGCTTTGTTTTCTTATATTTGATCCTCAACTCTTGATTGATTTCAGGGTTTTCCTATGCTTGTTAGCGTGTTAAAGATGACAATTGATGCTGTGGACAATTAATGGATAATGTTCTGCATGCTGGCTGTGATTCTTTGCATATATTCTTGAAAAGCTTAGTTTTCTTATGTTTGACCCTCAACTCTTGATTGATTTCAGGGTTTTCCTATGCTTGTTAGTGTGTTAAAGATGACAATTGATGCTGTGGACAATTAATGGATAATGTTCTGCATGCTGGCTGTGATTCTTTGCATATATTCTTGAAATTAATAATATTATTTCCATGATCAGAATCATACTTTTGACTTTTGATTGAGAATTGTAAGAATTGGTTCTATAGAACATTAATTAGTTTAGTCGTACATAGAGATTATTTCCTTGTTGGAGTAATCGTGTGAAGAGAATTGGGTGTTTCAGGTAAGTTCATTCACTTTTGTTGTTATGCATGAACACCTGGATAATGGAGAGGTAGAGCTTTCAGATAAAGCTCTAATGCCAAATACAGATAATTCTGCTTCTGTAGACTTATTTCTCGATGAATTGTTGAAGACCACTAGAACATGTACTCACACTCACACTTGCAACCCACCTGGTCCTGATGTGGCGGTTCATACGCATACATGCTACCATACACACACTCGAGTTATTCCATCTGAAGAAGATCATGATCACGATCACGATCACTCGAATGATGGGGAGCATTCTAGTTTAAAACCAAGAAGGCCAAAGGGTAACAGAGAAGCTGTTCGAAAGTATAGGGAGAAAAAGAAGGCCCACACAGCTTATTTAGAAGAGGAAGTCAAGAAATTGCGCTTGTTGAACCAACAACTAGTCAGGAAATTGCAGGGGCAAGCAATTCTTGAAGCTGAGGTTGCGAGGTTGAGAGGCCTTTTGGCACACCTTAAAGCAAAAATTGATGATGAGTTGGGTATTTTCCCATTCCAAAAGCAGTGTGATACCTCTACTGTCTGGAAGGAAGATGATTGTGGTGTGCTGTCTACTGGTGGAACAATTGGCCTTCAGTGTCAGAGTGATCTACCATGCTTTGATCCACAAGCAGGGTCATCGTCACACGCTGATATTGGTGGAAATGGGAAAATGGTAGCATCACGGGAAGGAAATTGCCATCCTGCCATTATAGATTGTCAAGCAAACAGACATGATCATATAATGAATGCTGATCAAGGACAGACTTTGGACGCGGTTGAAGCAATGGTATCATCTGCATCTCAAGCTGAATAACCAAAGTGAAAGATTTTGTAAGATTATCTTCCATCCACTAATGTCGATAATTTACCTGAGTCAGGAATACAGGAGTAGCTTTCCGTATAACATAACTGTTGTAGATACTAAAATGCTGATATAGATATCCAAATGTTGTCACTGTAAATCTATACATATTGTGCATTGTGCAGAACAGCTTTAGCTCAATAGAAACTTTGTGCTTGAGGACAGAACTTTTTCATTTTGATATCTCTGAGCAGCTTGTAAGACACCTATTTTTTAGAAAACACTTTCTCTTGTCCGTGTCTATGAATTTGTACATTGAAGTTGTGTATAAAAAATCTGCTGCTCCTTGTTGGAAACCTTTTGTGATTATTTCTTGATTGAATTCAAGCTGAATGGAAAACTACATCTACTCTATGCCCCTGTATTCAGCAGAACTAAATGCAACTGTTAGTATTAGGGCCAAGAACTGAGAGATTGAAATGAATCAAAACTTAGTTTGATAAGTTTGTGAAGAGCAGTCCTTTATTGAAGAGTATTTGGTTTTTTGCATAATCTCAAATGTGTTTAGTCTAAAAGTTAGCACAAGACCAATATGATTTTGTCACTGCCATCCTGCCAAATTATTATCAATTGCAATTTCCAGGTGCTGCAAAACAAAAGGATTAGCTCTAGGCTCCAAACAAATCCTTTTCTTCTCCAAGTTCAATTTTGCAGGCTTT
The DNA here is from genome assembly GCA_026225825.1 of Pistacia integerrima. Taxonomy (NCBI): domain Eukaryota; kingdom Viridiplantae; phylum Streptophyta; class Magnoliopsida; order Sapindales; family Anacardiaceae; genus Pistacia; species Pistacia integerrima. The sequence goes on along the minus strand of CM047741.1, from coordinate 25,459,316 downwards.
GATTTTGACTGCACCTTGAATTGGGCTAAAATGGACCAGCAATTGGTTGATGTGGGTGTTCCACAAACCATGGAGAATGAATCATACAGAATAGAACTAGGCCTAGCCCAATACTTTGTCCCTTAAAATCCTCAAAATTGAGTAAGCCCTTATCTATAGCAACCGATGATTAGCTTAACAAATTCCAAATCAAAGCTAGCAACTGGTTAACCATCTTCAGTTCATACTTTATACATTAAAAAATTTCAAGAATTTTTCATATTATACATGAAGATACCCGGTTTCAACAAAAAGGACAATAAGGCATCAATTGGGTATTGTTTTAATGAGAAATTCTTGTAGTTGATCGTAGTAGGCTCATCAAGTCCTTTATCAATTCTATATAGACAGGTATTTTATTCAACTCATGGGTGACAATAACATGAAAGAGACTTGAAATTTTTCTATTTGATCTGAAAAAGAATGTATATTATCCTGATTGATTTTAAAAATGAAGAATATGGAACCTTTAAGTTATCATTCTAGTCATGGTCCTCCACATATTCGTCACACTCACACACCAAAATTTATGAAATTAAGTGTGGTTGGTTTACTATTGGTTGGGAGGCTAGCTGTGGCTGTGGCTGCAACTGAAACTTGGCCCTATCCCTAATTCATTTTCTGCTCATAAATTTAACTTCACAGATTCCATCTTTGATTGAACAAGTAACAACATGATGTTTGGACTGTTTGGACGACATGTCATTCAACATTTTCTCACTAAGACGATCCGTCTTTCTCAGCACAGATAAGACTTTGAACAACATATATATATATATAGAATCTTCTCCTGGGATGAACTCTCCTGAACTTGATCAATCATCAGTGAATCATCTAAAAATAGATCACATCAATAATGAAAAGATGATAGGATAAGGGAGACAGATGCCTCATTTTGAGCTCAATTATAATGCTAGGGAATTCATGGGGCTATATATATATACAGTATTATACAGAACATGACGGAAAGTACCTATTTGTCATTTCAAAACCTTTTGGGTACCAACTTGTCGTTACGATAAATCTTGGGTATGTATAAGTCGTTCTCCCGAAGGTTTAAGGAAGTAAACTGAGACAAATGCAACAAGGCAGAGTCACATCCACGAAAGCCCACGTCCCAGGTCTGGTGTCTCTCTCTTCGTCTAAGTCTGACTTAAATTTATAATTTATTAATGAGATGTGGAGAGGGAATAGCTAGGGACCGGGACCCCATATGAATGATTCATGCCAGTGCCTGCACCATTAAAATTTGGCGAGACATTTCATGCAAACTCAAGGAGGAAGCACATGGGTTTCTCTGGCTTCTTCTCTTAAAACTTAAACAACTTGTCCTGTCGCTGTTTTTCTCTTCGTTCTTCTCTCTTCCTTTTGTTTTATTTTCTAGTTTTCACTGCATGCATCTCAGAATTTTATTTGTCTCTTTTATTTCATGATTCTCAGTAAAAATGTTCTCTTTTCTTTCTCCTTTTTTTTTTTGTAATCATTCATCACTGTTTAAAGATTCCTCCTTACGATGTGCTTTGTTCCTTTTCTTTTTTTTAACTTCAAAATTTCTTTTCCTTTTTATCATTCCTTTGCTTTTATCCTATTGATTTTCCTCCACCATCATCTCTATTTTTTTTTGTTTTTATGGCAATCAAATATTTTGGATCAATGTACTTTAATTAATCTTCAAGGTCTATTAAATATCTTATAAACTCTATAGATTAGGTAAGTCACAAATATAATAGATGATTACTATGTGGGACTCGAACATAAAACTTATGAATAATTCACCCAGAAGTCTTGTCATCTAGTCACACACCAAGTGGTTACGTCTCTATTTTAAACATGAAGCAACCTTGACAGCAACATTGATATTTATCTTGATTATGATTGTTGGGATATTGTGGCTTGTTTTCTTATTTGTTTCTATTTAATAATGAATACAATTCTAGATAATAGAATTATAAGAGTCTATTAAGAATTGAAATATGAATTATATTAAAAATAGAATGTCTCATATACTATATATAAATATAGAAGTGCGAACTAATTCAAGGTTACGAGAGAATGTAAGAACATAAGGTATTTAACGTAAAGATTATTAAACACTATGATAGAGCGTCTTAGAAATTGAGATTGTTTTTGCTCAAGGTACTAGGTTGATTATGTATCAGGTTTATAGTGTTGTATACCTATTATATCGTGTTCATAAAACTATAGTAGATTTATCTCATTCGTAGATATAGACGAGTTATGTCAAACGACGTAAATATAGTGTCTTTTGTGTGGCGTTATTTTATTTATATATTATTAATCTCAAATGTATGTTTTTTGTTACACAATCTCCTAACACGATGAGTTAATATATTTAATAAAACCGTGATTTTATCTTTATATTATTGTTATGCCTGGGAAAATAAGGCTAACGTGGCACCCAGTTAAGTGCGAAAGGTCAAATCTTAGGAAGAGCTTACTGGCATTCTGGCGGAGCCGCGTCGTGTGATCATGGTAACACCCATAGCTTGATTCCGTCAGAATAATGGGAGCACGTCAGGCCGGCCAGGAGTCGTGATGATCCCGTGTGTTCAATCCCTGAAGCAAATCACGTGAATTACTCTAAAAGAAGGATTTGCACGGATCATCTCACCAACTTACAGATTCAGTAATCATTAGCTCAAGGCATCCCACTATAAAATGGGAGCTCCTCTCTCATTAAGGGGATTCGCACATTTTACTCTTGACAAAACTCTCTCTCTCTCTAGAATAGACAGTCTTTGATACCTTGTATCATCAGTGTAAAGTTAGCCGTCTAAAACGACCTGACCCTTATTATTAATAAAAACATCAATAGACGTAGGATTTGCTTTCTTAGCATCTGAACCACTTTAAAACTCCTTTCTCACTACATTTAGTGTCATTTTCCTTTCCATTCACCTGTGTCTTTTAGGCCAACTCAACATTTTACACGTGTAT
>CM047741.1:22396746-22456219 GCA_026225825.1 Pistacia integerrima | reverse complement strand
CTACTCACTCAAAAGCGGATCCATCCGCCCATGGAGGCGATCGATGGCCATTGACCTGCCAAGCAGTCTCTCATTGTTTCGTCATTCAACCCATCCATCGGGGTGTTGGTCATGTTGAACTCTATCCGTTCATCACTTGCATCCTCTAGTGCTTTGAAAGATTTGACATAGTCCTCTTCGCTTGACCTCGGTAGCGGTGAAAGAAAGGGACAGACGGCTCCTTGCAATAAGAAACAAAATCAATCAGTTGAAGCAACATTTTAAAGCAATGCATATTCAAAAGCAACTGCATATTCAAAAGCTTAGTCCTTTAATCTTACCCTAGCCGTTTGAATGTCAACGTCTATTTGATCGTAATCCAAATGGGTGTACCTTTGGACATGCCACATGACATCCTAGGAAATTCTTTGTTGCACATCAAGCGGTGCTCCCCCTCCCCCACCCCCTCTCTTAGAGAGAGGGGATGGCCTCGTACATCCAAGCCTATATTGTAAAAAAAAAAACAGTCCATATCATAATTCAAACACATATGTTACAAAAAATATAACAAAAAAGCTATTAATATTTACTGCATTGCCCATGGGAAGCCAAACAAATTGTACGTGCTTGGTTTATCATTCCCCTCCCATTGGGACTGCTTTAACGCCATGTCTACTTTTTTCAGGTTGTTGATGGTTCGCTCATATGATTTCAGTCCCCATGGATAAGAATTAAAGAACTTCAAGTTGCTTGCAAACAACAACCAATCTTTCTCAATGACTTTTGTTGAGTCACCCGATAATAAGATCGAATGTAAAAACAAAACCAAACACACTTTTATCTTCTTTGTATCAGTAAATTAAACTGTTTCTAGCCTATTCTCTAATACCTGTGTTGAAATAGACTTATCCCCCTGCAAAACCTTAGCATAAAGCTATCTGGCTCCCCGATTATTCTTTACTGTCTTTGCCTTCTTATCTGGCACTTCCCCACATTGTAAGACTGTCACCAGGGCATATTCCATCATGCCAAAACATAGTGGTTTTCCGCCCACCACAAACCACATTTTTTTTTTATTGCATCTTACTGAGTGCAGCAACATGTAATGCACTCCCTGCCCCCAAAATGCCTTTTTCCAATGATTTAAGAGTCCTAAAAATCGGCCAAGAAACAAGTGTGACTAAAATCTCTTTTACCATGTGTAATTCCATCTAAAATGTCTGTATTACGTCAAAAACTTCCAAACTTGACGACGTGTCACCCGCTTGCAGGGTTGATAGGGCACCTTATCGCTTATAAGGTCCGACTCGTAGTCTATATAGTGTACGGTCCGCTGTCACTGTCGATATAAACAAATGTCAGCAACAAAAATAAACCAAAATAACTAATAAACAAAATATCAGCAACAAAAACCAGCACTGTGGTCGATTAAGCGATTTCAAATCGCTTAAGAGATATTGACTCTGCCTCGTGCAAGATCGCTTAAGTGATTTGAAATCGCTTAAGCGACCAAGAGTAAACTGAAAGAATCTCTTAAGCGACACAAACGATCGCTTAAGCGATCTTATATCTATGATTACGCCTCAAAGATCGGCAAGCGATGCGAAATCGCAAGCGACCAAGAGTCAACTTAATCAATCGCTTAAGCGATATAAAGGATCGCTTAAGCAATCTTAGATCTGGGCAGATAGAGTAAAACAGGTTAATCGCTTAAGCGATACAAATGATCGCTTAAGCGACAATTCAGAATGTACCCTTGTTTCGGCGGCCTGCTTGTTCTCGCCGACCTCCTCCTCGTCGCCTGAATCCTCGGAAGACTCCTCATGGCCTGAATTCTCGCCGAAATCCTTCTCCTGGCCTGAATTATCGCCTGACTCCTCGTCTTCAGAACTGTTTGCCAATTCTTCCCTCTGTTCATGTGCCGCCGGCGTCTCCTCTCCCTGTCGATCACCTTCACTGATCGAATGATCCATCGGGAGACCATTGAAGCCCCCTTGCGCCACGGAATCTAGGATTCGAAGTGGCGTTGGGTTGTCCTCGTCATTGTGAGTGTCAGCCATGGTTTTGGATTGAATTTGGTGTGAAAATTTGTAGTTTGGATCGGAAATGTGGGCTGTATCACCGGAAATCGCGCAGATTCCATTAAGGGTTCCAGAAATCGATTTTAGGGTTCAAGACAACGATCGAAAATCGTGACTTATCGTCGGAAATCATGACTATATTCCGTTTAGGATTCAAGAAACCGAGTTTACGATTGAATATGGTGTGGAAATTTGCGGGTTCGATCGGAAATCGCACTGTCTCCCTTTGGTTCAAGAAATCGATTTTTGCCCTAATGAATTTCGATTAAGCGAGGTGAATAGTTAGTGGGGCTTGTTTTGAGAAATTTCAAAATTTAAAAACTTTTGTTATTTCGATTCGGCCCAAATATGTTTTAATCTTTTCATTTTAACCCATTTTACGTGTTTAGTTAACCTTTTCATTTTAACCCATTTTACGTGTTTAGTTAGTGGGGCTTGGTCGCTTCCGAGACAGAATAAAATCTGTCCAAATCTATGATCGCTTAAGCGATCCTCTAGTATCGTTTAAACGATTCCTCGCTTTTACTCTAAGTCGCTTAAGCGATTTAGGATCGCTTAAGCGATCTCTTAGAAGCGAATAAAATGCGCCCCGGATCTATGATCGCAAGCGATCCTCGGTATCGCTTAAGCGATTCCTCGTTTTTACTCTTGTACTTAAGCGATCTCTTCGAGCGATCGCGATAAGATCGCTTGAGCGAGATTGCTTGCGCGAGATCTATGATCGCTTAAGCGATCCTCTGGTATCGCTTAAGATTCTTCGCTTTCTCTTGATGCAGCGATCATTTGAGAAAAAAATCTTGGTCGTTAAGAGATATATGTGGTTGCTCATATATCGCTTAAGCGATCATGACAAAAAGAGAAGAATCATACATTTCTCTTGAATTATGTAATAATCTGTCATTTATAACTCATTTTCCTCCCAAATTCGAAAAGAATAAGCAGCAAAATGAAGTCATTTATATCAATCTAATCCATCACAGATCAAAATATAAGAGACATCAATGTAATTGAAAGTTTAAACTTAAAATCATTCATAATAGTGCCAAAATAGAATAAATCCTAAGCCACTTTGACAAGTTTTGGAATTCGGTATAATCACTGTCCGAGATCATTCTTTGGTACCATGCCTTGCCAGCGACCTTGATTGCGATAACGCCACTTTGAAGTTTTCAAATTCGGTATAATCAGCATCGAGATCATTTCATGGTACCATGGCTTGCCGGCGACCTTGATTGCAAATGCCTCCTCAGGCCACCAGGCCTTGATTGCGAGATGCCTTGCCCGGCCTACTACGATAGCCCAAGCCGGTTTGAGGAGTTCCTTCTCATTGTTTGCCAAGAACTGCAAAATTATGCGCAGCACGCAGCCCACGTAAGCTTTTTCTAAATAAAACACAAAAAAACAAAAAAGTTTTTGAGGGGCCAATTTGTTAAATGAAAAGTTGGGATGTCAGGGAGTAAAATTTTCTCTCTTCACGAACCCAAGTTATGGAGTGCAAGATTGAAAAGTTCAGAGTTTGTCTATTTCGGTAAAGGCGTGTATAAGCATGACACCTGCTGACATCGGCACCGAACCCAAGTATCAACATCAACATCAACATCACATAAACTACAAAATTAAAAGTACAAGTTCCAAACCTTTTGATTGGGTTGTGGTCACTCAAAACGGATCTATTTCCCCATGGAAGCACTCAATGACCCAGCGCTCCCAAAGATGGTCATTGTTTTGTCATTCAATCCGTCCATCAGTGTTGGTCATGTCAGGCTGAATAAATTTCAGGGGCATATGCCCCACAATCAACTTGCAATAGGAAGATGACATTAGCATTAGAATCGACATAGAACAATTGTATTATGTAAGTTAGTTTTATACAAAATTTACCTTGACTCATTTGTTGGGGCGGGAGGCGCGGCAGTGGCCACTTTCCCGTCAAAGCTTCATCACCGAGGTGCTCAAACATCCCGCTCTCGCGTAACAGCTGCGGGAACAACACGGACAGTGGCTCCAACTCGGCCTCCAACTGCCTATCTCGACAAATTGTTGGGTTGCAGTCAAGGATCTTTAGCAACCTCTCCTCTAGAGCGCGGCAGTGCTATCCAGGTGCATTTCCTTGACTAGGATGATGCGGTAGACACTTTTAACCTTTGCCTAGCGTGGCTATATTTGGGCTGTCCCCCATTACATACTGCATCATCCTGTCATCAAACTTAAAATCATTAGGGACGTAGTCCAAGTCTTATGTGCCCGATCGTTTTCGCTTGGCTCCTTTTGCTACAGATGTACCAATGGCCTTTTTCAATAAATTGCGATATGTCGATAGCAGTGTTTGGCCAAAGGCCACATCGGTGATGGCTGTCGGGATCTGATAGATCACCATTCTTTGGTTTGTCACTTGACCTCGTCGGTGCCAATACCTCATCGATGTCTTGCATCAAATAAAAAACAACATGATAAGTATATAATACCTCATGGAAAACATAAACAAAAATAAGGAAAATTAAGCGAAAATAACTCAAGCGATCGTGAAGCCCATTGCCTATCGTCAAAATCTTTTCAAACCAATCCCGAGAATAATCCCCGGTCTTACACTTTACAAGGGCATCACTTCAGGATTCATTGTAATAGGCATGGAATGGTTTTTTCTTTTCCTCCTCTATTGGCCTATACAAATCGACAGTGGACTCCATTTTTGCTTGCCCGTTTCCTCCCCCTTCCTCCATTTGTACATCCCCGCTTCCTTCGCCCTCGCCTCAACCTCCTCCATTATAACTGCCCCACTTCCTCCAGAAACCTCTTTAACCCCCTCAATTTTGGCTTCTTCCTCAATTTGTTTCTTTGTTTTCCTCTTAATTCCACGTGTTAGTACGGTGTAAGGCGATTTCACAAACCTGCTCTTTCGACTCTCTCTTTTCAGCCCAGGTTGCACTTTAACCGCCTTCAATACTCCACCAACTTCCTCCTGCACCCTACCAACTTCCTCCTCCACCCTAACAACTTTCTCTGCCACCTTATCCATTTTCTCCTCCACCATTTTCAACTGCTCTTCCATCTTATCAAACAAACTCTTTATGAGGTCAACCATCTCACTCTCCCGACCTCCCTCCCCTCCTCCTCCCTCCCATCGATTGCGGCTTCATCCTCCTCAGCGTCAACCACATTCTCAAGCAGTGGCCCTACAACTGCCCTCACATGTGTGACCCCTTATAGGTCCAGCATTAGGCGGTCTATCCCTTCATCCATTTGATCCTCCAGTGCTCGGAAAGATGTGACATAGTGTTGTTGCGCTTCACCCCCAGTAGCGGTGAGGAAGGGACGGACAACCCCCTACAATAAGAAACAAAATCAATCAGATTTAAGCGACATTTTAAAGCAAGTACATGTTCAAAAGCTTAATCCTTTAATCTTACCCGAGCTGATTGAATTTCAATCTCTATTTGCTCATAATCCGAATGGGTACACTTCTGGTCATGCCACTGCAACATCCTAAGAAATGTACATTTGCCTGGCCAAACCCTAACCTCCTCCCCCTGCCTTAGCCATGACAGGAATGGCCTCATACATCCAAGCCTACATTGTAAAAAAACAGTCTATATCATAATTCAAACACATATATTAAAAAAAATATAACAAAAAACTATTAATATTTACTTTCATTGCCCATGGGAAGCCAAACAAATTGTACGTCGCCGGTCTATTCTTCTCGGCCCATTGGGAGTGCTTTAACCCCAGGTCTTTTGCTTGCAGGGACTCCATGGTTCGCTTAAATGATACTCGTCCCCACGGATAAGCATTAAAGAAGTTCAAGTTGCTTATAAACTTCACCCAATCAATATCAACGGCTTTTGTTGAGTCACTAGCCATTAGGATCGAATGTAAGAACAATACCAAGCACAGTTTGAACGTCTCTGAATCGTTAAACTCACCATCTTTTAACCTGTCCTCTAATTCCTGTGCCTTAATAGACTTGTTTCCCGCCAAAACCTTGTTAGCCAACCTTTTGGCTCTTGTACTGTCCGTTATTCTTTTTTCCTCAACCTCACCTGGCAATTCCCCACATCTTAAGCCAGTCACTAACGCATATTCCATCATCCTGAAACGTACTGGCTTTCCATCCACCATGAACCACATTTCGTGCTTTTTGTTGCTTTTTATTGAGTGCGGCAACATATAATGCACTCCCAGCCCCAGAATGTCTTTTTTCCATTTTGTGTCCACATCCCAAAAATATGAAACAAGTTTCTTTGAATCTCCTTTCACCATTCCTCTTGTCCCTAAAATCCCGTTATTCTCGTTAAAACATCCCAACTTGACTTCTTGTCACCCTCACGGGGAAGTATGATCTTGTATCGCTTACAACCTCCAATCCGTACTCTCATAATTTACAATTTACGCCCCCTCAGAAAAATCTACGATATAAATAAAATATCGGCAAAAAAATTAAACCAAATCAAATATAAACAAAATACGCTCGGAAGAATCGCTTAGCGATGGGCAGATGATTACGCCTCATACAAGATCTCTTAAGCGATCTGAAATCGCTTAAGAGTAAAAGCGACGAATCGCTTAAGCGATTCGTCAATTTTACTCTTGGTCGCTTAAGCGATCTCTTCGAGGCAATCAACATGACGCCCGGATCTAAGATCGCTTAAGCGATTCGACACTTTTACTCTTAAGCGATCTGAAATCGCTTAAGCGATTATAGATAGGGCGGGCGGATTTGGTTCTGCCTCGGAAGAGATCGCTTAAGCAATCTTAAATCGCTTAAGCGATTACAGATCGCTTAAGAGATCTTGTACGAGGCAGAATCAACATCTGCCAGATCTAAGATCCTTAAGCGATTCATCGCTTTTACTCTTAAGCAATCCTAAATGGCTTAAGCGATCAAGAGTAAAAGCCATCAATCGCTTAAGCGATATAAAGGATCGCTTAAGCGATCTTAGATCTCGACAAGTACAAATACCTTTTCTTCGGCGGCCTCCTCCTCCTCGTCTGAACTCTCGCCGGACTCCTCTTTCTGGCCTGAATTTTGCCTGGCCTCCTCTTCCTCTTCAGAACCGTTTTGCTCCTGTTCTCTCTCTTGTTGTGCCGCCGTTGTCTCCGCTGTTGGAACACCTTCACTGATCGGAGGATCCACCAGAGTAGCTATTGAAGCTTGCTTGTGATCGGACTACGATTCGAAGAGGCGTTGGGTTTTCCTCCTCATTGTGAATGTCAGCCATGGTTTTAAGAAAGGAAGAAGCTTTAAGATTGAATTTGGGTGTGAAAATTTCTTTGGAATATGGTATTATCACGAAATTGCCTGAGAATGTGTTTAGGGATTGAGGATATCAATTTATGCCTAAATTGGTTTCGATTAAGCGATTTGAATGGGTGGGGCTCTTTTTCAAATTTTAAATTTTAAAAACTTTTATTAATTATATTTTATCCTTATATGTTTTAATCTTTTCATTTTAATCAATTTTACATATTTAATGGATCCTAATTATGCCACGTTAGCTTCTCTAAATTAAAAAATAATGAAAAACAGTTTAAGGCCATTTTCTTAAATCCAAACTTGGATGGCCGGTCAGCTAAATTTTCTCATCCTATCATAACAAACTCTGCTCAACAGTCAAAACCCTAAACCCTTCTGCTTCCTCTAACGGCAGCCATGGCGAAAACGGACACCAAAACCAGCAATAAGAAGTCGAAAAAGAAGAAGAATGCCGGCCCAAAAACAGTGGCCATGAAGAACAAAGCATCGAACGCCAAAAAATCCATTTGAAACCATTTGGTCTCGACGCAAATTCGACATCCTTGGTAAGAAGCGAAAGGGTGAAGAGGTTCGTATCGGTCTCTCTCGGTCTCTTGCCATCCAGAAGAGGACAAAGACGTTGCTCAAAGAGTACGAACAGAGTGGCAAGTCATCCGTGTTTGTGGATAAACGAATTGGTGAGCGAAACGATGAGTTGGGAGAGTTTGATAAGGCCATTATGCGGTCTCAGCGCCAGCGTCAGGTTTGTTAACTAAGCGTTGTATAATCTTATTTTGGAGTGTAGAAACCTTTGCAGAGAAGTTTATTTTTTATTTTTGTATTTGATAGTTGAAATTGAGCAAGAAGAACAAGTACAACTTATCTGATGAAGAAGAGGATGAGCTTGAAATTTCTGGGTTTGGGCCATTTTCAGAAAGAGATGATTTTGAGGATGAAATGATATCTGATGATGATAACGATGATGATGGTGATGGTGAAAACAAGAGTATGTTTTGCTTTATTTTGTTAAGATACTATGCTTTTTGTTTAAATGAAGCTGCCGGCGTCAGGTTTATAATGATTTTGTTTCTAGTTTCAGTTTTAGGCTATCTATATACTCTTCATGGAAGACTAGTATTGAGTCGCCATTTTGAGAAGGAATGTCAGTTAAATAGCGAGAAATATTTGTGAAAAAGAGGGAGCTGAACGTTATTGAGCTCTGATCTTCCTTGGTGCTTGTGTGTTGTCAGGCCATGATGTTCTATAATTCCTCAATTTAGCTTTATAATTGCTTTTAATTTTGTCTTAATGGTTCCGTTGTATATCTAGTGCTGTGTTCTGTTTCTGAATTTTTTGGACCTATCGTGTTGGAAGTAGTAGTTAATGTTGATAATTAGATTGCACTATGACACTATCCATAAAAATAATAGTCTAACATGTATTTTCTGAAACCCTCTATATCTTTCTAACATGTCTTTAACTTATTTCTTTTCTTCGTTTGCCTTCATTTTACTTAAATTCAAATAGTGATCACATGTGGTGAGTTTGTTTAGTTGATATACTGACGCTATTTTTTCTGTAGATGTTATAAAATTTTTAACAGCTTAATTGTCAGTGGCTTTAGTGCTCATAATTTTTTCCTTGATTACTTGGTTGCCCTTTTATTTTAGCAATCAACATTGTATTGTTAGTTTCTGTGATTGCCAATTGCTTATCATTTGATTCCAGTCAACTTGAGATTTGATCAATAGTATTGATTATCTCTCTTTTTTTTTTTTTTTTTTCCAGAGAGTTCAAATGTCTTAAAGCAACTTAATTCTCATAATAATACACATGACCCAGTCGAAAGGGATTTAATGGAAGGAGAGGAAAATGTAAGTTTTTTTTTCCTCTTTTAATTTTTATATCTCATATCTGCTTCATTTATACACTTATAAGATCATTTTCAATCATGCTCTCTTTCTCTTCAATTTTTGATTGGGTGGTATATGAACCTTAACATTGATACAAAGAGATGATATTTTTTGTTGCAGAAGCATAAAAGCAAGAAGGAAATCATGGAGGAGGTTATTTTAAAGAGCAAATATTTCAAGGTGGTGATACAATTTATGTTATGAATTCTGGCTTATTGGTTCTTGATCTTCTGTAGATCTTTTGTTGTTTATTTCTCTTTTTCTTCGTAACAGGCACAAAAAGCAAAACATAAGGAAGAAAATGAACAGTTGATGGAAGAATTGGATAAAAAATTTCTCGTCTTTAGTGCAATCTCAAGTGCTATGGTCAATGACTGAACCTAGTAAGATGAATGCTTTGAAGGCTCTGGTCAGTAAGGACATTCCTAATGAACATGTGAAGTTGGATGGTAAAAAAATAGACACTTTAAATCAGGTATACTTTCATACGGTTCTAGGTTATTCAAACATTTTGAATGTTGTAATTTTATTTACTAATTACTGAATTTGCTGCTAATTTTATTTCCAATCTTCCAATGCTCTGGATGTTGTTCCTTTCTAAATCTCCTTGGCATGTCATGTACTTTTCTGATTGTTGAACTATCATCGTAAGACCTTTATGCATACATCCTGAAATTGAAAAGAGAAGGAAGTGTTTTGTACCCTTGTTACCCAGGTCCTAAAGCTTTCTTTTTTTCTGATATAAAGCTGTAGCTTTGGCTCTTGATATCTGTTTGCTGTTATTGGCAGGAACAACCTGATTCTTATGACAAACTTGTGAAAGAGATGGCATTGGACATGCGTGCCACGACCTTCAGACAGGACAAAGACAGATGAAGAAATTGCCCAAGAGGAGAGCGACTGGAGCGATTGGAGGTAAGTTGCATGGCTCTCAACTGTATGTGCACACTCATTCTTGCATGTTGATCTTACTTGCATTCTTGCCCATTGTTTATACTCTTTCATTCTTAATTTTTGGTTCCCTGGTAGATCAATTGCACCTCCTTCTCCAATTAATATTTGATATGCAAAGTATGCTATTATAGAAGTTTACAGTATTGAAAAATAATCTTAATTCTTGATGGTGAAATATTAAATTTGAAATAAGTAGCCTGCAACTTCAAGCAAAGTGGAATCTATGTAAGCTTGTGATTGCCAAACAATTGGACTAGACCCTCATCTCCACTGATTCCAAGTGATATGGACCTAGATCATGTAAGTTACATATAGCATTGCTTGGTTGCCAGTTGTGTTTTAGCGCATTGTATAAGTCTACAAAGGTTTTCTAATATCAGCATATCAACTTAGAAAAACGAAGATAGAGATAAAAAAACTTTACAAGCAATGTTTCCTTTGTTTTCTTCAACAAGTATATTATTAGTCTTTGGGTTGATGTGCTGGCTTTCTGTGATATGAGCATGTCTGTGCTATCAAAATTAGTTCAACCATGTTTTTATACAAATGACCACAATCATTTTCATGTCCAGTGTCATAAAATTAACTAGCTCCACAACCCTTAAAGTGAAGATCTAGCACCATGCAATACTTTTGAAAGCCATCTTAGAGAAGATTAAACAACTAATTAAGTAGAGGTTTCAAAAATTAGAAATTCAAATAGTTAAATAGCTGTTAGGTTGGCTTTTTGATAAGATGACAATTATGGATGCTTTAATTTCCTAAGTTTCTAGATCTTGTATCGGAGAAAAAATCTTTCATTAATGTCAATCATAGCCATCTTCAAAATTTATTAAATCCCTGGTGGTTTTAAATCCCACTCTGTTAGTTATGCAGCAAAATGTTAAGATTGTGAGAATTATTTAAAGGACATTTATTTGGAAATGAAAGATAGTAAAATGAGAAATTAAAAAAGAAAGAGAATGAGAAGAACTGAAGATGTATGCATGAGCAAGATGAGGTGCTGATGGGTAGTAAAGAGAGAAAAGAAAAAAGTGGCGAAGTCAGAGGTAATAGAGGAGAGTGATATGTGAGAGGTGAAAGAATATGTACAATGCATTAAAAATTATTTGAAGTGTGCAGTGCCTCCATGCATGATGTTGGCTGGAAGACACAAAATGTACTTTTCCAGCAACCTTTTCATTTCTTTAAATGTTAACAACATACAAAGATGCTTAACCATGTTAGTGGTCCTATAAATTGCAGAAAGCAGAATAATGACCTGTGCATTATGTACATGTGGCTAGATTTTAAGATTGTGAATTACTTTTGTTTTTAATCATCTTTTATCTACCATCATGTTTAAAACAATATAACTTGTTCATCAATTATCTTTAAACATTCACTGCTTGGTTTAATGGTAATATGTTTTATTTGAAGAATGAACCGAAATATTCTAGTTAAGATGTTGTGATTAATATTAAGTATTAGGATTCTTTTCTCTTTACAGAGATATGAAATTTTAGTATTTTGAAAATTGAAAAAAATTATCTCAATTTTTACTACATTACTTTTCCATAACTTAGTGACTTCACAATTTCAGGAAGAGCGTCGGAAGAGGATGCTTGCAACTGATGACACTAGTGATGAAGACAATGAAGCTGATGAGAAACTGTCTGCCCAGAGGCCTAAATCAATGTCCGGGGATGATCTTGGTGATTCTTTCTCGCTTGATGAAGAGCCTAAGGCTAAAAGGGGCTGGGTAGATGAGGTTCTTGAAAGAAAGGATACGACTGAGAGTGAAGATGATGATTCCTCTGAGGATTCAGATGATGCTGAGTCTGATGGTGTTGATGAAGAATTCAATGAAGATAGTGATGCAAGTGAAAAGACTCTAACTTTGAAGGACTGGGAACAAAGTGATGATGATGATCTTGAAAGAGATTTGGAGGAGGAAGAAGAGGAAGAACTAGAGTTAGATGAGGATAATGATGACAGTGATGATGATGAGGAGGGGATGGAGCCAAGAGGCAAGAAAAAGTCAAGGGGCAACGCTCATGGGGAAATTAGGAAAAGTGATAAGGAATCTCTAGATATAAAGAAAATGAAAGTGAATCATACTAAACTTTCAGGTCAACCAGATATTCCTTATATAATTGAAGCTCCAAAGAGCTTGGATGAATTTTGTGCATTACTGGATAATTGTTCTAATGCTGACAAGATTTTGGTTATCAATCGAATTCGGGCAAGCAATGCAATTAAATTGGCTGCAGAAAATCGGAAGAAAATGCAGGTATTCAAGTTTTTGCAGCTTTCTGTGTGCTCTCTCTCCCCCTCTCCCTTTGTGTGTGCATGTGTGTGCATTATCTTATTTGTGTTCTTGTTTCTTCCTATTTAGCTGTGAGTGGACTTGGTTGAATTTCTTAAACTTAATGCCCTGGTTTCTTATAGTTGGTTTTCAAGTTCATAGAGCAGAAAACCCATTAACCCATTGCTGGTCCATTAAGATAGATGATATGGTACGTACATGATTAAGGTTGTAGTCATGAAATCTGTATGATTTTGTTTTTTATTTTTTAAATAATCAGTTAAATTATCACAGCAAGGGATGCACATCAAGACTAGTAAATGTCATCCATATGGTTTTGTCGTAGTGGTTTAATTATATCTTTGAAATACATGCTTTACCATTTTGAGTGCTCAAAAACTTAAGAAGGTAGTCAGTGACTTGAAATTGGTCTGGGATGTTGGATAACAAGCAATGGATTATTGAGAAATATGTAAATTTTTCCTCCATGCAGTAGAGAGCTGAATATTATTCTTGCATACTATGAGTTTTTTTTTCCTGGTACTTATATCATGAGGGTTCTGATATGATGCCGTCAGAATATCTGCTTTTGCCTTCGTCATTATGACTAAACTTTAAGTAACATATTTGCCCATTTCCAGGTATTTTATGGTGTGCTATTGCAGTACTTTGCTGTATTGCCAAACAAAAAACCCCTCAATTTCGAGTTGCTAAATTTGCTGGTCAAGCCACTGATGGAGATGAGTGTAGAAATCCCATACTTTGCTGCAATATGTGCTCGTCAGCGAATCTTACGGACTCGAACACAATTTTGTGATGCTATCAAAAACCCAGGTTTGTGATAAAATAACCGAGGAATGTCACTCCTATTAATTATATTACGCCAACTTGGTCTTATTTTGGCTTTTAACCAATTACATTTACTATCTGCAGAAAATAGCTGTTGGCCTTCTTTGAAAACATTAATTCTTTTGAGGCTGTGGTCCATGATTTTCCCATGTTCTGACTTCCGTCATGTTGTAATGACTCCAGCAATATTATTGATGTGTGAATATCTCATGCGTTGTCCTATTGTGTCAGGCCGGGATATCGCTGTTGGTTCGTTCTTATGTTCCATGATTCTCAATGTATGTATGCCCTCTAATACACTTTTTTTTTTATCATTAGATAGTAAGATTAAATGCAAAGGGCTTTAACGAATTGCAGGAGCATGGTCTGTTCCATCAGCTATCCATACACTTCACTTGCATGTTTTAACCTGTGGTTGCTGATGGAAGGTGCTCGAGGGCTTCTTTGGCCATTATCACATGCCGATTAGTTTTTTAGGACTTGTTATCACGCCCCTGCTTATCTCAGTGCTATATCTGTTTATGTACCTTTGTCACTTCCAAGCATGCTGCAGTTCTGATGTTCAATGGTTGCCATTGATATTAGCAGCAGTTACCTTAGTTTTGATTTTCTCTTTTAAATATTTGATTTAATATATTCAATTGATACGATTCTTATTGGACATATTTCTTAGTACTCTTTTTCATCAAGAATTTTTCTTGCTGGGTTTTATATGATAAACAATATTGCAGGTTAGTAGACAATCTAAGAAGTTCTGCCCGGAGGTGATAATATTTCTCCGAACTGTGCTGATGGCAGCTACTGACAGAAAACAAACATCACATCAGGAGTCTGAGGTATACGACTAATTTATAATACTATCAGACATCTTGTCACGCTTCTATATATATGATTGAAATAACTGTTTTCCTCTCTTTTCGTGGCAGTTTTATCATCTTATGGATCTAAAAGCTCTCAGGCCCCTGCTGTGTATAAGGGATTGTGTAGATGATGTTAGTCCTATGAATTTCCTCATAATAATGGACATGCCGGAGGACTCTTCTTTTTTCAGCTCTGACAACTTTAGGTTAGTAATACTTGGTACATTTTTCATAATATGTATTTGAATATATATGAGGCTTTGTCCACACATTATGGCCCTTCTTCCATCTTTTTTTTTGAATATCCAGTTTATTGTAAATTTTGATGGTTAAACCTTCATAAAAGTTCCTTCTTTGAGTGGTTATATGGGCATTAGAATTGAAGATTCCTATCATTTGACTTTTCTTCCGGAAGTTTGTGCACTAGATGTTTGCTACATTTAGGTTTTATCTGACTAGCATGAGTATGATGATCTAGATGTAGATTTAATACAAGTTGCAAGGATACTCCATAACTTTCTATATTCCACTTATGTACTGATAAAATAATATATTTTCCATATAGGGCTAGTGTGTTGTTGACTGTGATTGAAACCCTTCGAGGATTTGTCGACGTTTATGAAGGATTGAGTTCCTTTCCGGAAATCTTCTTGCCAATTGCTATATTGTTACATGAAGTAGCACAAGTAGATAACATGCCGTCTACATTGCAAGAAAAAATTGAGGATGTTTCTCTACTTATTAAGAAAAAGGCTGATGAACATAGCATGTTGCGGCGACCATTGCAAATGCGGAAGAAGAAGCCAGTGCCCATCAAATTACTAAATCCGAAATTTGAGGAGAAGTAATTCAGCCTTTCCCTACTCACTTTATCTCTTTCTCAATACCTTAAAATTAATTATGTTGGATTTTGCTTCTTAGATTGGGTTGGGATTAATCATCTAACGATTTCATGGTTATGCAGCTTTGTTAAGGGCAGAGATTATGATCCAGATCGTGAACGGGTTGAGACAAGAAAGTTGAAAAAACTTGTTAAACGGGAAGCTAAAGGTGCGGCTCGTGAATTGCGTAAAGACAATTATTTCTTATCTCAGGTAAAGGAAAGAGAGAAGGCAAAGTTGGAGGAAGAAAGAAATGAGAAGTATGGAAAGGCAAGAGCCTTTCTCCAAGAACAAGAACATGCTTTCAAATCTGGGCAATTGGGTAGAGGCAGGAAGAGAAGGAAATGAAGGTCTCATCTGTAGTTTGTATTGCTTGCGTGCTCCTCTCTTAGCATTTTTCCTGAATTGTCAGTTGATTTTGGGATATATTGTATTATTGATTCACTTGCCTGGGTATATTTTGAGGCTGCCATTGTACTCAAAGTAGAGTACTTGAGGCTAGCTAAGCTGTATAGAAAGTGAGGTTTTTTGCTGCTTGTATTTTGATTCTCCTTTGCAGTGACCTAGAGTCATATAAAAGTTATAGCCATAGTTTTAAAAATTTAATTACTCGGCCTGGAGATGTTTTCCAATTTCCAGTTTGTTTAGCAAGCATCAACATGCTAATAAGTCAGAGAAACCACGTCTTGGCACTTGGCAGTGTTGTGAATCTTGTTTCTGCCACAAGGTGTTTCCCAGGTGATGTAAGACTTTCTAGTTTCTAGTCCATTACGAATGAATATAATTGATAAAATTTGGATTTATTATACAAATAATCCTTTTTAAGTGCAAACAATACTCGATCAAATATGAACTACCAAATGTACATTTTGAATAGAGTTTCTATTTTGACGTGCCTAATATGTCCTCTATCATTGTATACTTTCATTTGATATTTCTCTACAACTGAGAAGAACATAAGAGTAATGTTAACTTTATTCACTTCTCTTATTCACTTTTGTAAATATATAGTATAATATAAGTATTATATGTATAGTATGGATATTATATATTATTTTAATAAAAGTGAGTAAAAAAAAATGAGTAAGAGAAATGAGTAAGGATAACATATGTTATTTTTAGGGGTGAGCACGGGTAGCGGGTAGAGCCAGGGCAGGGGTAGAAGCCGGAGGCAGGCGGAACCTACCCGGACACTGCCTTTGTGCGGGTAGGTTAGGTTCGGTTCCAATTTTTTGGAACCGCTCTTGTGTGATTCGGTTCGGTTCTTACCCGGAGGAGGCAGGAACAGGAACGAGAACTGTAAAAAGGGTACCTGTTTGGAACTGTAGGGGGTACCTGTTTGGAACTTTGTTTTGGAACTGTTTGGAACTGTTTTGGAACTGTTTTGGAACTGTTTTGGAACTGTTTTGGAACTGTTTTGGAACTGTTTGGAACTGTTTTGGAACTGTTTTGGAACTGTTTGGAACTGTTTTGGAACTGTTTGGAACTGTTTTGGAACCTATATTGGAACTGTTTAGAACCTATTTTGGAACTGGACTATAATGAAATATTTGTGAAATGTAAATAATGGGGGAGTTTCTATTATTTTACATATAAAAAAAATTTAAAATAGAAAAAGTTGAATTTTTAGAATAACCTAATTAAATAAATATACGAATACAATTATACTTATTACATATAAATTACACCATATTAAAAGCTTTAATATATTATAATACATTAATATTAAAGTTTTGATCAATTAAGTGAATAATTGGAATTATGATCCAATTAAAAGTGTTTTACATTTTTAATGTTATTAAAAGAATTATTTTTGAATAAAATAGTATATTTGATTGAGTAATAATATATTTAGTTATTTACTTCAATTATCAAGTTCTAAGTATATCTATAATAAATTAGTAATTAATTAATTATATATGATAAATTGATAAACATTAATAAATTTAATTACTAGTTAAATATCATACTTAATCAATTATAACATTACATTATAGTTAAATGATTACTTAATTAATTATAATTTTATAACATTACTTAATTGATTTATAGTATAATTAATTATAGCATTACATTAATTGATTACTACTTAATTAATTGACTTTATTATAAACATTAGTACAAACTTAATTAAATGATTAAAAAATTTAATTAATTATAATATTACATTAAAAATTTATAGTATGATTATTTAATAGTTAATTCACTATAACATTACATTATAGTATGATTATATAATTAATTATAACATTACATAATTAAATAATTACTTAATTGATTATGAGTTATGATATTATGTTTTAAACATTAGTAATTACTAATTTGCTACATAAACATTAGCACAATACTTAATTAAATGATAAGAAATTTAATTAATTATAACATTACCTTATAAACATTTCATTATAAACATTAATTAAACATTACATTATAGTTAAATAATTACTTAATTAAATTATAATATTATTATATTACATTATATATTATGATCACTTACTTAATTATAGCATTACATAGTTAAATGATTATATAATTACATAATTAGTTATGAATTTATAACATTACATTATAAACATTAGTAATTTACTAATTTACTATATTATTACATTACTTAATTAAGCGATTAAAAAATTTAATTAATTATAACATTACCTTATATATTTATAATATAATTATTTAATCAATTATAACATTCTATTATAAACATTAGTATATTAATCAAATGATTTGAAATTTAATTAATTATAATATTAAATTATAGATTTATAGTATGATTATTTAATTCATTATAACATTACATTATACTATTATAGTATGATCATATAATTAATATAACATTACATAATTAAATAATTACTTAATTGATTATGAGTTATGATATTATATTTTAAACATTAGTAATTACTAATTTATTATATAAACATTAGCACAATACTTAATTGAATGATAAGAAATTTAATTAATTATAACATTATCTTATAAACATTTCATTATAAACATTAATTAAGCATTACATTATAGTTAAATAATTACTCAATTAAATTATAATATTATAATATTACATTATATTATGATTACTTACTTAATTATAGCATTATATAGTTAAATGATTACATAATTACTTAATTAGTTATGAATTTATAACATTACATTATAAACATTAGTAATTTACTATACTATTACATTACTTAATTAAGCGATTAAAAAATTTAATTAATTATAACATTACTTTATATATTTGTAATATGATTACTTAATCAATTATAACATTCCATTATAAACATTAGTATATTAATTAAATGATTTGAAATTTAATTAATTATAATATTAAATTATAGATTTGTAGTATGATTACTTAATTCATTATAACATTACATTATACTATTTATAGTATGATCATATAATTAATATAACATTACATAATTAAATAATTACTTAATTGATTATGAGTTATGATATTATATTTTAAACATTAGTAATTACTAATTTACTACATAAACATTAGCACAATACTTAATTAAATGATAAGAAATTTAATTAATTATAACATTACCTTATAAACATTAATTAAGCATTACATTATAGTTAAATAATTACTCAATTAAATTATAATATTATTATATTACATTATATTATGATCACTTACTTAATTATAGCATTATATAGTTAAATGATTACATAATTACTTAATTAGTTATGAATTTATAACATTACATTATAAACATTAGTAATCTACTATACTATTACATTACTTAATTAAGCGATTAAAAAATTTAATTAATTATAACATTACTTTATATATTTGTAATATGATTACTTAATAAATTATAACATTCCATTATAAACATTAGTATATTAATTAAATGATTTGAAATTTAATTAATTATAATATTAAATTATATATTTGTAGTATGATTACTTAATTCATTATAACATTACATTATACTATTATAGTATGATCATATAATTAATATAACATTACATAATTAAATTATTACTTAATTGATTATGAGTTATGATATTATATTTTGGACATTAGTAATTACTAATTTACTACATAAACATTAGCACAATACTTAATTAAATGATAAGAAATTTAATTAATTATAACATTACCTTATAAACATTAATTAAGCATTACATTATAGTTAAATAATTACTCAATTAAATTATAATATTATTATATTACATTATATTATAATCACTTACTTAATTATAACATTATATAGTTAAATGATTGCATAATTACTTAATTAGTTATGAATTTATAACATTACATTATAAACATTAGTAATTTACTATACTATTACATTACTTAATTAAGCGATTAAAAATTTAATTAATTATAAAATTACTTTATATATTTGTAATATGATTACTTAATCAATTATAACATTCCATTATAAACATTAGTATATTAATTAAATGGTTTGAAATTTAATTAATTATAATATTAAATTATAGATTTGTAGTATGATTACTTAATTCATTATAACATTACATTATACTATTATAGTATGATCATATAATTAATATAACATTACATAATTAAATTATTACTTAATTGATTATGACATTATATTATAAACATTAGTAATTTACTAATTTGCACAATATTTAATCGAATTATTATAATTTTATTAATTATAACATTATATTATAAATTTATGGTATGATTATTTAATTAATTATAACATTCTATTATAAACAATATTATAATACTTAATTAAATGATTAACAATTTAATTAATTATAATATTACATTATAATTAAATAATATATTACTTAATTAATTATAACATTACAATTTACATTGTAGTATGATCACTTAATTAATTATAACATTACAATTTACATTGTAGTATGATCACTTATTTAATTATAACATTACTTGTTTCTAATATTAAATTTACTAAATTATATTTGGTATATTATAAATACCCAATTAACCAATTATAACATTAAATTAATAAATTTATAAACATTAATAATTTATTAACTTATCAAATAGACCCTGGCAAATGGCAATGTTAGTAATTATTATTAAGAATTGTTGTTTGTTTAAATGATTTTGGTGAAGTTATTTTATGTGAATTGTGATGAATAATTGTTTGTGTTTTGGTTTTGATTGGCCGAATTTTATGTGAATTGTGATGAATTGATTGAATTCAAGCGTTGCTTAGAATTACAGGTTATGAGTTACATTGGACACAAATGAATGAATAACGAAAATTTGTTAGGGGTGCATTTGTAAACTTATAAGGTGTTTTTGTTATTTTTTAAACTAATAGGGGGGTAATTGATTTTTTACAGGGTACCCTGGAAAGGAACTGGAACCTGCATTTTAGGTTCGGTTCCTTGAATTGAAGAACTGTCTTGTGCGGTTCGGTTCGGTTCCTTTTTTGGGAACTGTCTTGTGCGGATTCAGGTTCGGTTAGAAAAGTGCGAGTGCACCGGAACCGCTCACCCCTAGTTATTTTAATAAAAGTGAGTAAAGAAAAGTGATGAGGATAACATTTTTCAGAACATAACCACGAACAATACAAAAATCTTACTGCTGTATACTAAATAAATCACCTAGGGGTACTTGAGAGTTGAGACATGAATACAAAGCAGCCATGAGTCAACGTCCAATTGTGACCATGATCTCAGAGAACTCAACCCCTGGTGTCTGATCAGAATTACCCATGCCAATGCATGGATGGCCATCAATCTTAAGAGAAGAATAAGAAGTCGTCCCGTTGTTATTCTCTGCACAAATCCTGTCTTCAACGGCAGCCTCTTGCTGCCGCAAAGCCATCTCCAAATTCCACAAAACATCTCCCATATTCGGCCTGTCGCATCCTTTATCTGCTAAGCACTTCTTCGCGATATCTGTGAATGTCTTGAAACATCCCGCTTCAATCTTATCCCTCAGATATGGGTCAATGATGGTTTCCAGTGTGCCAAGTTGATAACAGCTTAAAGCCCACTCCCCCAAATTCACCTTCTCATGCTCCGTCTCCTCAATGTCAACTATGGGTAAAACAGCGGGTCTAGCACATAGCACCTCAAAAAGTACCACCCCAAATGAGTACACATCCGATTTCTCAGTCAATTTTCGCCGCCGGTAATATTCTGGATCCAAGTATCCAAACGTACCCTTCACAGCGGTGCTGACATGCGTGTTTGATTGGGTGAGCATGTTGGGACCAATTTTTGACAAACCAAAATCTGAAACCTTTGACACCCAATTCCTGTCTAGCAATATATTGGTGCTTTTAACGTCTCGGTGAATTATTGAGTGTTTTGCACCCGTGTGAAGGTAGTGCAATCCTCTAGCTGCGCCAATGCAAATTTTCAGCCTCCGCTTCCACTCGAGTGGAGGTTTTTTGGTATTGTAGAGCTGATGGCGTAGTGTTCCCCGGGCCATATAATCATAAACTAGAATCATTTCCTTGTTTTCCATGCAATAGCCAATCAAAGAAACAAGGTGGCCGTGTTGGAGGTTGGACAGCATGGAGATTTCAGTTTTGAACTCGTTTAGACCTTGGTTTGAACATGGATTAGCACGTTTTATAGCTACAGTGGTGGTGCCACCGTCGATGTAACCCTTATACACATTACCAAATCCACCGGAACCGATTACTAAACTGTCAGAAAAGTTGTGGGTGGCTGACTTTATCTCAGGGAGAGAAAAGTGACGGAAGTGATCGGATTGCCGCTGCTTGAATGTTTTTTCTTCGACATATAGATCTGAGAGAACAACGGGATATGTAGAAAAAATGAACATAACAAATAATGCACAATACGGCTACAACAGTGGCAATATCAAAGACAACTTCTAATATCATTCTAGGAGGATTCTTAGCCGAGCTGAGAGACATCCTTCTTGCTCTGAATGAAATGGATCCTGCAAAATTGTAGCTAGCATCTGGCAATTTGAAGATCTCTAGTCCATTTAGGATTGCTTGATTGCATGAGGTACCGTTTTCTGTGTTACTTTGTAAAGACAGCAGCAGGTTATCCATGCCTTGTTCTGATAAATTCACCACATAGTCTCGAAAAACCGGAACATCAGCACCACCGCTCCACTTGATTACATCTGCACCATCCTGCGCAATCTGATCATTAATGTGGATGTGAAAAACCCTTTGATCTTGCTCGGTAATTTCTTTGCTGATTTCGCAGAAATGAAGCCTAAGCAGGTAATAGAACCCAGATTCCACTTGGAATGACCAGGTCAAATTATAGCCTCCTTTAATACTATAACCACTAGGAATCGTTGTCCTGGCGGAGGTGTAAACCTTCTTTGGCGCAATATAAGCCGGGACCTGTGAGCTGTACTTAATTTCAGCTTTTGATCTAAGGGTTTCTGTATCAATTCTAGAACTCATAAAGTAAATGTCGTCTCCTGACCAGGCACGAAACATATCATGGTCATGCTCTGCAGAGATGGGAGGTCCACCTACATTCAGCCGATACATCGTCTCTAGAGCCATAGACTTTCCTCTGTAAGAACTGTTAGAATGTCCAATGAAGGAAAGTGTTTCATTATCTCGCATGTAAAGATCTGGAGGCACTGGAACAACTTCAATCTTGTTCAAAAAAGCATAGGCACCTGGAATATTTTTTGCAGGAATGAATGTAATATTTAGTATATGGCTGTTTACGTAAAGGCAGAATTCTTTGGTAACGTATTCGATATCTGAAGCATCTGTTGGATAAGATGATTCAGAAGTTCTTAAAAGAGTGTAGTGGCCAATGCTCACCGAGAATAATGCTTTAGATATATTTAAGCCTGCATATGAGGTTGGATAAAAATGAAGTCGAATGATCTTGGACCCAGGAAAGACATTAAATTTGTGAATGAATTCATTTTGAAAGATGGCAGCAGAATCTTTCGGAAATTCAGGTCTGCCTGGGTCTTGGGTGGAGGCTCTAATCCCATGAGCAGATTTGAATTCAAATTTGTTGTCAGGGCTCCATGTTTGGACTTCATATGGTAGAGCAGTTGCCAAAGAATCTGCAGAGATAAGGTCGAATAGATATGTTTGGTACAAAACGCTGAAGGACATAAATAGAAACAAAGATGGCTTTCCATTCATGATTTTCTTTTTAATGGACGCTAAAAAGATGGTGATTCTCATTGGATTAAAAAGAGAGGAGAGCAGGAGAAGAAATTAAAAGTTAATTCCTGTACTAAAAACTCAGGGAAGGCGCTATTTGATGAGCCAAATATTCTACTCTTTTGAACAGTTGCGAAAGATATGAAAGTCATTGGGATTTATTACGTTGGACTAAAATCCTGGGTTCTGACCACAAGTGTGTTGATCAGCTTCTCATGAGTGACATTTCAAGTCATCGTATTTATTATATTAAAACCTTGTGACCAGTTTTCAAAGTTTAAGTTTGAATGGTCCAAACCCGTATTGGACTTAACGTGGTCCAATAGTATGTGTGACGAACCAGGGGTTTGGTCCAATCCTGATTGAGCTCACACTTAAAATACCATATAAATTGCCCACTCTATGAGTTGAGCCACCCACGAGTTAACTTGAACTGGATTGGCCCATTCATCTAAAGTAGTCCATAACAAGGATCAAAATCCTAGTCAAATTCTTCTTCTAACAAGATCCCATATCTCATCCAAAGAGAAAAGCCCGAGAAAGGTAAAAAATCTAATCTCTTTCTAAAAGGAGAACTCACCTACTAAGTAGGACTTAAAGTCTTATTAGGATTCGGACCCCTCGGATTCACTTTATAAACATGGGCTGACCCTCTCATTGGGCATTCAAAAATCACTCCTAAGCTTTAGTATTCTTATCTCCAAACTCTTTGCATACTCTGACGACCTCCCTACGTCACTAAAGCTCCCTTTCAACCGCAAGGACACCTTTCGCAAGTCCATCAAGATTGTCAGTCGCTCACATAACAAGATCTTTCCTTTTTGAGTTTAATTGTAAATTTTATCGTTTACAATTTGACGCCCACCGTGGGGCCCTGACAATTTTTCGATTCAAAACGACTTGCCGAAGCTGCTCCTCCTCCCCATTCGGCTATCATGACTAACAACATGGAGACTCTAGCGTCCGATGTGGCGACACAGATTGCGGCTCTCACCGCATTGGTGGAGGAAAGCAACAACAAATATCAGGCTTTGGAGGCTTAGAATGCTGCCATCCACGCGGAGAACCAAGCACTCCGAGATAAGATAACACAATTTTATTCTTCAGATTAGTCTCTTAGCCAAAATCATGCATTTTCCTCTCGGCATCCCATTCAACCCAGATACCTCTTCCCGACCTCGGATAATGGAGTTACCGTTGACTATCATACCACGGCCCTAGCAACAACCATACCACTGGTCGAGTCGAACCGATCAGCCAGTATTCCACCCATCACCCACTCGGCCTTCGAGACACTTACACAAGCCACCTTACCCAACCTGCTGAATACCACCTTTGCCCATCAAACAAATCCCATGAACCTAGAGACTGACTTAACCTAGCAAGGCTTCCTACACAGCTCGACGATACATGTCAATCCTAGAGTGTTTCCCTAATTCCTAAACAACCTATACACACCTGTAACCATACCCCTTGAACAACCTTAACCAAACAGTTGGCC
Source organism: Pistacia integerrima (assembly GCA_026225825.1). Lineage (NCBI taxonomy): Eukaryota > Viridiplantae > Streptophyta > Magnoliopsida > Sapindales > Anacardiaceae > Pistacia > Pistacia integerrima. The sequence goes on along the minus strand of CM047741.1, from coordinate 22,431,573 downwards.
GAGATGGAAGCAATGATCCAGCGCATCCCAAGCATGCCAGCACCCCTATAAAAAGAGTCAACTCCAAATCTATGCCGAGTCACCATTCATAGATGCCATTGCTCTCACAGACATGCTCTGCAAATTCACCTTTTCCAACATGAAGCTGTATGATAGAACCACCGACCCAGATGACCATATAGCTTCCTACAAACAAAGAATGTTCACCGCCGCCATACCAAGAGATCTCTATGAGGCGTGCATGTGTAAGAGCTTTGGCTTCAATCTAGTAGGACCAACACTCCAGTGGTACACCAACTTTCTCAACCACTCCATTGCTTCATTCGCTCAACTCATGGACACCTTCGTGGAGCAATTTGCTAGCAGCGAAAAACTAGAGAAATTATCTGGTGACCTTTATCGGATCTAGCAGCACCACAATGAGCCCTTTCGAGACTATGTGGGACGTTTTAACTGTGATAAGGTCTCAATCCCTTATTGCAACCAAGAGACCGCAGTTGATGCTTTCAAGGAGGGTATCCTCCCAGACGGAGAGTTATACAAGGAACTAACCAAGTTTAACTGCAACACCATGGATGATGTGTTAGCCCGTGCTTTGATCGAGATAAGGTGGGAGGAAGATGAAGTTCATAGAGCCAAGAAAAATGCCTATGATTATCGCTGCTCTCGGCGCTCTGATAGAGGCCGTGACACAAGACTAGCAGAACCCTATCTAGTAAGAAGAGTTTTTGTACAAAACAATAGACGCCAATTAGAGCGCCTTCCGACTCGGCTCAGCTCGGCACGACGAGTCAATGTCCAACACACCACCCAAGTATAAGTTGCCCGACTACAACCTCAACATCAAGCCGATGAAAGTAGTAGCTGTGATGAAGGAAATGGGAAACGTGGTTAGATGGCCGGCCAAATTGAAACATCTTGGAGCAAAGCGGGACACCACCAAATGGTGTGAATTTCATGGAGACCATAGCCATAATTCTGTTGACATATTGCACTTCGCCTTGAGGTAGCCAAGATGCTAAAAAGGGGACATCTCCATGAATTTCTGACAGACAAAGGGAAGAGCACAGTGACAAACAGAGACTGCCAAATCACTCCCCCACCAAAAACCCCTCCAACTGACGGAATGTGTGGTGTTATCTCAGACGAATTAGAAGTAAGTGGGGTAAGCTATTCATCAGCAAAACGCCATGCCCCGGTCACAACTGACCCACAGTTCCAACATTCAAGGCCAACACTACAAAAGTCACCAACCTGACCATAGAGTTCGTGGATAACAAGGTAGTAACACTTCTGATTCCCACCATGACGCACTCGTGATTACCCTCTAGAAGTAAGTGGGGTAAGGTACTCATCAGCAAAACGCCATGCTCGAGCCGCAGCTAACCCACAGTTCCAACATTCAAGGCCGACACTACAAAAAGTCACCAACCTAACCATAGAGTTCATGGATAATGAGGTAGCAACACTTCTGAATCCTCACCACGATGCACTCGTGATTACCCTCTAGATTGCCAACATCATTATCAAGAGAATCTTAATAGACCCCAACTCCTTAGCAAACATTATGTTCCTTGAAGCATTCAAGGTGATGGGATTGGATGAGTCTAGCATCAATTGTCGCCCAACTCTCCTCATAGGATTCAACTCGGAACAAAAGTAGACAATTGAAGAGATTGTCCTACTAGTCTACGCTGAAGGGATCAACCATCAGACCACCTTCATGATATTAGATGCCTCCTCCCCTTACAACGTGATCCTTGGTCGGCTGTGGATCCATGGCATGCGGGCTATTCCCTCAACTTTCACCAGACTATCAGGTTCCCCACCATGGTGCATCAAAGAGATAAAGAGATCAAAAAGCCTCTAAAGATTGTTACCATAATGCCTTCAAGACAAATCGTGGCACCATGTAGCAATTACAGACTCTTCAAGCTGGAAGAGTAGAGCTAGACCAACCAACTATGGAGGAGTTGGATGAGGTCCAAATTCACCCAGATTTTCTGAACCGGAAGACACAAGTTGGAGCCTAGCTTTCACATGATATTTGAAGAAGCTCGTCGATTTTCTAAAGGAGAACCAAGATTGCTTTGCTTGGTCTCACTCCAACATGACTAGGATCAACCCAGAAGCTATTATGCACCGATTGAACGCCGAGTCGAATCATGAAAGTGTCTTTATTTTGATGATAAAAAGACCCTTTGTGTAATTAAATTGAAGTTATATTGAGACAATTGAAGAAAATTTGAAATTATTAATGGAAAATCACATTTTAATTTTTCCTTACAATTTGTGCATGTTTGAAATGATTTTGAGATATTGTGAGTCGATATTAGGGTGTGATTTATTTATTAGGTCTGCATTTGTCTCATTTATTCTGTTCAGGGGGTAAATTGTCATGTTTTTGGGGATTGATTTTGTCAGTTTTCATTCATGCAGGGATTGATCTGAAATTTGCCAGACATAGTATAAAACAACATGAATAGTTTCAGATCTAGGCAGTCACCTCCCACCAAACCCAAGCTCATCTCACCAGATTTCGATGACTCTCCGACTACCATTCATCTCCCCCAAGCGTCGGTTCACCTTCCACCATCACCCCCACTATGTTTTCTCCATTTTTCAGCGACGTTACACATTCCATCGCCATGCCTCTTCACATTCCGGTGATGTTTGAGCTTCTCCAGCGATGATTCACCTTCCCAAACACCGATCTCTACATTTTCAACCTTCCAACACCCTCACACACCCTTTTCAGTAAAAGATCGCTGCAAATCGCCATCTTCCACTATCGCGCCTCTTCACCTTCCAACCGTGACTTCGCTCACTTTTCTGCGACCTTTCATCTCCCCAAGACCTGATCCAAACTCCCCATCACCTAAGCTTTCCATTGGTACCTTTTAAATTGCATTTCCCCCACCATTTGCCAGAAGACCCGCTGGAAAACTAACGTATTCTGGCGAGTTGTGACTGTTCGTATTCCGGGCTGTCCGTTGGTCGTTTTTGCTCCTTCTTTGCATCATCTCGCTGTCAATTACATCCTCTTCACCATGACCAACCCCATTTTTTACTTTTCAACCTTCGTCGACACCACCATTATAGTTGAGCTCCTAATTATCTGTTACAGTGTAGGCGAGATTGAGATTGACTCCATTGCTCTCCTCATCAGCTCTCAACTAGTTAGATGAGCTTGTAAACCCTGCGTTATTATTCCGATACCCTAAGGTATGAAATTTACCTTTTCAAGTAATTTTCTTTTTTTGAATGGAAGGGTAAAATGGTCAATTTACATGTATTTCGAGATGTGGCCATTATGAAGTGTAAGGGGTGATGTCATTGAAGAGAAATGAGGGTAGAATGGTCATAAAGTTGATTGATATGGTTAAATGGCGTAAACGGTAACCAAGGGTATAATGGTCTTTTCATACAAATCCATATGATTTAAGTATCCATAAAAGTGCACCAAGGGTAAATTAGTCATTTACCTAATGGGATTGCTTAATTGTTAAGCGTTTTAAAGAAGTCAAATGACATTAAATGAGTGCTAATCATTATGTTGTGGTAGAAATGACCAAAACGCCCTTATATGAAAAATTTATACCAAATGACCCTTATATCTAACTTTTATTGACCAATCACATTAGAGTAACAATGGAATAAATATTTACATGGTTTTAAGAGAGAGTAGTCGGCCTTGTACACCCCAAATATATCATCTTCTTCTTCATCTCTCAAATCCACCATAAAAGCCACTAATCCAAGCATTTTATTCTCAAATTTTCATAGGATTTCAAGTTGATTTTCAAAGGAGATCACCATCCACACTTAAAGAACTTCAATTTCAGGGTTTAAGGTGAGTTTCAAAACCCTATTTGTTCTGATCTTTTAGTTAAAAGGGAAATTCATAGGTGGTTATGTATATAAGGTAGAAATGGTGAACCTTTGGAGCTAAGGAGGAGTGTTTTTGTGCTTTGAATACTAAGGTAAGGAAAAAATCTCCCTTATGACTACAATTGATAACACCTAGGGTTTATGGAACTTACATTTATTTATGTTAATATGAGTGTGATGCTATGTTTTGGTTATGGATTGTTTAAATGGGTGTGTTGATTGGTATATGTGTGCATATGGAGGATGATTATGCCAATTAAGAGATTTGTAGTTGGACGATGTTTTGGCACTTTTTGGTTCTGTAAAAAGGGAGGTTTTTATGGCCTTTTATACTTAGAATGACATGGCAAATGATATGAATGTGCAAATGAAGGTGACATTGTTAAAATGAATAGAATTCGGATTTGGCTTTTTGAGACTTATACTGTACATGCTTCACTGAATCAGTCATAACTAAAGTTCTAGAAGTCCGATTGAGTTGATTCTTGAAGTGTTAAAAATTTGAGAAACAGACCTAAAACTTTTATGTTTTAGCCAAAAAATCAATTCGAATTGGAAGATAAGGGAAAAATTGCTTGAAAAGTGACAAACTATATGGCATCCACCTTCTTAATGGAAATTCCCATTTGTTTCTAATTCTAATAAACCCCTGAATAATCTTACTACTGAAATTCCTTGTATTGTATGAGAAATTGAATGAATTAAGTTAAGAAGTTTAGTAGGAGAATATAGTATGATTGAGCATGGGAGATGTTAGTCCATATGTTTGCATTCATAATGGTAATGCATATAGCTTATTTAGTTGTCTTATGAAAAATTTATGAAATGTTAAAGAATGAATTCCATGAGTCTCTTGAGGTATAAACCAAGATCAGAGGAATTGAATTCTTATGGAAACCATGAGTCCTTTGAGGTGACGACCAAGAACAAGGTAATGGTTCAAATGAATCCGATCGGATAACAAAGACTAATGAAACCATAAAGTATAAAGACAAAAGAAATAAGCATGCCATGTACATGAATATTTCATAAGTCATATATGTTCTATGTTATATTATGTATAGTTATGTTGTGACTTATGTTTATGAGAAAAGTCCAAAGTGTATGATATGTTTTATGAACTTGTATGTCAAAAAATGAAGGTCATGTTTTGTAGGTAGGTAAGGTCCTAAGTAATATACTTGTATAATGAACCTTAATAGTTTATAAATTGCCATATTCCTTCTTGAGCGATTAGCACTCACCCCAAGAAATGTTTTAAAATATTTTGCAAGTAAGGATTAAGGCATAAAGGCAGGGAGAGGATTAGGGATGCTATGAGCATGAAGGGATGTTTTAATTATGACTATTGAATGGTTTTGCTAGTATTTAGTGTAGTAATTATGTTTATATCTCATAATGCAGTAAATATGTCCATGTTATTATGGAGTATATATGTTTGTGTTAATAAAGGAAATCAAATTGCTAGTAAATTTTGTAAAAGTGTGTATGTTCTCGTAAGTACTACTATGGATTTCATAATGTACTCCAAGAAAGGAAACTATATTTTTTTAACTTGTACAATGAACTTATTATAGTTTAGAAATTAAATTAAAATAAAAATATATATATTTTTAAACTACAGGTTTATTCTTTAAATAGGATTTTAAAATAAACTTCTTTCCTAGGCGTGCGTTTCCTAGGTTCTCAATGGCTAAGGGATACTTAGGAAATACCCAGCTAGGGAGGGGTTTTACAGAGCCTGATTGTTGGACATTTGGTTAAGTATTGTATATCGAACTATGTTTGTTTTCATTTCATGATAGATTACGATACTTTAATGTAGTTTGATGTATGATTTGTGATTATTGGTGTTGTCATTGAGACTAGTTGTTGATATAAAACCTTTTGCATGATAAATGTTGGTTTAAGATAATTAAATGTTGAGTATTGCTTTAAATTACTTTACATCGATTGTAATAGAGTTATATTCACATTTAATATCATTTCTACTTGTGTTGCATTGATTATGTAGTTAGTTGATTGGATGATAAGTGTTGACAAATTGCATTTGTTAATCATGTACCAACTAGTGGTATTGTCTTGTAGTGTTTGTCGGTATTCAATGGTAGCCTTTAACCAATCGAACTTGAGTGATCGGGTGAGATAGGATAGATTATACCTAGAGTCTTTGAAAAGCCATTTCATTGGTCTACCTTGCCTTGTAGGTTTAGGGGATCGTAGAGTGTGGAGGAAAATTGTGAGAGTTGGTCTTGTGTCGAGCCAAAACCGTAGCGACAACGTTTTTATTATAAAGTCTTAATTAGTTTTAATTTCAAGCTTTTATTATTTGCATTTAGTTTGTTTAGTTTAATTAATCAGTTTGCCAATTTCATTATTGTTACTCAAATTTACACTAGGTTGCTAGTAATTGCTCCCAGTGGATTCAACCCTGCTTACCGCTAACTACGGTAATTAGGATTAATTTTGTGACCGTGATGACCGGCTTGACAACTACCCTCCTATAAGACAGAAGAGAAGAAGGTTCACCCTAGAGAGAAACAAGGTGATCAATGAAGAGGTGGAGAAACTACTTAGCAATAGCTCAGTTCGAGAAATCTATTATCCAGATTGGTTGGCAAATGTAGTGGTAGTGAAGAAGAAGAACGAGAAATTGAGAGTTTGTATTGACTTCACCAACCTGAACAAGACTTGTCCTAAGGACTCCTTCCCACTACCCCACATAGACATGCTAATTGATGCCATTGTCGGACATGAGCTACTAAGCTTCATGGACGCCTTCTCCAATTACAACCAGATATTGATACATCTAGACAACTAAGAGAAGATCGCCTTCATCACCGAACGAGGCATCTACTACTACAAAGTAATGTCGTTCGGCCTAAAAAATGTTAGAGCCACCTACCAGTGACTTGTGAACAAAATATTCTCCAACCTGCTAGGAGACTCCTTGGAAGTATACATTGACGATATGCTAGTGAAGTCCTTAATCATCGAGCAACACCTCGACCACTTTTGACAAGCCTTTGAGGTGCTGTAGAAATACAACATGAAATTGAATCCGGCCAAGTGTTCCTTTGACGCATCTTCTAGCAAGTTTGTAGGGTATATGGTGACGTAGTATAACATTGAGGCCAATCTAGATTAGATCAGGGTGGTTCTGGGCATCCTATCCCTAACCAGCATAAAAGATGTGTAGCGTCTCACAGGAAGAATAGTCGCCCTCAGCTATTCATCTCCAAGTCGACAGAAAAATGTCACCTCTTCTTCGCCGCCCTTAGAAAGTCAAAAAAGTTTGAATGGACTCAAGCATGTGAAGAGGCATTGGTTCAACTGAAACGGTACTTAACATTGCCTTCACTACTCTCCAAGCTGAAGATGAGGGAACGACTCTTCACTTATCTGGCAGTATCAGAATTCACCACATCTGTCGTACTGATGCAAAAGGAAGAAGAAAAGCAACTGCCAGTCTATTATACCAGCAAGCTCTTACTTGATGCAGAGACTCGGTATAACCAACTTGAGAAACTATGGCTTGCCCTAATCACAGCCGTACGGAAGCTACGGCCATACTTTCAATGCCATCCGATCATAGTTTTGACCTCCTACCCATTTAAAAAGATACTCCACAAGCCGGATCTCTTGGATCAGCTCATCCAGTGGGTAGTGGCCCGAGTGAATTCGATGTCTCCTTAACCCCTTGCACCCACGATCAAATCTCAAGTGCTAATTGACTTCATTGTCGACTTTGCACCTAGCATTTCTATTCAGGCGGAGAGGGAGCTCCTATGTTTGATAGATTATGCACCCTTCAAGTAGATCCTATTAGTGGATGACTCAAGCAATGTCAATGGCAGCGGATTGAGACTGGTGCTCATCTCCCCAAAATGAGATACTTTGCAACAAGCTATATGGTGTGGCTTCAAAGCAACCAACAACGAGGCTGAATACGAGACGTTGATCGTTGGGCTCTCACTCGCCAAAAGAATGGGGATAAAAAAGATATAAGTAAAATCCGACTCACAGTTGGTTGTGAATCAACTCCAAGGCTTTTATCAAGCATGGGATATCAAGATGACTTCGTATCTAAACTTAGCCAAAAGAGTACCAATCATCATTTGAAGAGATCATAATCACCTAGATCCCAAGGACCGAAAACTCCCATGCAAATGCCCTTACAAATCTCGATTCGGCTTTAAAGACTCAGCATCCAACAAGCATCCCCTTGGTACACCTACAAGTATCAGTAATTGCTTCCAGCTTGGCCGAAGTTGCTTTGGTCGGCCTAGACGAGTCATGGATGAAACCCATCCTCCATTACCTAGAGAACGATGAACTCCTTGGAAACAAGAATAAGGCACGGTGGCTTAAAGCTAAAGCAGTATAATTCACCATACATAAAGGCCGTCTATTTAGGAAATCGTTTTTAGGAGTGTACCTCAAGTGTATCACCCATGAAGAAGCAAGGTGTGTGCTCGCAGAACTCCACGAAGGTGAGTGCAACAATCATACTGGGGGATTGAGCCTCATCAACTGAGCATTGATATCCGGTTACTATTGGCCCATAATGCGCTTTGACTCGGCTAAGTACACTAAGAAGTGCAACAGTTGCCAACGCTTTGCCAAAGTATCACACTTACCTCCAGAACAACTCAGATCCATCCTCACACCTTGACCATTCATGAAATGGGGGATGGACATTATAAGAAAGCTACCAACTGCCTCGGGCTAAAGGTTGTACATGCTGTGGTCACCGACTACTTCATCAAGTGGATAGAAGCAAGAACCCTTCACTCAAGTCAAAGATCACGAAGTATGAAGCTTTGTGTGGAAGAACGTGATTTGTCGGTTTAGCCTGCTAAAAGAAATAATCACCGACAACGGCTCCTAATTTATCAGTTCAGGCTTCCAAAACTTTTACAGAATGTAGGGGATCAAGTTAAGCTTCTCCATGCCACGCTACCCCAAGCAAATGGGCAACTCGAGTCCTCAAACAAAACTATTCTCCAAACATTGAAGAAAAGACTACAAAAGGCTAAGGGCACTTAGGCAGATGAGCTCCTAGAGGTGCTATAGTCCTATCGTACCATAACACGATCGTCTATGGTTTGGAAGTTGTCATTCCAGCAGAAGTGGCAATTCCCTTGGCTCGACTTTAATGGATGAACGAAGACGCCTGGCGAGGGCGTAACTTCTGTCATAACCTGGACATTGCTGATAAACTTAGGGATCAAGCACTTATTCGTAATGCCATATACTAGCAAAAAATGGCTCGGCACTACAACGAGAATGTCTGAGCCAGAGTCTTCAAAGTTGGCAACTAGGTCCTACGCCAAGTATTCCAGAACCTAAAAGTATTAGGAGTTAGAAAACTCGGCCCCGCATGGGAAGGCCTCTACAAAATCATTAAGATTGTTGGGAAATGAGACTATCAACTGCAAACACTAGCAGGTAAAAACATTACTAATAGCTGGAACGCCACCCTTTTAAAGGCCTACCATTTCTGAAACTACTTGGCTCAGTTCTACCACCAGTAACACCTAGTAATTCTTTACAATGGGGGACAGGGTGGGCCTGTCCACTCCCTCAAGTTTTGTTAGACAATTTTACTCTAGTTGAGATTATCATTCAATGAATAGAAGTATTATTCAGTTATGAAAAATGTTAAGTGTTTTTGATATAAATGCCTCAACTCAAGGGCTATAAGGGACATTCCCTTTACAAAATCATTCAAATAGTAAAAGATCTGCAACACTTAGTAAATTTCACACATCAAAAGAAGGAAATAAATGGAACCAAGCCCCTATAATAAAAAGACCCAAGGGCTGAGTTTCATTATATTTAGTGCCTTTGGCATTTATAGTGTGCACTCGACACTCACAAAAATCTAAATAACTTTTGACTTAAGCATCTTCGACCGTACCGCTTGGTCCAACAATGTCATTGGTTGATTGACTCTCCGGTGTGACTACTCCCTTAGTCGACTCCTTCGATCCATCACCCGACCCCCCCACTCAAGTCTCGGAAGTAATGAGTCCATCTTCACAGCCATCCGGCAGGCGAGTCCACAACCGCAAGTAAAACTTTGTACTCCGTGATATCCTCATTCGACTCCCATTTGCCCTGTTTACCCTCCTTGAATTCCACCATCAGCTCCGAGTGAGTCTTCAAGATCGCTTCAACAGAGACGGTCTCCAACCTCATAATAAGGGAAGCTCTATAAGTCTCCCACCCAGCTCGAGCTTTCTGCAGCTGGCGAGCAAGCTCCATGCAACTCTTCTCAAGCTCCTTCTCTCGTTCTTGTCCAGCGTAGAGCCTACTTTCCAACTCAGAGTTGGAATCAGCAAGCTCCTTGTTATGCCGTTCCAACTCTTTGTTCTCTCTTGCGAGGCGACCAACTTCTGAAAGATGGGCACCCTCAGAAAGAGCCTACGATCATTAAAAAAATGAATGAATTTTAGACAAAGTGAAAAAACAAGCAGTACGAGATAAAACGAAATCAAATACCTAAAATAATCGAGCCATTGTCCACTCGGCCACCTGCACCACGCCGAGCCGCCCAAGTTGGCGCTCATCTTCGAGAAACGGGAAGGACTCCAGGACAACCCCGACAAAAGATGTGTTGAAGTAGGCCGAGACATTAGACGAGATCGCAATCTTCACACTATCATCATCCGACACCACCACAGTTGCTGTTGGCATCACCTTTTGAGTAGGCGGAGAGACACCGCCCTGATTTGCCTCAACTGCTGCTGAAGAGCTTCTACCCAATTTAGTTCTCTTCTGCTTCTTTCTCGATTCGGTTCAGAGTTTTCCCCTAACCTCCTTAATAGTTGGGACCTTGAATTCGCTCAATATCATCTCTTCTACAAGGTACAATTCCTCAGTGGTTAGCGGATAACGTACATATCTACAAAAAATGATGAGGTTGCTGTATCGAACCAATAAGACGTATAACAACAAGTTCCCAAGTGAAACCAAGGTACTTTGCTGTACTTCGAGGATGTGCCTCCACAAAAGGCTCATTCACAAGTCGGCTCATCCAACACTTTACAGTAATTTCTCTCTTCCGATAAAGCAAGAATTGCTCGACTCTTCTCCTCGGCACGAAGTCCCAGCAGTGCTTTATTATAGTTCAAATCTGCAAAAGAAGAAACAATGAGATTCAGTATACCAACACTCAAGTTAAAATAAAATCTCCTCACTTGTCATTTGCCAGAAAAAGGGAATGCCTTCGGCTCTACCTTCCCCAAAGACCAAGTCGCCCTTAACGAAAAAGTAACCGTCCTTCCATTTCTTGTCATAAGTTTTCAATTCGATCACCAAGTGCCTCCGGTTGTGCCATAGCATAAAGAGGTACCTACCTTTCTCCTTGTCGTGCTCCTTCAAGTAATATGAGTAGAACAGATCCATAGCCCTAAATTCTATGCGGAGTCGTACGCATAGACACTTGATAGACATGAGCAGTTGCCACATGTTCGACATTAACTAGCTTGGGGCAATGCCGTAATGGCTCAATACTTTATGTACTAACCGAGGAATGGAAAAACACATCCTCTACTAGGGGTTTGCTCGCGTATCGATCCAACCCAACACAGACCAATCCACCCTTTAATACCTAACCGACACCCTCATCTCAATAGAAGCAGGTATCTTGTATAGATACATAAGCTTCATAAGCTTCATAAGCTCCATCAGTTCAATTCAGGATGATAGGTTGCTCGCTAGCATCCCAACTCCGGGATAGCTCTACTCATCCCCGTTACCACCACTGGTAAAGGGTGCTTCACCCCCACTTGCCTGACCTGCATCGGCAACATCTTCCCAATTAGATTCGTTGTTAGAATCATCATCGTTGGAATCATCATTGCCTGGCTTTGCAGTATGGCCGTTCGGCATATTCCTCACGTGAAAGGCAACACTCACCCCTCTGGATGAAGTTGTCTCATCACCTTCTGGGATCACCACCATAGTTAGCAAATCCTCATATTCGTTCCTTCCAGACATCACTGCACGACACTGATATTTTCAACCCCCAGTCGACTTAGTGCTACCCAGTTATGCAGAGTTAAACCTTGCTCGTCACTCGGCTCGAACTAATCTAACTCAACTTCGTTTGCAAAAAACCCTTCGCCTTCGTCCTTTCCTTCACAACGAACCCAGAAACCGCTTCACCTCCAAAAACTAGCCTAAACACCCCACAAAACCACTTTCCTCCAAAAACTTAAAAACCAAACTTGACATAACCCAAATCCCTTTAAAAACACCTTCAAAATACTCGGCTTTCACCCAGAAATGCGAAGTAAGTGAAAAACAAAGAAAATAAACAAGAAATGCGAAGATTTACTAAAAGTAGCCGGAAAGTGGATTTTTAGAGCAAAGTGTCGCTTGCACTTTCTCTCTCTTGAAACAGACTCAAATGGTAAAAATGAGTTAAAAAATGAAGAGATGTCACATTTAAGGTGATCAATATGCAAAAGACACGTGACTGAGCACCATTGGCAACAAAAAGGTGGAGACTTTTCGTTTTCCCGCCTCACATATCACACGTACGGATCACACAGAGCAAGAAACGAAGACACTTTCACCACGTCGCTCTAGGATTCATTCACAAAGTTTGATTGGCACGACTCAGGTGTTCCAGATAGTTCCTCGATGGAAAAAATAAAGCCCCACGCTTGTACAAATTTGGGAAGTTGACTACACCTTCAATCACCGATGTCGAATAACGGATTCAAAACTCCCAATATGGAATGGTACATATCTCCAATCACATTCACCTGAATCACCATAAGGGAACGATTACCGAGCCGCACCATCACTCCCTTATTTTCCATCTCCGTGACCCATGGCAAGTTCGCTACCAAAACAATACCAAACGGTTCCGTTTATTGGAATCAACCAAATTAAGTCACATCCTGTTCGACTCGGTCAATGCAATCCTCCAGCTAAATACCATCGAACTAGGCGAGTGTCAATACGATTCTCTGGAGTCGCCTCAGATATGATCCTTGTGATCTCTAATTCGTTCGCTCAGGCATTGAGACTGAGTCGGATTGACCTTGCCCTAGGGGCACCCTTAACGGTCAAGTCCTCCTGTGAGCAATGACCTATCCGTATCGAGGATACGAGTAATTGAATCTACTCTCTAAGCTAAATACCCTTTAACTTAGAGAGTGGGGGACAAACTGTGTGGACCAAAAATCGTATTGGACTTGATGAGGTCTAATAGCATTATAAATATGTGAAGACCCAGGGTCTTGGCCTAATCCTGATTGAACCCATGCTTAGAATACCTTGTGAACTGCCTGCTTTATGAGTTGGGCCACCCCACGAGTTAAGCTAAACTGGGTCCGGCCCATTCGCCTACAACAGTCCATAACAAGGATTATAATCCTATTCCTCTTCTAACAAGATCCTATATCTCACCCAAAGAGGAAAGCCAAAATCGATAAAGGGAAAAAATCTAATCTCCTTCCAAAAAGAGAACTCACCTACTAAGTAGGACTCAGAATCCTATTAGGATTCGGACCCCTCGGGTTCACTATATAAACAGGGGTTGACTCTTTGATTGGGCATTCAAAAATCACCCCTAAGCTTTAGTATTCTTATCTCCAAACTCTTTGCATACGTTGACGACCTCCCTACATTACTAAACCTCCCCTTCAACTGCAGGGGCACCATCCACATGTCCATCAAGATTGCCAGTGGCTCGCATCACAAGATCCTGTCTTTTCAAGTTTAATTGTAAATTTTATCGTTTACAAAGTTGGAATTGGAGCAAGCAAGCCTCTAGCATGGTTTGAGTAGGAAATTTCTCAAGGCATAGATTGCTTGATTTTAGTCTTATGAATATAGTGTTTAATACTGCTATATTTATCTTTCATTTTTATGAGGATATCAGTAGTTAAAATTTACTGGTGGATTAAACAAAATTCCAAAGTCTAGTCTTAAATTCCTTCAAGAGTAAATTGGAGGCACAGTGATAGAACCACCAATTAGGAATGTTCAAGCAGGTCCCATCTTTTGAAGATCTTATCTCTCTCTACAATTAAGTTTGTTATGCTATGATTGTAGTAGGTCGAAGTAATGGTGCCTTTTACCATGTAAAGTAAAACTTCTCTATAGCAATATTCTATATACGAATAAACTCTACATATTCATAAAAAAATTTATTCCTAATTTGGGATAGTTATAAATAATAATAAACTCTATATTATAATAAGTTATAATTTTTCTAATTCCTATCTTAAGAAAAGTTGCCTCCATATAGTAATAATTATCTGTATATTGCAAAAAAAAATATGCTATGTTACATTAATGGAGCGTTTGGTTCAGGGAATGTTAGATTACTGGAAAGATAGATTATTGGGAATCTTTAGGAAAATGTATTTGGTTAGTTGGTGGGTATGCTATATTAATATGTTTGGTTATGGGGAATAAATTGGTGGGTATGTTATTTAAAGTTACTAAATTGTCCTCTTTTTAAATATTAATATAATATTATTTTTTATCAATAATTTTTTGAATAATTTTTTTTACCCCCCAATATTTCATATTTAGCTAAAACACCCCGCTTATATAAAACTTTAATTTATGACGAAATCACCCCCACCCCATGCTGCCGCCTGCCGCTACAGCAAACCACGGTCGAAAGTCTCTGAAAGTCACCGTGAGTAGCTCACCGTGACCAAGAGGCTCCACTATGGCCGTTTTTGGCCATATTGATGGTGGCTGAAAACGGCCATATCAGGCTAGATCTGGCCGAAAATGGCTAGATCTATTACGCCATTTTAGCCAAATCCAAACCATGGCCATTATCGTGATTACGGGTGAGATCTGACCGTTAACGGCCAGATCTATTTAGGCCAGAATAGATCCGCAGAATTATGGCTAGGGGATGCAGCCAGATGTCGTTTTTGGCCATCAATATGGCGAAAGCCAAGACCATATTAAGCCTCCTCATGCCGAATCTCGTTCTTTTTTAGGGACTCCGACCGCGATCCGTGGTTGGCCCACTGTCTACGGTGGTGGCTGGGTGGCAGTGGTTGTCTGTAAATTGTTTTAAATATAAGGGCATTATTGTCCAAAATTTTAATTAAACAAGGGTAAAATTGAAATAGGATATTAATGTAAATTATTTTAAAATAGGGGCATTATTGTCCAAATTTTTTATTAATAAGGGATAAAATTGTAATAAAAAAAATAACTCTGGTAATCTTAAAATACCTAAGAAAATGGAGGTAATCAGATTATCTCTAATATAACCAATAGTAAACACTATTGGTATTTGAAAGATTAGTGGTATCTTATATTACTTGACAACCAAACATGGTAATCAAGTAATATAAGATGACTTAACCCCAGTAATCCCACATAACCCCCAACCAAACTCCCCCTAAAGGTTTAAAATGAAATAAAATATTTATCTGAAGTTGTTTGGGATAATGATTTATGCTTTAGAATTGTTACCACATCTTTTAACCTGCGGATACATTACTCGCTAGTATGAACATCTTCTTGTTGAAACAAAAATATTTTTGCCTTCCTAAGTATGTTTAGAGCTTTTTGGCATGAAACTTTTTGTATTTTCACATTATCATCCTCATGATTATTTCCTTTATCTTCTTGTCTAATTATAGCAATGATTTTTTTTTTTTTTTTTCAGTTAAAGCATACATGACTTGTTGCTCATTTTGATGATTGAGAAAGACATTAGTATCCGTTCGATTAGTGTAATGAAGCTGTCGAATCTGATCATTGAATTCTACAATGACTCTTTGATTCTCTCCATCCACTTCATTTGTAACTTGCAATTCATCGACATCGAGTGTCCTAATTTTGTAATGCTTAAAATAATTGGCAATTGTTTGTGGCTCCACATCAATTTGACCATGTAGCAACTACATTTACAATTCCATCAATGATACTTATCTTTGTTGGTTTCAAGACACGATCTTCTATCCGTTTCAAAAGTAGACAATTGAAGCACTGAATTGAAATCCTAATATTGTACTACTAAAACATGAATTGAAATCCTAGTATTGTACTACTAAAACATGAATTGAAATCCTAGTATTGTACTACTAAAACATGAATTATAAAGAAATTTTTGTAATTATACCTCTATTAAGTTATAACCCACTCTAATAAAATTAGTTAGTCCCATCATTATGTTTATAGAGAGGTTTTACTGTATATAAAAAATTGAAAAAGCAAATCCATGAAATTTACTGTCTTTTGTTTAAATCTATAGTAAAAGTTTTTTTATCCAAAAAAATTGAATTGAGCAATTATTATAGACATTTATAATGTACCTGCATGACACAAGTTTGTGATGCTTTATGAGTTGCTTAAAAGAACATGGAGTTGGAGACTTACCTAAAGTCCTTTTGTAACTTTAGTTGAATGAATATTTTGATACATATTCAATATGCTAGTTTGAATGAATGTGAATGCAATTGTAATTTCTATGTATATTCTTATTTCAAATTGGCCACAGAATTATAGCAGAAACTTTCTCAATCAGCTAGGGACATCAAAGTCAGACTGGAAAACAGCATTTAATGAGAAACAGATTTTTCATGATGCAGAGCTGAGTCGTCGATTATAATTATCAATAATCGCGGAAAGGAACTTCACAAAAAGTAGCAGTTTTATGTTTTTAATCGCTCTCGTGGTATAAATAATAGAGTTTCCTCGTTGTTCCACAGTATTAAGACAGTTACCAACAAATGAAAAATCATCCAAAACCATTAAGAATAATTATATGCTTATAATTGAGTCATATAAATAAAGAAATAAAATAAAATAATTATTTTATAAAATTTTTATATAATTTGTATCTGTTTATATGATTTAATTGTAAACCAATCACTATGAAAACACTAATTATTCAGTTGTAAACCAATCATTATAAAAACATTAATTAGTTCGAGCAAGAATGCCTTCAGAAGTATTATTAAATATATGATGTAAAGGCACATCAAGTTGAGACTTGGCAGATAAAAACAAGGTGGTGCTTTCTTGGAAGATTAAAATCATAGATGGCAGCAGGAAATTCTTCTTATTCAGCGTTGGCAGGTATGAATAACGTGGTCCTATAATTAGGCGAGAAGAAGACCAGTGACCACTGCACTTGGTATTTATGAAGACATCTACCCAGTAATTTCCATATCACATCTAATCAAGTTGAAATTTAGAAGGCAAGAGGCCACATGATTGATGATGATCATCATGCAATTTCCATTCAAAATCATAGGTGGCTATTGGCTAGCCACTCTAACCAGTTAATAAGTAATAAACTATGTTGATAGAGCCCAAGGGAAAACGTCTCTAGTAATTTCTGTTTTATTATTGTTATAATCAACCAGTAAACACAAACTAACCACCAAATCAAACAATCACAAAGATTCACACAAATCACATCAACAAAGAACACAAGATATACCGTGGTTCACTTATCCAAATTTGATAAGCTACGTCCACGTTGAGCTCCGGAAATGGGAGACCTCGATGCACTACTTATTTGTAAAGATCCAACCAAACGATTACAAGCCTATCAATCTCTCTTTGTTACAAGAAACCCACAATATAACTTTTCCTAGAGACACTCACTGAATCCCCCAAGAACAAGAGCAAATCAGCCCTCTTGATTGATTACTAAACCACCCTAATCAACCCAAGTTACAAGAGTTTCTAGGAAATTGAACAAACAACTCAAAAGCGAGAAGAAAAAACGCAAAAAAGTAAAAGTAAAGGCGAAAAGCTAAAGAAAAGCGGCTGACAAAAAATTCATCCGTTGGTATGCATCTCTCCTTTTATATTGTTGACTCATCTATGATTCTCGGACCATCATTGGAAGAAATCAATGATCAAGATTTGTTTGACCAAATGCCAAGCCAGCTGGCGTTTCATTAAAGTGTAGAGAGGCCTTATTTCAGTCTTCACTTCAACAATCTCCACCTTGAAGACTTGAAACTCAGGTAGTGTAGCTCACTCTAAACCATATCCTTCATAGCTCCAGGTCACTTGTGATTACTCCACTGACAGCAACTTCAAGCAATGCTTGAACTTTGCTGGTGTAATGACTTTTGTCCCCATATCTGCTGGATTTTCTTCAGTGGCAACCTTCTTCAACTCAACTACTCCTTGGGCAACTAGATCTCTCACAAAATGGAATCTGACATCTACATGTTTGGTTCTTTTGTGATAGACTGGGTTTTTACTAAGATGAATCGCACTCTGGCTGTCAGAGTAGATTATGACCTTCCCATCAGATAGATTTGCTTCTGACAACATTCCCTGCAACCACACAGCCTCCTTAAACACATCTACTGTGGCTATGTACTTTCGCCTCGGTTGATGACAAGCTACAATGGGATGGGCTGCCCGAGATTTCCAGCTTATACAGTTTCCTCCAAGTGTAAAGTAATAGGTTGTAGTGGATTTTCTAGTGTCCTTATCACCTGCAAAATCAGAATCTATGAACCCAACAAGATCAAGCATAGTAGTTCTTTTGGAGTACTTTAAACCAACACTTAATGAGCATTAAGGTACCTAAGAACCCATTTCAAGGCAGTCCAATGTTCACTGCCAGGGTTGGACATAAATCTACTAAGCATTGATATAGCAAAAGAAAGATCAGGTCTAGTGCTTATCATTGCATACATTATAGAGCCTATTACACTTGCATATGGGACATCATTCATCTTTATCATCTCAGCTTCAATTTTAGGACATTGACTTTTACTTAGCATAAAATGGTTTGCTAAAGGCATAGAGATAGGTTTACAGTCAGTCATTTCAAACCTATTTATCAATTTTTTCAGGTATGATTTCTGTTCAAGTTTTAAGCAGTTATTTCTCCTATCTCTAGATATAACCATACCTAACATTTTCTTGGCATTACCCAGGTCTTTCATAGCAAATTGAGCTTAGTTTCTTCTTGAAGTCTTGTATTTTTTGACTTAGATCTACTAATAAGCAACATGTCATCAACGTACAACAGTAGATACAAAGGCAGATCCTCATCTAAATCAAAATAGAAGCAACTATCATATCTACTTCTTTTGAAACCCAAGCCCACTTTATGAAAGTATCAAATCTTTTTGTACCACCCGCCCTAGGAGCTGTTTGAGACCATATAGTGACTTGTGTAACAGGCATACATGATTTGGCATTTTATAATCAATAAAACCTATAGGCTGACACATGAAAATCTGCTCATCTAAGCTGCCATGTAGGAAGGCAGTGGTGACATCAAGCTGCTCCAATTCTAAGTTTTGGTGAGCAAGAATGGGCATAACACACGATGGTTTTGTATTTCCACTGGGGAATAGACTTGATGAAGTCTATTCCCTCTCTTTGGGTGTAGCCTTTGGTAACAAGCCTGGCTTTATACCTAGGGGGATCAGAAACAGACATACCATCCTTTAATTTGTACAACCATTTACATTGAATAAGTTTCTGGTCTTTGGGTTTGGGTACCAAAGACCGGGTTTTGTTTACCTCTAATGAGAGCATCTCTTCGCTCATTGCTGCTTTCCATTTGTCTTTATCTTTGGACATCATGGCCTCTCGTATGTTTGTTGTTGTTCTTTGGACTTTTATACCTGCAAGCAAAGAAGTAAAGATTAGGTCAGCATAGGAATATCTGGCAGGTGGCCTTACCTCTCTTACAGTTGTCGCCCCTTGCAAGTTGGTAATGATGTAAGTCAACTTTGTTGATGTTCAAGAATTTCTTCACCGTTTCTTCTTGGTTGTCCATGTTCTAGGCTTCTATTTGGGGAGTTTTAGTTTTCAGTTTTAGTTTGGGGTTGTTATTTACGGTTGGGTTAGGGTTAGGCTGATATGCAAGTTGCTCCACCTCAATTGGTGTACTTCCTGTGGGGCTGGGGTAGGGTTCAATATTCCTAATAGTTTCTTGATCAGTGACAGTGTCTTTACAAGGGAATTTACTCTCATTGAACACTACATCTCAGCTCACTATGATTTTTACCCCAGGTGTTTCCCTATCCCATAATCTGTACCCTTTTGTGCCTTCTTGGTAGCCTAGGAATATGCATTTGGTGGACCTAGGCTCAAGTTTTCCCCCACAGTGTGTGCATAAGCAGCACACCCAAATATTCTTAGGTGGTTCAAATCTGGTTTCCTCCCAGTCCATATCTCTTCAGGGCATTTCCCATTAATGGCGGTGGATGGGCTTTTGTTTACAAGGTAGACTGCGCTAGCTAATGCTTCTCCCCAAAATGAGTTTGGTAGTCCTAAGGTAAATAAGAGGCACCTAACCTTTTCTAGTAAGGTTCTATTCATCCTTTCTGCCACCCCATTTTGTTGAGGGGTCTAACATGATTCTATGCCTTAAAAATACCATGCTCTCTGTTGCCCGTCAAACTCAGTGTTGCAAAACTCTAGCCCATTATCGGTTCTTAAGGCCTTTACACTCTTACCGGTTTGGTTTTCTACTAGTAATTTCCACTCCCTAAACCTGTTCAAAGCTTGGTCTTTGGTTTTCAAAGGGAAGGTCCAAACTTTTCTGTTGTAATCATCAACTATCGATAAAGAAGTGGCTGTTTGCACCATGAGATTTAGTTCTTTCGGGTCCCCAAAGGTCAGAATGAAGGTATTCTAGGCGTTTGTGGCTAAGTGAGTCCCCCTTTGAGAAACTTCGATCGTGTTGCTTTCCTAACACCACATTTTCCACGAAATTCGGAGGTTAGAGATAGTGTCCCTACCAAACATCCCCACGATTACTTAGGATACTCATGCCCTTGACTCATATGCCCCTAACCTAAGGTGCCATTTTTCGGTGTGACAGGTTTACTAGGAAGCCGAAGCGGGCATTAAAACATTCAGAGTCAAAAGCACCACACAATATATAGAGACCATTCCTCTTTTCCCCTTTAAGAACTAGGTTATGATTTTTATACACATACAAGCATCCATTATTAGCCTTATAAGAACATCCAGCCTCATCAAGGGTCCCTAAAGAGATGAGATTTCTTTTTAAATCAGGGATATACCTCACCTTGGTTAGTTTTACAGTCTTTCCATCAGTTAATCTAAGGGTTATACTGCCTATTCCCTTAACACTACAAGGCTAGTTGTTTCCCATATAGACAATCTCATTTTCATGTAATTCTAGGTCTTGAAACCAGTTCTTGTTTGGGCTCATATGGAAGGAGCAGCCTGAGTCCAGGACCCATTCCTTAGCAGTGTCAGATGTTGATACTGTCAAGACCTTAGGCTCATCCAATTGGTTCTTACTAGATACTAGGTTGCTTTCAGTGTTACCCTGTTTTTGTTTCTTTAACCAATCAAAACTGTTAGAGTCATGAAAGTGACTCTATTTTGGTGATAAAAATACCCCATGTGTGATTAAATTGAAGTATATTGAGACAATTAAAGAATTTATGAATTTATTCACGAAAATCGCTTCCTAATATTTTTCTTATGAATTTAACGTGTTTGGAATGATTTTGGAAAGTATATGAGTTGATATTAGGTTGTGTTTTATGGATTAAGGGTGATTTTGTCTCATTTATGTTGTTTAGGGGGTAAAATGTCATGTTTCAAGGGGCTGATTGTCATGTTTCAATCATGCGGGGACCAAATGGAAATTTGCCAAATTTTGTATAAAACTCCAATGCAAGTTCGCGAAAGCGGTGGTGCCGCCCACCAAACCTTTCACCTTCTCGATCAAGCTCGCGAGGTTCGCGGCGGCGTTTCGTCCTCCCTCGTGCTTTGGGCTCATCATCATCCCGGACACCACAGTGAGAACCATCGCCACCGCGGCGTTCCATCTTCCAATCGCGGCTGCGCATTCGGCGATTTTGGCGTTTTTGATAGGCGTTTCAGCTCCCCAAGAGTTGATTGTCGTCCCCATGGCGGATCTACACTTAAGCCAGCCGCTTGCGCAAACCGTCGGAATCTGCCCGATTTTGCCGCCGCGCCTCTTCATCTTCCGGCCAGATCCTGCTCATTTAGACGACTTCTCACCTCCCGGGACCTGATCTAAACTCCCCATCACTAGAGCTTTCCATCGGTACCTTCGGATCCCATTTCGCCATTTTCCGTTTTTTGGAAGCCGCCGAAAAATTAACGTTTTCGGCGAGTGCGGTGATTCGTATGCAGGGCTGTCGTTAGGTCGTTTTTAGGCCCTTCTTCGCATCATATCGCTGTCGGTTACCTCCTCTTCGCCATGATTAGCTCTGTTCCCACCGTTTCAGCCTCCCTCATCACCACCATGAGTGGCTGAGTTCCCAGGTTAATACATTACGGTGTGGCGAGATCAAGATTGACTCCCATGATCTCCTCATCAGCTCTTGACTAGTTGGATGAGCCCGAATGTTGGATATTTGGTTAAGTTTCTTGTATTCAGATTATATTTGTTTTCGTTTCAGTTTGTTTGCGATACTTTAATATTATTCTGATGCTCGACGTGTTGAATTGATAATGTCCATTGAGAACGTTTATTGATATATAACTTTTCTCATAATTGAATGTAGGTTTGAGATTATTGAATGTTGATTATGACTTTAAATTGCTTGATCTGATTGCAATCAAGTTGTAGTAGCGTTTAATATCATTTCTACTAGGAATGCATTTATTGTGTAATTAGTTGATTGGATGATACAGGTTGATAGGTTGTACTTGTTAACGTTGTACCAACTAGTGGTGTTTAAGGGTTTAGCATTTTTCGGTTAGTCAATGATAGTCTTTAACCAATCGATCTGTAACTAAGGCACGGGGAGACAGGGATAGATTATGCCTAGATTGCGGGAGATATTTCTATTGATTTGTCTAGCCTTGTAGGATTAGGAAATTGAAGAGCAAGGAGAGGAATTGTGAGAGTTGGTCTTGAGTCAAGCCGAACCCGTAGAACAACGCTTTTAATATTGTGTTTTTAGTTAGCAATTTATTTAATGCTTTTAATTTTCTGCAAGTAATTAGTTTCCTTAGTTTTTAATCAATCATTTTGCCAATTTCTCTCAAATATACATTAGGTCGTTAGTCTTGCTCTCTGTGGATTCGACCCTGCTTACTGCTAACAATGGTATTTAGGTTTAATTTTGTGTTAGTGATGACCAGGTTCAACAAAATTTTAGGCGCCTGTAGGGAAGCAACGTGCTTTTGACTTTGTGTGTATTTGGGTTTGTAAATACTTCAAGTCTAATTTTTCTACGTTCTTTAATTTTCATTAGGACAGTTTCATTCGTGTTTGTTTTTATTTTGTAGGAAGATCGCAATTAGGGAAACGTTGTAGTGTGTCATGTGCATCAAAGTTTAAGCGTGACCCGATTGTGATATTTTCTAATCTTTTTAGCTTTAGTTCTTTTTAGTTCTTGTTAATCGTTTGTGTGATGTTTGCATGTTTCGTGTTCATTTAGTTTGCATGTTTGTATTAGTTTTGCATATTTTGTTTTTATTTGTAG
This sequence comes from Pistacia integerrima, assembly GCA_026225825.1. NCBI lineage: Eukaryota > Viridiplantae > Streptophyta > Magnoliopsida > Sapindales > Anacardiaceae > Pistacia > Pistacia integerrima. The sequence continues at coordinate 22,408,246 of CM047741.1, read as the reverse complement.
GATTTAGCTTTTGATTTAGTAATAATTTCTTTTTGTTTGACTGTTAGTTTTAGTTTGTTTATTGTGTGGATTTTTTTTTTTTTTAGGGTGTTATCACATTTAGCTTTATTTTTATTTATGTGTGGTTTTTGAATTTGCTTTTTGTTCTTTTTCAGTTTCTTTTAATTTTAATTTTGATGTTGTGGTTGTTGGTGGAACCTTTGGTGTACTTTTTTATGAATGCTTGGTAGATAGTCGTATCAACCAATTTTAGTACCCTTGGATTTGAAAATAGAAAGCACGTAGGATGGATGATAATCTGTATCCCATGCACAACCATCTAGCTTCTAGGATTCCTATCATAGGGCAACCACCTAGGAATGGTGGCATTTATGAGGTTTCTCCCTTGGACGAGATAGACTCCAAGTTGGAGTCTTTGCCTTTATCAATTTGACATGTTCATATCTATACGAGGGCAAGCTTCTAGGCAACCACCTCCCGGTAGGCCAAGTCGGGATGTCTTTTCTATGCCTTGAGACTTTTTAGTTTGTTGAGTACACATTTGAGGAACCAGCTCCTACACTTTTGAGGAGCAAGTGCAAGATGCACAAGGTTTCCAGAGACGGAATGATCCGTATTCAAACACATTTGATAGTGAGTGGCATAACCATCCTAATTTTGCATGGAAACAGGATCAATCTCAAAATGTCTCCCATAATATGCCATATAGTTCTTCCAATCAACAGGGCAATTATTGGGACATGTATTCGGTCCAACCACCCGCCCAACCTAGGATCCCACCTCCTGTCCAAGCAACTCTCGAGCCCGGAGTCCCACGGAATCAATGATGGCTCAAATGCTCCAAACCATGCAAGAACAAAAAGATGACATGAATGCTAGGTTCAATGACTTAGAGCAGCATTATCAGATATTACATTCACATTCCCAATCTATTAGTAAGCTAGAGACCCAAATTGGTCAAATAGCTGAACGGTTTATAAGAGAGGGAATACCATTTGCCGAGTCAAGTTGTAGATAATCCCAATGGTGCACCTCACCGGATAGGGGTGTCATGAACAAGCTAGGCTTGAGAGGGAATTGTATCTTTGAGTTTGGAGAGAAAAGAAGGCAGGGCGGAAACCAAGCCGAGAGGAGTGAAAGAGAACCAACCATAGAGTTAGGTGTGCGAGACATGAAAACGAGGAAGTTGGGGGAGAAAGAACTATCCCTTGCATTTGACATGCGATAGAACCTTTGTAATATCCCACTTGAGTGCGTACTTAAGATTTCTTTGTATTAGTTAAAAGTTTACTTTTTCAGCTTCAATTGAGTTTGTTTGTTGTTATGGTATGTTGAGTTGGTTGAGTTTTGGTGAAGTTTGGAAATCCAATCTTATTTAGAGAAGCTTCGCGCTGACGAGGAGGCGCACCTGGTGGGTTACGCCACTTTGTTTAGCCGGGCGACAGTGCTTCGCCGCGGCGACGAGCCTAATACAAAGTTTCTTGAGTTTTCTAGAGAATTCTTCTTTTGGGGCACAATGACCATTCTACCCCTAATTAGTAGGAAAAGTGGGGAGTAAAATGTAAGGAAATTTAGTGGAGATTGTGTTTGGATGGGGGTGTATTTGTAAAGAATCAAAGGACATAGATAGAATTTCTAAGGAAGGGCAAGGGCAAAATGGGAAATGATGCTTATAATATGAGCTAAAAAGGGTTAAGTGTAAAGAAACCCTTTAGTCCATTCATTCCACCGCCTCTTCCATTTGCCTAAGTTCTCTCATTTTCTCCATCCAATTTTCCAAGATTTCTAAGGGATTTAAGAGAGCTTTTGAGTAATTTTAAGTAGAGATTTCATCTAAAGCATCCTAAGGTAAGGATTCATGCTTTAGATGTGAATTTTCTTATAGTTATAGTGAAGTCTTATTTGGTTGTTATTGTTCTTGTTGTTGTTTTGAGTTGTAGAAAGGAAACAAGACAACAAAGGAAAGGAAAAGTGCTAAAGAAGTCACCTTTTGACAAGGTAAGTAAATCCAACCAACTTGAGTTTTGAATAAGCTTTTGAGTAGAGATTTAGAGATTGAGTAGAGATGTATGCTTGTATAAGTATATTATGTTGTTGAGAATTGAGTTGAGATGAATATGTATTATGAGAAGTGTTTTTGATGTGTGATGAGAAATGGAATTTGAGATGAAGTTTGAGAGATGTTGTGTGAACCTATTTGGAAGTGCTTTTCTTGACAGGGATTATGAGTATTTGAGGGAGTTTTTCCCCATTTTGGATGGCTAGAGAATGAAGTATAGTAGTAATTTTAGTAAAGTGTTTTTATGCACATGAGTTGTTTGATGAAATGCCTAAGTGAAATCTAACCTGTCACTGCCGTAACTTTCTAAGTAATTTTTGGGCATCTTACGGACTGAACTGGGCTGATACCAAAACATCAAAGTTGTAGCCCTGTCTCTAAGCTTTAAAACGAGACCAAAGCCGTAGCAATCCGAGGTGTATAACGCAAGTTATGACCTTTTTAGTGTGACTTATGCAGAATGACTGTTTTGAGGAAATCTTGTATTTGGCATTTCATTAGTGCATTAGTGAGCATGAGCTAGCTATACACAATTGTTTATACACTTAAGAAGTAGCTTGAGACTTAGTAAATAATTTGAGTATAAGCTACTTTAAGGATTAAGAAAGAAGAATAGAGTAGGTTGTGCGATGGGAAACCCGTGAGTAATGGGTAGTATTCGCATGTACGCCACATTGAGAGAGGCGGCATGAGTATGAGATAGAGAAGTGGTGTAGCCCATGAGAGTGCATGCGGATGAGGGCTATACCGAGTACCCGAGAGAGATTATACACTCACGTGGCCAAGGGGTTCGAATCCATGCATAACGAGTCCGATCGGCTAGAATGAGTAGAGGTCACGTAGAGTGGGAGCGAGTCCCCGGCCGTGCCCGGTAAGATTGGGGCCATGACTTACTAAAGAGAGTTACTAGAAAAGAGTTCTAAGAGAAAGAGAAAGAGAGAAGTACCAAAGAGAAATTGAATGAGAAGTTGTAAGGAAAGAGTTAGAGAGAGAGTTACGGGGGATAGATGAGTAGAGGATTTACTTCCCGAAGGCATTATTTTAGTGCTCACCCCGTTGTTTTCCTATGTTTTGCGGGGATCCGGGTGAGGATGCGGTCGGATGGGCGTCGACACGCGAGGGGAAGCAGTTAAACTATCCACCATGTTTTAATACCTTTTGTACACATTATAAGTTTGTGTAAAAATGTATATGTTTGCAAAGAATATATATAAATATATTTAATAAAAAGAAAATTTTGGGCCCAATCTCTTTATATTATTTTATATGTATTTCACTATGAGTATGTGAGTAGAAAGTGGCTATTACAACCTTGTCCTCAATACATAAAGTCGAATAATGCATCCAACTTTAAGAAAACTACTAGGATAGAGGAAATGGTTGAAAGTTGTTTAGACAAGGGCTAATTGGTATTCCACTTCTAGATGCCATTAAGCTCATACATGCCTATGCTAAGTTCTTAAAAAACTTGTGCACATGGAAATGGTGTATTAAATTCAAATATGCCTTCTTGGGACCTCGTGATACCCTACTTGTTGCTGAATGGTGAGGGTCATGTAAGGCACCGCCAACATTTCAACCACCTTGAACTTGATGTTTGCATTCAGTCTGGCTGAAGACTTAAAACTTAGCGCTAGTGGGAGGCAACCCACCTTTTTAAATATGTTTTTATTGCTTTTATGTTTTTGTTGTTTTTGTCTTTACAGGAATTGCCATGTTTGGAAACTCATTAACTAGTCCAAGGCTACGCTTACGCATGCTCCACAAACCCCGTTGGTGACAACCCCATCATTGTTCCTCAGGTTGTATCTCTCCACCTTATATGCTGTTATTGTTAGATGTCTTGTTTCTCAAATATGTTGGACGATTTTAATGTTATTGATCATATTGCCATTTGAGATCATTTGATGCTAAGTTGGGGAGGATGTTTGTAGTTGTGGGTCATTGAGGACAATGACATTTTAAGTTGGGAGTGTTGATTGATTTTTATTTTATGGAGTATGTTGTTGATCATATTTTTGGGAAGTGTTGTTGATGATGCTTTTGTGGAGATTGTGTGTTGAATGGATTGTGCTTAAATTTTTATGGCGTGATGATGTTGTTTTTTGTTGAAAATATGTTGAATCTTACTCTTGTAAGTCCAAAAGTGGTGAAAGTGAACTAAAGTGAGTTATTTTTAAAAATTTTCATGAATTTATGCATAATCACCATTTTAGAAGCAATTGAGGTGCTAGTTGAAAGGTTTTGTGAGGTTTTTGAAAATTGTTTGTTGCAACATGGTTTTAAACATTGAACTATTGGTTCTGTGTTGTGCTAGGTTTGTCCATAATTGTGGTTAGACACCGTTTTGTGTAAATGTCATGTGTTTTAGTGTTTATGCAAGTCTCCCATATACTTTACATGCCCATGGAGCAAATTTTCATTTATTATCTTGCTTGTGTTAAAAGTGCTTAAATGTTGCTTGATGATTTAGTTTTGATTTGTAGCCTAGTTGACTCGAGTGAGTACGCCCGAGGGGTGTTCTACACCTAATCCCCTAAAGCTATCTAGCTTGGGAGCGGTTGGCCTAAAGCTCGTTACATGGGTCCTCTAGAAAGCTTAATAAGTCATTATATAGATCATGAGCTTTATAAGAAATAAAGAAATAAAGTCTTAACTTGTAGCCTAGTTGGTTCGGGTAAGTAAGTTCGAGGAGTATTCTACACTTAATGCCATATAGCCATCTGGTTTGGGAGTCATTGACCTAAAGCCTGTTACGCGGACCTTCTAGACAGCTAAAGAAGTTAAGACAAAAAAAAAAAAAATGATGAATGAAAAAGAAACTATATGTCAAAATCTTGTGTGGAAAATAAGCATTATGTTGCGTGTACATAAGTTGGGGAGCTTTGCATGACATTTTAACTTTGTGATATGAATATGAAATGTGTATTTGAGAAGCTTGAATGGAGATAGGCAAATCTTGACTGAAACTTTAGTTCATTATTTAGGATTGTGTTGTTTGCTTGTTATGTTCAAATTCTTCACTTTACCTTTTGATGAATATCTTGGTTGTTGAAGAATATGGTTGTGTATGATTTTGTGAGAATGTTGAAAGAATTCTTTTAACTTTACTCGAGGACAAGCAAAAAGTAAGTTGGGGAGTGTGTTAGAGTCATGAAAGTGACTCTATTTTGGTGATAAAAATACCCCATGTGTGATTAAATTGAAGTATATTGAGACAATTAAAGAATTTATGAATTTATTCACGAAAATCGCTTCCTAATATTTTTCCTATGAATTTAACGTGTTTGGAATGATTTTGGAAAGTATATGAGTTGATATTAGGTTGTGGTTTATGGATTAAGGGTGATTTTGTCTCATTTATGTTGTTTAGGGGGTAAAATGTCATGTTTCAAGGGGCTGATTCTGTCATGTTTCAATCGTACAGGGACCAAATGGAAATTTGCCAAATTTTATATAAAACTCCAGTGCAAGTTCGCAGAAACGGTGGCTGCCGCCCACCAAACCTTTCACCTCTCCAATCAAGCTCTGGCGAGGTTCGCCGGCGACGTTTCGTCTCCCTCGGTGCTCTTTCATCATCATCCGTCGAACACCAGTGAGAACCACATCGCCACTGCGACGCTTCACATTCTCGGCCAGTTTTAGCCGTTTTTCGGTGATGTTTCAACTCCCCAAGAGTCGATCATCACTCCCCACGGCTGGATCTACACTTCTTAAGCGGCCCCATTGCGCTGGCCCCAGCCGGAATCAGCGATTTTGCCGGCCCGCGCCTCTTCATCTTTCAGCCCGAATCCTGCTCATTTTCGATGACTTCTCACCTCCCAAGACCTGATCTAAACTCCCCATCACGAGGCTTTCCCGCCGGTACCTTCCGGATCCCATTTCCGCCACCGTTTTCTAGAAGACCCGTCGAAAAATTAATGTTTTCCGGCGAGTGCGGCTGTTCGTATTCGTCCATTGGTCATTTTCGGCCCTTCTTCACATCATATCACTATCAGTTACCTCCTCTTCGCCATGATCAGCTCCGTTCCCACCGTTTCAGCCTCCGTCGTCACCACCATGAGCGGCTGAGTTCCCGGTTATGCATTACGGTGTAGGCGAGATCGAGATTGACTCCACGATCTCCTCATCGGCTCTCGACTAGTTGGATGAGCCCGAATGTTGGATATTTGGTTAAGTTTCTTGTATTGATTATATTTGTTTTTCGTTTCGTTTGTTTTGCGATACTTTAATATTATTTTGATGCTCGATGTGTTGAATTGATAATGTCCATTGAGAACGTTTATTGATATATAACTTTTCACATAATTGAATGTCGGTTTGAGATTATTGAATGTTGATTATGACTTTAAATTGCTTGATGCGGTGCAATCAAGTTGTAAGCGTATAATATCATTTCTACTAGGAATGCATTTATTGTGTAATTAGTTGATTGGATGACACAGGTTGATAGGTTGTACTTGTTAACGTTGTACCAACTAGTGGTGTTTAAGGGTTTAGCATTTTTCGGTTAGTCAATGATAGTCTTTAACCAATCGATCGTAACTAAGGCGGCAGGGGGCGGGGAGGAGAGGGATAGATTATGCCTAGATTGCGGGAGATATTTCTATTGATTTGTCTAGCCTTGTAGGATTAGGAAATTGAAGAGCGAAGAGAGGAATTGTGAGAGTTGGTCTTGAGTCAAACTGAACCCGTAGCGACAACGCTTTTAATATTGTGTTTTAGTTAGCAATTTATTTAATGCTTTTAATTTTCTGCAAGTAATTAGTTTCCTTAGTTTTAATCAATCATTTTGCCAATTTCTCTCAAATATATATTAGATCGTTAGTCTTGCTCTCTGTGGATTCGACCCTGCTTACCGCTAACTACGGTATTTAGGTTTAATTTTTGTGACCGTGACGACCGGTTCAACAAAAACAGTTCTTTTTTATATGACCAGGTTTATTGCAAAAGAAACACTTCCTAGTGTCAGATTTTGTTTTATTGTTACCCTTCCATTTTTTCTTGTTTTTTAGACCCTTGTTGATACTGATTTGTCTTTCTTGTTTGACTAGATTGACCTACTTTTACAAGCAGTTACTCCCGGATCTTTTAGAACCTTAAGCTCTAGTTCCCTAGCTTTGAGTCCAAGCCAACTATCAAATCTAAACTAGGTATAGTCCCTGAATACTGCAAAGCATTCTTTACAACAATATAATCTTCGGTTAATGAATTTAGTAAAATCATTGCTAAGCTGGTGTTCCCTAGTTCCTGATCAGTTCCTTTAAGAATTAAAGTCATTTTCAAGAATTCATCTAGGTTATCCTCAATTGATTTAGAACTATCCATTCTGTACGAAAATAAAGCACCCTTTAAAAACGCAAGATTAGGTGCTGACTGTAAAGAATAAAAGGTTTCGAGTTTACCCCATAGAGCTAGGAGTTTCTAGCCCGTCTACCTTTCGCAAGACATTGTCTGACAGATTCATCACTATGAGGTTGTACGCTTCCTCATTGATCTCATCCTTCTTCTTTAATTTCTCCTCTGGCCACTTGGATTCGTCCTTCTCCAAAGCAATCCCCACTTTGTTGTGGGAAAGTAGAGCCTTCATTTTTTTCTTCCAACTGCCGAAGTCAATCTTCCGTCGTATTGAGTGATTTCAAGTCGTGTAGTCGACATATTGTAGGTGGTTGTGTTTAGATTCAAGAAACCCCAAATTTAAAATCAAAACAGGGGCAGATTCGAATTCCCCAAAATTGATGAGTGAAGAACCCTAATTCTTCCAAGAACCTTTCAAATTGACGATTTAACACTTGAATCTATACTCCTAGATTCTAGATTACTACGGAATGACTCAATTTGAAAAACCCCCAAATTTTGACAAACCCTAGAAATTTCCAAGAACCCTAGATTGTTCCAAGATTAACCAAATTGAACGATCCTCACACCTATTAGCTCACGATACCCTTTGTTATAATCAACCAGTAAACACAAACTAACGACCAAATCAAACAATCACAAAGATTCACACAAATCACATCAACAAAGAACACAAGATATACCGTGGTTCACTTATCCAAATTGGATAAGCTACGTCCACGTTGAGCTCCGAAAATGGGAGAGCTCACTGCACTACTTATTTGTAAAGATCCAACCAAATGATTACAAGCCTATCAATCTCTCTTTGTTACAAGAAACCCACACCGTAACTTCTCCTAGAGACACTCACCTAGAATCCCCAAGAACAAGAGCAAATCAGCCCTCTTGATTGATTACTAAACCACCCAATCAACCCAGTTACAAGAGTTTCTAAGCCCCAGACCAAGCGACTCAAAAGCGAGAAGAAAAACGCGTAAAAGAGTAAACTGAAAAGCTAAAGAAAACAGCAGCAAAAATTCATCCGTTGAGTGTGCATCTCTCTCCTTTTATATTGTTGACTCATCTATGATTCTCAGCCATCAGATTTGGAAGAAATCAATGATCAAGATTTGTTTCAGCCAAATGCCAAACGTTGCGTTTCATTAAAGTGTATAGAGGCCTTATTTCAGTCTTCACTTCAACAATTATTTATGTTTTGTTGGCCATATATACTATGACAAGAATACTGCTCATCCCAAAATTTATTTCAAATTTCATATCTCAAATAATTTCAAATAATTTGTCACCATATGTAATATTGATATATAAATAAAATGATGATGCATATTAAATGATATGTTAATGCCACATATAATAGTAAATCATCCTAAATCATTTAGTATTTGAAATTTGGTAAAAGTTTGGAGATGAGTAGTATTACTTAAATGCTAATGGATACGGATATCTGGTTCAGCCAGCATGGACTCAACGGTAAGGCCAACTCTATTATGGTTGAATTAGCTGCAATATCATGCTAAACTTCGTCAAATCCACTCTTTGGCCTGGAAAAAATATGAATCTTTTTTCTGCAATACATTTGATTTCGTAATATCAAGTCTTCATTGACATCATGCCATGAATATTTCCACTCGTTTTGTGAAGATATCTAGCCACTGCTAGCACAATACTTCAGACTTCAGAGTAGCTTATTCTCTCCAGTTAAATGAACCATTTTTTTTTTATAACTTTAATTTGCTAGTATAACCCTCTCATATATCTGAAAGGAACTCACATTTTATAAGACAAATTGAGAACTTTCCAGTTCAGTAACTGTACACCTTATTAAATATGAAATAATGATCTCTGCGCTAAGAGAAATGAAAAATAGTTGTATATGAATTGAATAAATATGTTGCTTAGGAGTTGAAGTGATAAGATTATTGAATAGTACGAGTTGACATTGTCAGACAAGTTGCACAAAATAGCACACTGTATATCTTCATAGATTCTAAATTGCAGGAAAGATCCGAAAAATTTACGTAACTTCATGACACCAAACCCTAAAGAGCAATTAAGCAATCCATCTGCATAACTTCATGACACCAGTAACGGTACATAAGTTATCGGCAATCAACAAAATCTAGAAATAATAAATAAGTAGTTGATGCTTTTGCCACTAATTTGTAAAAGTCAAAACATAAAACAGTATTCTCAATTAAGAATAATGCTCGCGGTATCAGTTCTGCAACAGTTAAGTTATTGTATCATCTCTAATGGAACAATCAGGTGTAACTTGATAATAATGACATAATGTTAGGATCCCACATCCAGATCTCACACCTACCAAGTGTGGTACTTAAGTCTAGGAATTCTCTTACCTATCAGGCCAATCTTTTAGGTTGAGCTCTCCCTTGGGCTTGAGTTCTAATATTGGTGCTTTCGTTGAAAGTTGGGCTGCGGAAAAGGCTACCTATAGGCTAGATTAAGGTGTATTGTGCCCTCCTTGAGAGAAGTACGCATCGAATAATTGATAGATGAGGTGAAACCACCCAAAGGGAGAAAGAGCTATCGTCGAGTCAATGTCGATAGAGTGAAAGTCATCGTAGACATCAGCTCTTGAAGGGGGTGCAATGTTAGGATCCCACATCAGGATCTCACACCCAGGATCCCATATTAGGATCTTACACCCACCAAGTGTGGCACTTAAGCCTAAGGGCTCTCCTTTGGGCTTGAGTTTTAACACATAAGGTAACAGCAGGTTTGTAAGCTTCAATAAATATAAAATTTATTAAATAAAATTATTTTGAAGGTAAATAAGTGTGTAAGAACCCCAAGGGGTTGGCTTGGTGGTAAAAAATATTTAATCTCTTCATTAACTTTCTGGTTTCAAATCACCATGGTGCCACCTACCACATTTGTGGCTTATTTTGAACATTAGACTTGTAAGGTGTAACTTATCATATTTGTGGTTTATTTAGAACTTTGAGCTTGTAAGGTGTTTAATGGATTCTAAAAATTAGTCTAGATGCGTGTAAGCTGATCTAAACACCTTGGTTATAAAAAAATAAAAAGTAAATAAATAAGTGTGTAAGTTTATTTAATAATTTTTATTATGATAAAAGTTATAAAGAGTTTTGATGGGGTTTAAATAACATCACTAAATTACTCTTCAATTTGGTATAGGACAGTAGAATATCCATATCATATGGACCACAATATTCTACTGTGCGTCCATTGCCTATGAATTAGAATGTGGCATGCACGAATAGCCTAACAGGTCAACCTATGATTTATTTTGGTGAAATTTGACAAGTCAATAGAACGATTCTCGTCTCATTATTTGTCTCTTAATTTAATTGCTTGTCATTTTCATAGTGACTAATAAATCGTGGATAGAAATAAAACTATAGATTTGTTGATTAAAATGATACCAAAATTAGAGGGTGTTAGGATCTTCATTGATTGGAAAAATACGAAAATTAGAGGGTATGAGGATCTTCATTGATTCGAAAAATACCTAAATTAGAGGGTATGAGGATCTTCGTTGATTCTACTAATACCAAAAATCAATTACTATTAAGTCTCCTTGATTCACTAGAATGCCGAGACATGATAAAAAGTACTCAAACCTTGAGCTTCTAAACGAACAATTTTACTGAATAAAAAATTATGCCTTTGAAGATTACAAAACACTTTTATAGAATGTTTCACTCATAATCTATTCTCACAAACTTTCTCTCATAACGACATGACAACTTCGTAATTGGTTAATTATAATTTATCGGTGAGACCCATTCTGAGCGATCAATTATAAAGTGTCATGTTAAGATTATGAGAAAAAAGTTTATGAAAAAGAAGTTGTGAGTGCAGTATTTTCTATTTGTAAATGTTGTTATCTTTAAGTTTATTTGGTAACTTAATAAAGAAAACACTTAAAACAAGAAATAATATTTAATTAGGACTACTTTACAAAATAGGAATAGAAAAAACTTAATTAGGAGAACCTAAAAATAATAGAATGCCCTTTTCTGAAAAATCATATATAATATGGTCTGCATCAGTGACCAATTGCAAATGTTGTTGCGAATCCAATATTTTGGCACT
>CM047741.1:22341495-22396646 GCA_026225825.1 Pistacia integerrima | reverse complement strand
CTACTCACTCAAAACGGATCCATCTGCCCATGGAAGCAGTCGATAGCCCAGCCCTACCGACAGTCTCTCATTGTTTCGTCATTCAACCCATCCATCGGGGTGTTGGTCATGTTGAACTCTATCCGTTCATCACTTGCATCCTCTAGTGCTTTGAAAGATTTGACATAGTCCTCTTCCGCTTCAGCCTCAGTAGCGGTGAGAAAGGGACGGACGGCTCCTTGCAATAAGAAACAAAATCAATCAGATTGAAGCAACATTTTAAAGCAACTGCATATTCAAAAGCAACTGCATATTCAAAAGCTTAGTCCTTTAATCTTACCCTAGCCGTTTGAATGTCAACGTCTATTTGATCGTAATCCAAATGGGTGTACCTTTGGACATGCCACCGCAACATCCTAGGAAATTGCTGTTGCACATCCAAACTGGTGCTCCCCTTCCCCCCCTCTCTTAGAGAAGACAGGGATGGCCTCGTACATCCAAGCCTATATTGTAAAAAAAAAAAACAGTCCATATCATAATTCAAACACATATGTTACAAAAAATATAACAAAAAGCTATTAATATTTACCTGCATTGCCCATGGGAAGCCAAACAAATTGTACGTGCTTGGTTTATCATTCCCCTCCCATTGGGACTGCTTTAACGCCATGTCTACTTTTTTTCAGTTGTTGATGGTTCGCTCATATGATTTCAGTCCCCATGGATAAGAATTAAAGAACTTCAAGTTGCTTGCAAACAACAACCAATCTTTCTCAACAGCTTTTGTTGAGTCACCAGCCAATAAGATCGAATGTAAAAACAAAACCAAACACACTTTTATCTTCTTTGTATCAAGAATTAAACCAAGCTAGCCTATTCTCTAATATTGTAGAAATAGACTTATCCCCCTGCAAAACCTTAGCATAAAACTGTCTGGCTCCCCGATTATTCTTTACTGTCTTTGCCTTCTTATCTGGCACTTCCCCACATTGTAAGCCTGTCACCAGGGCATATTCCATCATGCCAAAACATAGTGGTTTTCCGCCCACCACAAACCACATTTTTTTTTTATTGCATCTTACTGAGTGCAGCAACATGTAATGCACTCCCTGCCCCCAAAATGCCTTTTTCCAATGATTTCCGAGTCCTAAAAATCGACCGAAACAAGTGTGACTAAAATCTCTTTTACCATGTGTAATTCCATCTAAAATGTCCTGTATTCTGTCAAAAACTTCCAAACTTGACCTGACCGTCACCCTTGCAGGGAAGTAGGGCACCTTATCGCTTATAAGGTCCAACTCGTAGTCTATATAGTGTACGGTCCGCACAATCTGCACAATCGATATAAACAAATGTCAGCAACAAAAATAAACCAAAATAACTAATAAACAAAAATATCAAAGAACAAAACCAAGATCTGGTCGATTAAGCGATTTCAAATCGCTTAAGAGATATTGACTCGCCTCGTGGCAAGATCGCTATGATTTGAAATCGCTTAAGCGACCAAGAGTAAATCAAAGAATCTCTTGTGACACAAACGATCGCTTAAGCGATCTTATATCTATGATTCTCCAAAGATCGCTTGCGATCCGAAACGCTTAAGCGACCAAGAGTCAACTTAATCAATCGCTTAAGCGATATAAAGGATCGCTTACAATCTTAGATCCGGGCAGTATGAGTAAAACAAAGTTAATCGCTTAAGCGATACAAATGATCGCTTAAGCGACAATTCGTAATCGTACCCTTGCTTCTGCGGCCTCGCTTGCCTCGGCCTCCTCCGTCGCCCGAACCTCCCCTAAGACTCCTCATGGCCTCAATTCTCCCGCCGAAATCCTTCTCCCGGCCTCGACCTATCGCCCGACTCGTCTCGTGAACCTGACTTGCCAATTCTTCCCTCTGCTCATGTCCGCCGCTGCCTCCTCTCCTCGCCGATCACCTTCACCGATCGGAATGATCCACCGAGCAGCCATTGAATCGCTTGCGCCACCGAATCTAGGATTCAAGTGGCGTTGGGTTGTCCTCGTCATTGTGAGTGTCACCATGGTTTTGGATTGAATTTGGTGTGAAAATTTGTAGTTTGGATCGAAATGGGTCAGACACCGAAATCGCGCAGATTCCATTAAGGGTTCCAGAAATCGATTTTAGGGTTCAAGACAACGATCAAAAATCGTGACTTATCGCGAAATCATGACTATATTCCGCTTTAGGATTCAAGAAACCGAAGTTTACGATTGAATATGGTGTGGAAATTTGTGGGTTCGACGGAAATCGACTGTCTCCCTTTGGTTCAAGAAATCGATTTTGCCCTAATGAATTTCGATTAAGCGAGGTGAATAGTTAGTGGGGCTTGTTTTGAGAAATTTCAAAATTTAAAAACTTTTGTTATTTCGATTCGGCCCAAATATGTTTTAATCTTTTCATTTTAACCCATTTTACGTGTTTAGTTAACCTTTTCATTTTAACCCATTTTACGTGTTTAGTTAGTGGGGCTTGTCGCCTTGACGTAATAAAATCTCGTCCAAATCTATGATCGCTTGCGATCCTCCGGGTATCGCTTAAACGATTCCTCGCTTTTACTCTAAGTCGCTTGCGATTTAGGATCGCTTAAGCTTATCTTCTTCCGAGGCGTAATAAAATCTCCTGCATCTATGATCGCTTGCGATCCTCTGCACGCTGCGATTCCTCGCTTTTTACTCTTAGTCGCTTAAGCATCTTCCTTGGCTGGCGTAATAAAATCAAAATCGCCAGATAGACGATCGCTTGCGATCCTCCGTACGCTTAAGTGATTCTTCGCTTTACACTTGGTCGCTTAAGCGATTTAAGATTGCTTAAGCGATCTCTTCTGAGGCAGAATAAAATCTGCCCAGATCTATGATCGCTTAAACGATCCTCTGGTATCGCTTAACCGATTCTTCGCTTTCACTCTTAGTCGCTTAAGCGATCATTTGAGAAAAAAATCTTGGTCGCTTAAGAGATATATGTGGTTGCTCATATATCGCTTAAGCGATCATGACAAAAAGAGAAGAATCATACATTTCTCTTGAATTATGTAATAATCTGTCATTTATAACTCATTTTCCTCCCAAATTCAAAAGAATAAGCAAGAAAATGAAGTCATTTATATCAATCTAATCCATCACAGATCAAAATATAAGAGACATCAATGTAATTGAAAGTTTAAACTTAAAATCATTCATAATAGTGCCAAAATAGAATAAATCCTAAGCCACTTTGACAAGTTTTGGAATTCGGTATAATCACTGTCTGAGATCATTCTTTGGTACCATGCCTTGCCAAGCCACCTTCTTTGATTGCAGTATGGCGCCACTTTGAGAAGTTTTCAAATTGGTATAATCACTGTCGAGATCATTTCATGGTACCATGGCTTGCCAACAACCTTGATTGCAAATGCCTCCTCCCGCCACCATTCCTTGATTGCAGATGCCTTGCCACAGCCTCTACTCGATAGCCCAAGCCGCTTGAGGAGTTCCTTCTCATTGTTTGCCAAAGAACTCCGCAAAATTATCCGCACACCTGCACCACGTAAGCTTTTCTAAATAAAACACAAAAAACAAAAAGTTTTTTCAGGCCAATTTGTTAAATGAAAAGTTGGGATGTCCGAGGGAGTAAAATTTTCTCTTCACGAACCCAAGTTATGGAGTGCAAGATTGAAAAGTTCACCGAGTTTGTCTATTTCGTAAAGCCGTGTATAAGCATGACACCCGCAAAGATCAGCACCACAACCCAAGTATCAACATCAACATCAACATCACATAAACTACAAAAATTAAAAGTACAAGTTCCAAACCTTTTGATTGGGTCAGGTCACTCAAAACGGATCTATTTCCCCATGGAAGCACTCAACAATCCAAATGCCTCCCAAAAGATGGTCATTGTTTTGTCATTCAATCCGTCCATCGGGCTGTTGGTCATGTCGAACTGAATAAATTTCAGGCATATGCCCCACAATCAACACTGCAATAGGAAGATGACATTAGCATTAGAATCAGCTTATAGAACAATTGTATTATGTAAGTTAGTTTTATACAAAATTTACCTTGACTCATTTGTTGGGACGGGAACGCGCTTGAGTGGCCACTTTCCCGTCAAAGCTTCATCACCGAGGTGCTCAAACATCCCGCCTCGCATAATAAACGTGGGAACAACACTGGACAAGGCTCCAACTCGGCCTCCAACCGCCTATCTCGACAAATTGTTGGGTTGCACAAGGATCTTTAGCAACCTCTCCTCTAAGAGCGACGATCGCTATCCAAAGGCATTTCCTTGACTAGGATGATGCAATAGACACTTTTAACCTTTGCCTAACTGTGGCTATATTTGGGCCTGTCCCCCATTACATACTGCATCATCCTGTCATCAAACTTAAAATCATTAGGGACGTAGTCCAAGTCTTATGTGCCCGATCGCTTGCTGGCTCCTTTTTGCTGCATGTACCAATGGCCTTTTTCAATAAATTGCGATATGTCGATAGCAGTGTTTGGCCAAAGGCCACATCGGTGATGGCACAATCGGGATACAGTAGATCACCATTGCTGGTTTGTCACAGCCTCATCAGTGCCAATACCTCATCGATGTGCTGCATCAAATAAAAACAACATGATAAGTATATAATACCTCATGGAAAACATAAACAAAAATAAGGAAAATTAAGCGAAAATAACTCAACCGAGTCGTGAAGCCACCGCCCTTATCGCAAAATCTTTTCAAACCAATCCCGAGAATAATCCCCGGTCTTACACTTTACAAGGGCATCACTTCCGGATTCATTGTAATAGGCATGGAATGGTTTTTTCTTTTCCTCCTCTATTGGCCTATACAAATCGACAGTGGACTCCATTTTTGCTTGCCCGTTTCCTCCCCCTTCCTCCATTTGTACATCCCCCGCTTCCTTCGCCTCCCGCCTCAACCTCCTCCATTATAATCGCCCCACTTCCTCCGTAAACCTCTTTAACCCCCTCAATTTTGGCTTCTTCCTCAATTTGTTTCTTTGTTTTCCTCTTAATTCCACGTGTTAGTACTGTAAGGCGATTTCACAAACCTCCGCTTCTTTCGACTCTCTTTTCAAAACCCAGTTGCACTTTTAACCGCCTTCAATACTCCACCAACTTCCTCCCGCACCCTACCAACTTCCTCCTCCACCCTAACAACTTTCTCTCGCCACCTTATCCATTTTCTCCTCCACCATTTTCAACTGCTCTTCCATCTTATCAAACAAACTCTTTATGAGGTCAACCATCTCACTCTCCCGACCTCCCTCCCTCCTCCTCCCTCCCATCGATTGCGGCTTCATCCTCCTCGGGCCAACCACATTCTCAAGCAAAGGGCCCTACAACCGCCCTCACATGTGTGACCCTTATAGGTCCCAAGATTAGGCGGTCTATCCCTTCATCCATTTGATCCTCCAAGGCTCGGAAAGATGTGACATAAGTGTTGTTGCGCTTCACCCCCAGTAGCGGTGAGGAAGGGACGGACAACCCCCTACAATAAGAAACAAAATCAATCAGATTTAAGCGACATTTTAAAGCAAGTACATGTTCAAAAGCTTAATCCTTTAATCTTACCCGAGCTGATTGAATTTCAATCTCTATTTGCTCATAATCCGAATGGGTACACTTCTGGTCATGCCACTGCAACATCCTAAGAAATGTCTGTTGCACAACCGAAGCCCTAATCCTCCCCCCTGCCTTAGCCATGACAGGAATGGCCTCATACATCCAAGCCTACATTGTAAAAAAACAACATATCATAATTCAAACACATATATTAAAAAAAATATAACAAAAAACTATTAATATTTACTTTCATTGCCCATGGGAAGCCAAACAAATTGTACGTCGCCGGTCTATTCTTCTCGGCCCATTGGGAGTGCTTTAACCCCAGGTCTTTTGCTTGCAGGGACTCCATGGTTCGCTTAAATGATACTCGTCCCCACGGATAAGCATTAAAGAAGTTCAAGTTGCTTATAAACTTCACCCAATCAATATCAACGGCTTTTGTTGAGTCACTAGCCATTAGGATCGAATGTAAGAACAATACCAAGCACGCTTGAACGCCTCTCAATCGTTAAACTCACCATCTTTTAACCTATCCTCTAATTCCTGTGCCTTAATAGACTTGTTTCCCGCCAAAACCTTGTTAGCCAACCTTTTGGCTCTTGTACTGTCCGTTATTCTTTTTTCCTCAACCTCACCTGGCAATTCCCCACATCTTAAGCCACTCACTAACGCATATTCCATCATCCCAAACGCATCGGCTTTCCATCCACCATGAACCACATTTCGTGCTTTTTGTTGCTTTTTATTGAGTGCAAAGAACATATAATGCACTCCCACCCCTAATGTCTTTTTTCCATTTTGTGTCCACATCCCAAAAATGATCAAACAAGTTTCTTTGAATCTCCTTTCACCATTCCTCACTGTCCCTAAAATCCCCGTTATTCTCGTTAAAACATCCCAACTTGACTTCACTGTCACCCTCACAGGGAAGTATGATACTGTATCGCTTACAACCTCCAATCCGTACTCTCTATAATTTACGCTCCGAAAAATCTGCACAATCGATATAAATAAAATATCAGCAAAAAAATTAAACCAAATCAAATATAAACAAAATACGCTCCGGAAGAATCGCTTAAGCGATGGGCAGATGATTCTGCCTCATACAAGATCTCTTAAGCGATCGGAAATCGCTTAAGAGTAAAAGCGACGAATCGCTTAAGCGATTCGTCAATTTTACTCTTGGTCGCTTAAGCGATCTCTTCCGAGGCAGAATCAACATCTGCCCAGATCTAAGATCGCTTAAGCGATTCGACACTTTTACTCTTAAGCGATCTGAAATCGCTTAAGCGATTATAGATCGGGCAGATTTGGTTCGCTTAAGAGATCGCTTGCAATCCTTAAATCGCTTGCGACTAAGAGTAAAAGCGATTCATCACTTTTACTCTTGGTCGCTTAAGCGATTACAGATCGCTTAAGAGATCTTGTACGAGGCAGAATCAACATCTGCCAGATCTAAGATCGCTTAAGCGATTCATCGCTTTTACTCTTAAGCAATCCTAAATGGCTTAAGCGATCAAGAGTAAAAGCCATCAATCGCTTAAGCGATATAAAGGATCGCTTAAGCGATCTTAGATCTCGACAAGTACAAATACCTTTTCTTCTGGCGGCCTCCTCCTCGTCCGAACTCTCGCCGACTCCTCTTCTCCCGGCCTCCCGAATTTTGCCTCGGCCTCCTTCCTTCCTTCGTAACCGTTTTGCTCCTGTTCTCTCTCTTGTTGTGCCGCCGTTGTCTCCGCTGTTGGAACACCTTCACTGATCGGAGGATCCACCAGAGTAGCTATGAATCATGCGCTGCAATGGACTCTACGATTCAAGAGGCGTTGGGTTTTCCTCCTCATTGTGAATGTCAGCCATGGTTTTAAGAAAGGAAGAAGCTTTAAGATTGAATTTGGGTGTGAAAATTTGCTGGAATATGGACTGTTATCACCAGAAATTGCACAGAATGTGTTTAGGGATTGAGGATATCAATTTATGCCTAAATTGGTTTCGATTAAGCGATTTGAATGGGTGGGGCTCTTTTTCAAATTTTAAATTTTAAAAACTTTTATTAATTATATTTTATCCTTATATGTTTTAATCTTTTCATTTTAATCAATTTTACATATTTAATGGATCCTAATTATGCCACGTTAGCTTCTCTAAATTAAAAAATAATGAAAAACAGTTTAAGGCCATTTTCTTAAATCCAAACTTGGATGGCCGGTCAGCTAAATTTTCTCATCCTATCATAACAAACTCTGCTCAACAGTCAAAACCCTAAACCCTTCTGCTTCCTCTAACGGCAGCCATGGCGAAAACGGACACCAAAACCAGCAATAAGAAGTCGAAAAAGAAGAAGAATGCCGGCCCAAAAACAGTGGCCATGAAGAACAAAGCATCGAACGCCAAAAATCCATTTGAAACCATTTGGTCTCGACGCAAATTCGACATCCTTGGTAAGAAGCGAAAGGGTGAAGAGGTTCGTATCGGTCTCTCTCGGTCTCTTGCCATCCAGAAGAGGACAAAGACGTTGCTCAAAGAGTACGAACAGAGTGGCAAGTCATCCGTGTTTGTGGATAAACGAATTGGTGAGCGAAACGATGAGTTGGGAGAGTTTGATAAGGCCATTATGCGGTCTCAGCGCCAGCGTCAGGTTTGTTAACTAAGCGTTGTATAATCTTATTTTGGAGTGTAGAAACCTTTGCAGAGAAGTTTATTTTTTATTTTTGTATTTGATAGTTGAAATTGAGCAAGAAGAACAAGTACAACTTATCTGATGAAGAAGAGGATGAGCTTGAAATTTCTGGGTTTGGGCCATTTTCAGAAAGAGATGATTTTGAGGATGAAATGATATCTGATGATGATAACGATGATGATGGTGATGGTGAAAACAAGAGTATGTTTTGCTTTATTTTGTTAAGATACTATGCTTTTTGTTTAAATGAAGCTGCCGGCGTCAGGTTTATAATGATTTTGTTTCTAGTTTCAGTTTTAGGCTATCTATATACTCTTCATGGAAGACTAGTATTGAGTCGCCATTTTGAGAAGGAATGTCAGTTAAATAGCGAGAAATATTTGTGAAAAAGAGGGAGCTGAACGTTATTGAGCTCTGATCTTCCTTGGTGCTTGTGTGTTGTCAGGCCATGATGTTCTATAATTCCTCAATTTAGCTTTATAATTGCTTTTAATTTTGTCTTAATGGTTCCGTTGTATATCTAGTGCTGTGTTCTGTTTCTGAATTTTTTGGACCTATCGTGTTGGAAGTAGTAGTTAATGTTGATAATTAGATTGCACTATGACACTATCCATAAAAATAATAGTCTAACATGTATTTTCTGAAACCCTCTATATCTTTCTAACATGTCTTTAACTTATTTCTTTTCTTCGTTTGCCTTCATTTTACTTAAATTCAAATAGTGATCACATGTGGTGAGTTTGTTTAGTTGATATACTGACGCTATTTTTTTCTGTAGATGTTATAAAATTTTTAACAGCTTAATTGTCAGTGGCTTTAGTGCTCATAATTTTTTCCTTGATTACTTGGTTGCCCTTTTATTTTAGCAATCAACATTGTATTGTTAGTTTCTGTGATTGCCAATTGCTTATCATTTGATTCCAGTCAACTTGAGATTTGATCAATAGTATTGATTATCTCTCTTTTTTTTTTTTTTTTTTTTTTCCAGAGAGTTCAAATGTCTTAAAGCAACTTAATTCTCATAATAATACACATGACCCAGTCGAAAGGGATTTAATGGAAGGAGAGGAAAATGTAAGTTTTTTTTTCCTCTTTTAATTTTTATATCTCATATCTGCTTCATTTATACACTTATAAGATCATTTTCAATCATGCTCTCTTTCTCTTCAATTTTTGATTGGGTGGTATATGAACCTTAACATTGATACAAAGAGATGATATTTTTGTTGCAGAAGCATAAAAGCAAGAAGGAAATCATGGAGGAGGTTATTTTAAAGAGCAAATATTTCAAGGTGGTGATACAATTTATGTTATGAATTCTGGCTTATTGGTTCTTGATCTTCTGTAGATCTTTTGTTGTTTATTTCTCTTTTTCTTCGTAACAGGCACAAAAAGCAAAACATAAGGAAGAAAATGAACAGTTGATGGAAGAATTGGATAAAAATTTCTCGTCTTTAGTGCAATCTCAAGTGCTATGGTCAATGACTGAACCTAGTAAGATGAATGCTTTGAAGGCTCTGGTCAGTAAGGACATTCCTAATGAACATGTGAAGTTGGATGGTAAAAAAATAGACACTTTAAATCAGGTATACTTTCATACGGTTCTAGGTTATTCAAACATTTTGAATGTTGTAATTTTATTTACTAATTACTGAATTTGCTGCTAATTTTATTTCCAATCTTCCAATGCTCTGGATGTTGTTCCTTTCTAAATCTCCTTGGCATGTCATGTACTTTTCTGATTGTTGAACTATCATCGTAAGACCTTTATGCATACATCCTGAAATTGAAAAGAGAAGGAAGTGTTTTGTACCCTTGTTACCCAGGTCCTAAAGCTTTCTTTTTTTCTGATATAAAGCTGTAGCTTTGGCTCTTGATATCTGTTTGCTGTTATTGGCAGGAACAACCTGATTCTTATGACAAACTTGTGAAAGAGATGGCATTGGACATGCGTGCACGACCTTCAGACAGGACAAAGACAGATGAAGAAATTGCCCAAGAGGAGAGAGAACGACTGGAGCGATTGGAGGTAAGTTGCATGGCTCTCAACTGTATGTGCACACTCATTCTTGCATGTTGATCTTACTTGCATTCTTGCCCATTGTTTATACTCTTTCATTCTTAATTTTTGGTTCCCTGGTAGATCAATTGCACCTCCTTCTCCAATTAATATTTGATATGCAAAGTATGCTATTATAGAAGTTTACAGTATTGAAAAATAATCTTAATTCTTGATGGTGAAATATTAAATTTGAAATAAGTAGCCTGCAACTTCAAGCAAAGTGGAATCTATGTAAGCTTGTGATTGCCAAACAATTGGACTAGACCCTCATCTCCACTGATTCCAAGTGATATGGACCTAGATCATGTAAGTTACATATAGCATTGCTTGGTTGCCAGTTGTGTTTTAGCGCATTGTATAAGTCTACAAAGGTTTTCTAATATCAGCATATCAACTTAGAAAAACGAAGATAGAGATAAAAAAACTTTACAAGCAATGTTTCCTTTGTTTTCTTCAACAAGTATATTATTAGTCTTTGGGTTGATGTGCTGGCTTTCTGTGATATGAGCATGTCTGTGCTATCAAAATTAGTTCAACCATGTTTTTATACAAATGACCACAATCATTTTCATGTCCAGTGTCATAAAATTAACTAGCTCCACAACCCTTAAAGTGAAGATCTAGCACCATGCAATACTTTTGAAAGCCATCTTAGAGAAGATTAAACAACTAATTAAGTAGAGGTTTCAAAAATTAGAAATTCAAATAGTTAAATAGCTGTTAGGTTGGCTTTTTGATAAGATGACAATTATGGATGCTTTAATTTCCTAAGTTTCTAGATCTTGTATCGGAGAAAAAATCTTTCATTAATGTCAATCATAGCCATCTTCAAAATTTATTAAATCCCTGGTGGTTTTAAATCCCACTCTGTTAGTTATGCAGCAAAATGTTAAGATTGTGAGAATTATTTAAAGGACATTTATTTGGAAATGAAAGATAGTAAAATGAGAAATTAAAAAAGAAAGAGAATGAGAAGAACTGAAGATGTATGCATGAGCAAGATGAGGTGCTGATGGGTAGTAAAGAGAGAAAAGAAAAAAAGTGGCGAAGTCGAGGTAATAGAGGAGAGTGATATGTGAGAGGTGAAAGAATATGTACAATGCATTAAAAATTATTTGAAGTGTGCAGTGCCTCCATGCATGATGTTGGCTGGAAGACACAAAATGTACTTTTCCAGCAACCTTTTCATTTCTTTAAATGTTAACAACATACAAAGATGCTTAACCATGTTAGTGGTCCTATAAATTGCAGAAAGCAGAATAATGACCTGTGCATTATGTACATGTGGCTAGATTTTAAGATTGTGAATTACTTTTGTTTTTAATCATCTTTTATCTACCATCATGTTTAAAACAATATAACTTGTTCATCAATTATCTTTAAACATTCACTGCTTGGTTTAATGGTAATATGTTTTATTTGAAGAATGAACCGAAATATTCTAGTTAAGATGTTGTGATTAATATTAAGTATTAGGATTCTTTTCTTTACAGAGATATGAAATTTTAGTATTTTGAAAATTGAAAAAAATTATCTCAATTTTTACTACATTACTTTTCCATAACTTAGTGACTTCACAATTTCAGGAAGAGCGTCGGAAGAGGATGCTTGCAACTGATGACACTAGTGATGAAGACAATGAAGCTGATGAGAAACTGTCTGCCCAGAGGCCTAAATCAATGTCCGGGGATGATCTTGGTGATTCTTTCGCTTGATGAAGAGCCTAAGGCTAAAAGGGGCTGGGTAGATGAGGTTCTTGAAAGAAAGGATACGACTGAGAGTGAAGATGATGATTCCTCTGAGGATTCAGATGATGCTGAGTCTGATGGTGTTGATGAAGAATTCAATGAAGATAGTGATGCAAGTGAAAAGACTCTAACTTTGAAGGACTGGGAACAAAGTGATGATGATGATCTTGAAAGAGATTTGGAGGAGGAAGAAGAGGAAGAACTAGAGTTAGATGAGGATAATGATGACAGTGATGATGATGAGGAGGGGATGGAGCCAAGAGGCAAGAAAAAGTCAAGGGGCAACGCTCATGGGGAAATTAGGAAAAGTGATAAGGAATCTCTAGATATAAAGAAAATGAAAGTGAATCATACTAAACTTTCAGGTCAACCAGATATTCCTTATATAATTGAAGCTCCAAAGAGCTTGGATGAATTTTGTGCATTACTGGATAATTGTTCTAATGCTGACAAGATTTTGGTTATCAATCGAATTCGGGCAAGCAATGCAATTAAATTGGCTGCAGAAAATCGGAAGAAAATGCAGGTATTCAAGTTTTTGCAGCTTTCTGTGTGCTCTCTCCCCTCCCCTCTCCCTTTGTGTGTGCATGTGTGTGCATTATCTTATTTGTGTTCTTGTTTCTTCCTATTTAGCTGTGAGTGGACTTGGTTGAATTTCTTAAACTTAATGCCCTGGTTTCTTATAGTTGGTTTTCAAGTTCATAGAGCAGAAAACCCATTAACCCATTGCTGGTCCATTAAGATAGATGATATGGTACGTACATGATTAAGGTTGTAGTCATGAAATCTGTATGATTTTGTTTTTTATTTTTTAAATAATCAGTTAAATTATCACAGCAAGGGATGCACATCAAGACTAGTAAATGTCATCCATATGGTTTTGTCGTAGTGGTTTAATTATATCTTTGAAATACATGCTTTACCATTTTGAGTGCTCAAAAACTTAAGAAGGTAGTCAGTGACTTGAAATTGGTCTGGGATGTTGGATAACAAGCAATGGATTATTGAGAAATATGTAAATTTTTCCTCCATGCAGTAGAGAGCTGAATATTATTCTTGCATACTATGAGTTTTTTTTTCCTGGTACTTATATCATGAGGGTTCTGATATGATGCCGTCAGAATATCTGCTTTTGCCTTCGTCATTATGACTAAACTTTAAGTAACATATTTGCCCATTTCCAGGTATTTTATGGTGTGCTATTGCAGTACTTTGCTGTATTGCCAAACAAAAAACCCCTCAATTTCGAGTTGCTAAATTTGCTGGTCAAGCCACTGATGGAGATGAGTGTAGAAATCCCATACTTTGCTGCAATATGTGCTCGTCAGCGAATCTTACGGACTCGAACACAATTTTGTGATGCTATCAAAAACCCAGGTTTGTGATAAAATAACCGAGGAATGTCACTCCTATTAATTATATTACGCCAACTTGGTCTTATTTTGGCTTTTAACCAATTACATTTACTATCTGCAGAAAATAGCTGTTGGCCTTCTTTGAAAACATTAATTCTTTTTGAGGCTGTGGTCCATGATTTTCCCATGTTCTGACTTCCGTCATGTTGTAATGACTCCAGCAATATTATTGATGTGTGAATATCTCATGCGTTGTCCTATTGTGTCAGGCCGGGATATCGCTGTTGGTTCGTTCTTATGTTCCATGATTCTCAATGTATGTATGCCCTCTAATACACTTTTTTTTTTATCATTAGATAGTAAGATTAAATGCAAAGGGCTTTAACGAATTGCAGGAGCATGGTCTGTTCCATCAGCTATCCATACACTTCACTTGCATGTTTTAACCTGTGGTTGCTGATGGAAGGTGCTCGAGGGCTTCTTTGGCCATTATCACATGCCGATTAGTTTTTTAGGACTTGTTATCACGCCCCTGCTTATCTCAGTGCTATATCTGTTTATGTACCTTTGTCACTTCCAAGCATGCTGCAGTTCTGATGTTCAATGGTTGCCATTGATATTAGCAGCAGTTACCTTAGTTTTGATTTTCTCTTTTAAATATTTGATTTAATATATTCAATTGATACGATTCTTATTGGACATATTTCTTAGTACTCTTTTTCATCAAGAATTTTTCTTGCTGGGTTTTATATGATAAACAATATTGCAGGTTAGTAGACAATCTAAGAAGTTCTGCCCGGAGGTGATAATATTTCTCCGAACTGTGCTGATGGCAGCTACTGACAGAAAACAAACATCACATCAGGAGTCTGAGGTATACGACTAATTTATAATACTATCAGACATCTTGTCACGCTTCTATATATATGATTGAAATAACTGTTTTCCTCTTTTCGTGGCAGTTTTATCATCTTATGGATCTAAAAGCTCTCAGGCCCCTGCTGTGTATAAGGGATTGTGTAGATGATGTTAGTCCTATGAATTTCCTCATAATAATGGACATGCCGGAGGACTCTTCTTTTTTCAGCTCTGACAACTTTAGGTTAGTAATACTTGGTACATTTTTCATAATATGTATTTGAATATATATGAGGCTTTGTCCACACATTATGGCCCTTCTTCCATCTTTTTTTTTGAATATCCAGTTTATTGTAAATTTTGATGGTTAAACCTTCATAAAAGTTCCTTCTTTGAGTGGTTATATGGGCATTAGAATTGAAGATTCCTATCATTTGACTTTTCTTCCGGAAGTTTGTGCACTAGATGTTTGCTACATTTAGGTTTTATCTGACTAGCATGAGTATGATGATCTAGATGTAGATTTAATACAAGTTGCAAGGATACTCCATAACTTTCTATATTCCACTTATGTACTGATAAAATAATATATTTTCCATATAGGGCTAGTGTGTTGTTGACTGTGATTGAAACCCTTCGAGGATTTGTCGACGTTTATGAAGGATTGAGTTCCTTTCCGGAAATCTTCTTGCCAATTGCTATATTGTTACATGAAGTAGCACAAGTAGATAACATGCCGTCTACATTGCAAGAAAAAATTGAGGATGTTTCTCTACTTATTAAGAAAAAGGCTGATGAACATAGCATGTTGCGGCGACCATTGCAAATGCGGAAGAAGAAGCCAGTGCCCATCAAATTACTAAATCCGAAATTTGAGGAGAAGTAATTCAGCCTTTCCCTACTCACTTTATCTCTTTCTCAATACCTTAAAATTAATTATGTTGGATTTTGCTTCTTAGATTGGGTTGGGATTAATCATCTAACGATTTCATGGTTATGCAGCTTTGTTAAGGGCAGAGATTATGATCCAGATCGTGAACGGGTTGAGACAAGAAAGTTGAAAAAACTTGTTAAACGGGAAGCTAAAGGTGCGGCTCGTGAATTGCGTAAAGACAATTATTTCTTATCTCAGGTAAAGGAAAGAGAGAAGGCAAAGTTGGAGGAAGAAAGAAATGAGAAGTATGGAAAGGCAAGAGCCTTTCTCCAAGAACAAGAACATGCTTTCAAATCTGGGCAATTGGGTAGAGGCAGGAAGAGAAGGAAATGAAGGTCTCATCTGTAGTTTGTATTGCTTGCGTGCTCCTCTCTTAGCATTTTTTCCTGAATTGTCAGTTGATTTTGGGATATATTGTATTATTGATTCACTTGCCTGGGTATATTTTGAGGCTGCCATTGTACTCAAAGTAGAGTACTTGAGGCTAGCTAAGCTGTATAGAAAGTGAGGTTTTTTGCTGCTTGTATTTTGATTCTCCTTTGCAGTGACCTAGAGTCATATAAAAGTTATAGCCATAGTTTTAAAAATTTAATTACTCGGCCTGGAGATGTTTTCCAATTTCCAGTTTGTTTAGCAAGCATCAACATGCTAATAAGTCAGAGAAACCACGTCTTGGCACTTGGCAGTGTTGTGAATCTTGTTTCTGCCACAAGGTGTTTCCCAGGTGATGTAAGACTTTCTAGTTTCTAGTCCATTACGAATGAATATAATTGATAAAATTTGGATTTATTATACAAATAATCCTTTTTAAGTGCAAACAATACTCGATCAAATATGAACTACCAAATGTACATTTTGAATAGAGTTTCTATTTTGACGTGCCTAATATGTCCTCTATCATTGTATACTTTCATTTGATATTTCTCTACAACTGAGAAGAACATAAGAGTAATGTTAACTTTATTCACTTCTCTTATTCACTTTTGTAAATATATAGTATAATATAAGTATTATATGTATAGTATGGATATTATATATTATTTTAATAAAAGTGAGTAAAAAAAAATGAGTAAGAGAAATGAGTAAGGATAACATATGTTATTTTAATAAAAGTGAGTAAAGAAAAGTGATGAGGATAACATTTTTCAGAACATAACCACGAACAATACAAAAATCTTACTGCTGTATACTAAATAAATCACCTAGGGGTACTTGAGAGTTGAGACATGAATACAAAGCAGCCATGAGTCAACGTCCAATTGTGACCATGATCTCAGAGAACTCAACCCCTGGTGTCTGATCAGAATTACCCATGCCAATGCATGGATGGCCATCAATCTTAAGAGAAGAATAAGAAGTCGTCCCGTTGTTATTCTCTGCACAAATCCTGTCTTCAACGGCAGCCTCTTGCTGCCGCAAAGCCATCTCCAAATTCCACAAAACATCTCCCATATTCGGCCTGTCGCATCCTTTATCTGCTAAGCACTTCTTCGCGATATCTGTGAATGTCTTGAAACATCCCGCTTCAATCTTATCCCTCAGATATGGGTCAATGATGGTTTCCAGTGTGCCAAGTTGATAACAGCTTAAAGCCCACTCCCCCAAATTCACCTTCTCATGCTCCGTCTCCTCAATGTCAACTATGGGTAAAACAGCGGGTCTAGCACATAGCACCTCAAAAAGTACCACCCCAAATGAGTACACATCCGATTTCTCAGTCAATTTTCGCCGCCGGTAATATTCTGGATCCAAGTATCCAAACGTACCCTTCACAGCGGTGCTGACATGCGTGTTTGATTGGGTGAGCATGTTGGGACCAATTTTTGACAAACCAAAATCTGAAACCTTTGACACCCAATTCCTGTCTAGCAATATATTGGTGCTTTTAACGTCTCGGTGAATTATTGAGTGTTTTGCACCCGTGTGAAGGTAGTGCAATCCTCTAGCTGCGCCAATGCAAATTTTCAGCCTCCGCTTCCACTCGAGTGGAGGTTTTTTGGTATTGTAGAGCTGATGGCGTAGTGTTCCCCGGGCCATATAATCATAAACTAGAATCATTTCCTTGTTTTCCATGCAATAGCCAATCAAAGAAACAAGGTGGCCGTGTTGGAGGTTGGACAGCATGGAGATTTCAGTTTTGAACTCGTTTAGACCTTGGTTTGAACATGGATTAGCACGTTTTATAGCTACAGTGGTGGTGCCACCGTCGATGTAACCCTTATACACATTACCAAATCCACCGGAACCGATTACTAAACTGTCAGAAAAGTTGTGGGTGGCTGACTTTATCTCAGGGAGAGAAAAGTGACGGAAGTGATCGGATTGCCGCTGCTTGAATGTTTTTCTTCGACATATAGATCTGAGAGAACAACGGGATATGTAGAAAAAATGAACATAACAAATAATGCACAATACGGCTACAACAGTGGCAATATCAAAGACAACTTCTAATATCATTCTAGGAGGATTCTTAGCCGAGCTGAGAGACATCCTTCTTGCTCTGAATGAAATGGATCCTGCAAAATTGTAGCTAGCATCTGGCAATTTGAAGATCTCTAGTCCATTTAGGATTGCTTGATTGCATGAGGTACCGTTTTCTGTGTTACTTTGTAAAGACAGCAGCAGGTTATCCATGCCTTGTTCTGATAAATTCACCACATAGTCTCGAAAAACCGGAACATCAGCACCACCGCTCCACTTGATTACATCTGCACCATCCTGCGCAATCTGATCATTAATGTGGATGTGAAAAACCCTTTGATCTTGCTCGGTAATTTCTTTGCTGATTTCGCAGAAATGAAGCCTAAGCAGGTAATAGAACCCAGATTCCACTTGGAATGACCAGGTCAAATTATAGCCTCCTTTAATACTATAACCACTAGGAATCGTTGTCCTGGCGGAGGTGTAAACCTTCTTTGGCGCAATATAAGCCGGGACCTGTGAGCTGTACTTAATTTCAGCTTTTGATCTAAGGGTTTCTGTATCAATTCTAGAACTCATAAAGTAAATGTCGTCTCCTGACCAGGCA
The DNA here is from genome assembly GCA_026225825.1 of Pistacia integerrima. Lineage (NCBI taxonomy): Eukaryota > Viridiplantae > Streptophyta > Magnoliopsida > Sapindales > Anacardiaceae > Pistacia > Pistacia integerrima. The sequence goes on along the minus strand of CM047741.1, from coordinate 22,378,429 downwards.
CGAAACATATCATGGTCATGCTCTGCAGAGATGGGAGGTCCACCTACATTCAGCCGATACATCGTCTCTAGAGCCATAGACTTTCCTCTGTAAGAACTGTTAGAATGTCCAATGAAGGAAAGTGTTTCATTATCTCGCATGTAAAGATCTGGAGGCACTGGAACAACTTCAATCTTGTTCAAAAAAGCATAGGCACCTGGAATATTTTTTTGCAGGAATGAATGTAATATTTAGTATATGGCTGTTTACGTAAAGGCAGAATTCTTTGGTAACGTATTCGATATCTGAAGCATCTGTTGGATAAGATGATTCAGAAGTTCTTAAAAGAGTGTAGTGGCCAATGCTCACCGAGAATAATGCTTTAGATATATTTAAGCCTGCATATGAGGTTGGATAAAAATGAAGTCGAATGATCTTGGACCCAGGAAAGACATTAAATTTGTGAATGAATTCATTTTGAAAGATGGCAGCAGAATCTTTCGGAAATTCAGGTCTGCCTGGGTCTTGGGTGGAGGCTCTAATCCCATGAGCAGATTTGAATTCAAATTTGTTGTCAGGGCTCCATGTTTGGACTTCATATGGTAGAGCAGTTGCCAAAGAATCTGCAGAGATAAGGTCGAATAGATATGTTTGGTACAAAACGCTGAAGGACATAAATAGAAACAAAGATGGCTTTCCATTCATGATTTTCTTTTTAATGGACGCTAAAAAGATGGTGATTCTCATTGGATTAAAAAGAGAGGAGAGCAGGAGAAGAAATTAAAAGTTAATTCCTGTACTAAAAACTCAGGGAAGGCGCTATTTGATGAGCCAAATATTCTACTCTTTTGAACAGTTGCGAAAGATATGAAAGTCATTGGGATTTATTACGTTGGACTAAAATCCTGGGTTCTGACCACAAGTGTGTTGATCAGCTTCTCATGAGTGACATTTCAAGTCATCGTATTTATTATATTAAAACCTTGTGACCAGTTTTCAAAGTTTAAGTTTGAATGGTCCAAACCCGTATTGGACTTAACGTGGTCCAATAGTATGTGTGACGAACCAGGGGTTTGGTCCAATCCTGATTGAGCTCACACTTAAAATACCATATAAATTGCCCACTCTATGAGTTGAGCCACCCACGAGTTAACTTGAACTGGATTGGCCCATTCATCTAAAGTAGTCCATAACAAGGATCAAAATCCTAGTCAAATTCTTCTTCTAACAAGATCCCATATCTCATCCAAAGAGAAAAGCCCGAGAAAGGTAAAAAATCTAATCTCTTTCTAAAAGGAGAACTCACCTACTAAGTAGGACTTAAAGTCTTATTAGGATTCGGACCCCTCGGATTCACTTTATAAACATGGGCTGACCCTCTCATTGGGCATTCAAAAATCACTCCTAAGCTTTAGTATTCTTATCTCCAAACTCTTTGCATACTCTGACGACCTCCCTACGTCACTAAAGCTCCCTTTCAACCGCAAGGACACCTTTCGCAAGTCCATCAAGATTGTCACCGCCACATAACAAGATCTTTCCTTTTTTGAGTTTAATTGTAAATTTTATCGTTTACAATTTGACGCCCACCGTGGGGCCCTGACAATTTTTCGATTCAAAACGACTTGCCGAAGCTGCTCCTCCTCCCCATTCGGCTATCATGACTAACAACATGGAGACTCATGTCACTGGCGACACAGACAGCTCTCACCGCATTGGGCGGAGGAAAGCAACAACAAATATCGTGCTTTGGAGGCTTAGAATGCCGCCATCCACGCGAGAACCAAGCACTCCGAGATAAGATAACACAATTTTATTCTTCAGATTAGTCTCTTAGCCAAAATCATGCATTTTCCTCTCGGCATCCCATTCAACCCAGATACCTCTTCCCGACCTCGGATAATGGAGTTACCGTTGACTATCATACCACGGCCCTAGCAACAACCATACCACTGGTCGAGTCGAACCGATCAGCCAGTATTCCACCCATCACCCACTCGGCCTTCGAGACACTTACACAAGCCACCTTACCCAACCTGCTGAATACCACCTTTGCCCATCAAACAAATCCCATGAACCTAGAGACTGACTTAACCTAGCAAGGCTTCCTACACAGCTCGACGATACATGTCAATCCTAGAGTGTTTCCCTAATTCCTAAACAACCTATACACACCTGTAACCATACCCCTTGAACAACCTTAACCAAACAATAACCGAGATGGAAGCAATGATCCAAACAGATCCCAAGCATGCCAAAGACCCCCTATAAAAAGAGTCAACTCCAAATCTATGCCGAGTCACCATTCATAGATGCCATTGCTCTCACAGACATGCTCTGCAAATTCACCTTTTCCAACATGAAGCTGTATGATAGAACCACCGACCCAGATGACCATATAGCTTCCTACAAACAAAGAATGTTCACCGCCGCCATACCAAGAGATCTCTATGAGGCGTGCATGTGTAAGAGCTTTGGCTTCAATCTAGTAGGACCAACACCTGCTGGTACACCAACTTTCTCAACCACTCCATTGCTTCATTCGCTCAACTCATGGACACCTTCGTGGAGCAATTTGCTAGCAACGAAAAACTAGAGAAATTATCTGGTGACCTTTATCGGATCTAGCAGCACCACAATGAGCCCTTTCGAGACTATGTGGGACGTTTTAACTGTGATAAGGTCTCAATCCCTTATTGCAACCAAGAGACCGCAGTTGATGCTTTCAAGGAGGGTATCCTCCCTGCATTTTCGGAGAGTTATACAAGGAACTAACCAAGTTTAACTGCAACACCATGGATGATGTGTTAGCCCGTGCTTTGATCGAGATAAGGTGGGAGGAAGATGAAGTTCATAGAGCCAAGAAAAATGCCTATGATTATCGCTGCTTTCGGCGCTCTGATAGACGCCGTGACACAAGACTAGCAGAACCCTATCTAGTAAGAAGAGTTTTTGTACAAAACAATAGACGCCAATTAGAGCGCCTTCCGACTCGGCTCAGCTCGGCACGACGAGTCAATGTCCAACACACCACCCAAGTATAAGTTGCCCGACTACAACCTCAACATCAAGCCGATGAAAGTAGTAGCTGTGATGAAGGAAATGGGAAACGTGGTTAGATGGCCGGCCAAATTGAAACATCTTGGAGCAAAGCGGGACACCACCAAATGGTGTGAATTTCATGGAGACCATAGCCATAATACTGTTGACATATTGCACTTCGCCTTGAGGTAGCCAAGATGCTAAAAAGGGGACATCTCCATGAATTTCTGACAGACAAAGGGAAGAGCACAGTGACAAACAGAGACTGCCAAATCACTCCCCCACCAAAAACCCCTCCAACTGACGGAATGTGTGGTGTTATCTCGCATTTAATTAGAAGTAAGTGGGGTAAGCTATTCATCAAAGAAAACGCCATGCCCCTTGGCCACAACTCGACCTGCCCATACTTCCAACATTCAAGGCCAACACTACAAAAAGTCACCAACCCTCGACCATAGAGTTCGTGGGATAACAAGGTAGTAACACTTCGATTCCCACCATGACGCACTCGTGATTACCCTCTAGAAGTAAGTGGGGTAAGGTACTCATCAAAGAAAACGCCATGCTCGAGCCGCAGCCTAACCCACGCTTCCCAACATTCAAGGCCGACACTACAAAAAGTCACCAACCTAACCATAGAGTTCATGGATAATGAGGTAGCAACACTTCAATCCTCACCACGATGCACTCGTGATTACCCTCTAGATTGCCAACATCATTATCAAGAGAATCTTAATAGACCCCAACTCCTTAGCAACATTATGTTCCTTGAAGCATTCAAGGTGATGGGATTGGATGAGTCTAGCATCAATTGTCGCCCAACTCTCCTCATAGGATTCAACTCGGAACAAAAGTAGACAATTGAAGAGATTGTCCTACTAGTCTACGCTGAAGGGATCAACCATCAGACCACCTTCATGATATTAGATGCCTCCTCCCCTTACAACGTGATCCTTGGTCGACTGTGGATCCATGGCATGCGGGCTATTCCCTCAACTTTCACCAGACTATCAGGTTCCCCACCATGGTGCATCAAAGAGATAAAGAGATCAAAAAGCCTCTAAAGATTGTTACCATAATGCCTTCAAGACAAATCGTGGCACCATGTAGCAATTACAGACTCTTCAAGCTGGAAGAGTAGAGCTAGACCAACCAACTATGGAGGAGTTGGATGAGGTCCAAATTCACCCAGATTTTCTGAACCGGAAGACACAAGTTGGAGCCTAGCTTTCACATGATATTTGAAGAAGCTCGTCGATTTTCTAAAGGAGAACCAAGATTGCTTTGCTTGGTCTCACTCCAACATGACTAGGATCAACCCTAAGCTATTATGCACCGATTGAACGCCGAGTCAATCATGAAAGTGTCTTTATTTTGATGATAAAAAGACCCTTTGTGTAATTAAATTGAAGTTATATTGAGACAATTGAAGAAAATTTGAAATTATTAATGGAAAATCACATTTTAATTTTTCCTTACAATTTGTGCATGTTTGAAATGATTTTGAGATATTGTGAGTCGATATTAGGGTGTGATTTATTTATTAGGTCTGCATTTGTCTCATTTATTCTGTGTGGGGGTAAATTGTCATGTTTTTGGGGATTGATTTTGTCAGTCTTCATTCATGCAGGGATTGATCTGAAATTTGCCAGACATAGTATAAAACAACATGAATAGTTTCAGATCTAGGCAGTCACCTCCCACCAAACCCAAGCTCATCTCACCAGATTTCGATGACTCTCCGACTACCATTCATCTCCCCCTGCCGCCGGTTCACCTTCCACCATCACCCCCACTATGTTTTCTCCATTTTTCAGCGACGTTACACATTCCATCGCCATGCCTCTTCACATTCCGGTGATGTTTGAGCTTCTCCAGCGATGATTCACCTTCCCAAACACCGATCTCTACATTTTCAACCTTCCAACACCCTCACACACCCTTTTCCGTAAAAGATCGCTGCAAATCGCCATCTTCCACTATCGCGCCTCTTCACCTTCCAACCGTGACTTCGCTCACTTTTCTGCGACCTTTCATCTCCCCAAGACCTGATCCAAACTCCCCATCACCTAAGCTTTCCATTGGTACCTTTTAAATTGCATTTCCCCCACCATTTGCCAGAAGACCCGCTGGAAAACTAACGTATTCTGGCGAGTTGTGACTGTCAGATTCCCGGTCAGTCGCTGGTCGCTTTTGCTCCTTCTTTGCATCATCTCTGTCAATTACATCCTCTTCACCATGACCAACCCCATTTTTTACTTTTCAACCTTCGTCGACACCACCATTATAGTTGAGCTCCTAATTATCTCATGTTGCAAGTAGATTGAGATTGACTCCATTGCTCTCCCCTCACTCTCAACTAGTTAGATGAGCTTGTAAACCCTGCGTTATTATTCCGATACCCTAAGGTATGAAATTTACCTTTTCAAGTAATTTTCTTTTTTTGAATGGAAGGGTAAAATGGTCAATTTACATGTATTTCGAGATGTGGCCATTATGAAGTGTAAGGGGTGATGTCATTGAAGAGAAATGAGGGTAGAATGGTCATAAAGTTGATTGATATGGTTAAATGGCGTAAACGGTAACCAAGGGTATAATGGTCTTTTCATACAAATCCATATGATTTAAGTATCCATAAAAGTGCACCAAGGGTAAATTAGTCATTTACCTAATGGGATTGCTTAATTGTTAAGCGTTTTAAAGAAGTCAAATGACATTAAATGAGTGCTAATCATTATGTTGTGGTAGAAATGACCAAAACGCCTTATATGAAAAAATTTATACCAAATGACCCTTATATCTAACTTTTATTGACCAATCACATTAGAGTAACAATGGAATAAATATTTACATGGTTTTAAGAGAGAGTAGTCGGCCTTGTACACCCCAAATATATCATCTTCTTCTTCATCTCTCAAATCCACCATAAAAGCCACTAATCCAAGCATTTTATTCTCAAATTTTCATAGGATTTCAAGTTGATTTTCAAAGGAGATCACCATCCACACTTAAAGAACTTCAATTTCAGGGTTTAAGGTGAGTTTCAAAACCCTATTTGTTCTGATCTTTTAGTTAAAAGGGAAATTCATAGGTGGTTATGTATATAAGGTAGAAATGGTGAACCTTGGAGCTAAGGAGGAGTGTTTTTGTGCTTTGAATACTAAGGTAAGGAAAAAATCTCCCTTATGACTACAATTGATAACACCTAGGGTTTATGGAACTTACATTTATTTATGTTAATATGAGTGTGATGCTATGTTTTGGTTATGGATTGTTTAAATGGGTGTGTTGATTGGTATATGTGTGCATATGGAGGATGATTATGCCAATTAAGAGATTTGTAGTTGGACGATGTTTTGGCACTTTTTGGTTCTGTAAAAAGGGAGGTTTTTATGGCCTTTTATACTTAGAATGACATGGCAAATGATATGAATGTGCAAATGAAGGTGACATTGTTAAAATGAATAGAATTCGGATTTGGCTTTTTGAGACTTATACTGTACATGCTTCACTGAATCAGTCATAACTAAAGTTCTAGAAGTCCGATTGAGTTGATTCTTGAAGTGTTAAAAATTTGAGAAACAGACCTAAAACTTTTATGTTTTAGCCAAAAATCAATTCGAATTGGAAGATAAGGGAAAAATTGCTTGAAAAGTGACAAACTATATGGCATCCACCTTCTTAATGGAAATTCCCATTTGTTTCTAATTCTAATAAACCCCTGAATAATCTTACTACTGAAATTCCTTGTATTGTATGAGAAATTGAATGAATTAAGTTAAGAAGTTTAGTAGGAGAATATAGTATGATTGAGCATGGGAGATGTTAGTCCATATGTTTGCATTCATAATGGTAATGCATATAGCTTATTTAGTTGTCTTATGAAAAATTTATGAAATGTTAAAGAATGAATTCCATGAGTCTCTTGAGGTATAAACCAAGATCAGAGGAATTGAATTCTTATGGAAACCATGAGTCCTTTGAGGTGACGACCAAGAACAAGGTAATGGTTCAAATGAATCCGATCGGATAACAAAGACTAATGAAACCATAAAGTATAAAGACAAAAGAAATAAGCATGCCATGTACATGAATATTTCATAAGTCATATATGTTCTATGTTATATTATGTATAGTTATGTTGTGACTTATGTTTATGAGAAAAGTCCAAAGTGTATGATATGTTTTATGAACTTGTATGTCAAAAAATGAAGGTCATGTTTTGTAGGTAGGTAAGGTCCTAAGTAATATACTTGTATAATGAACCTTAATAGTTTATAAATTGCCATATTCCTTACTGAGCGATTAGCACTCACCCCAAGAAATGTTTTAAAATATTTTGCAAGTAAGGATTAAGGCATAAAGCTGGGAGAGGATTCTGAGGGATGCTATGAGCATGAAGGGATGTTTTAATTATGACTATTGAATGGTTTTGCTAGTATTTAGTGTAGTAATTATGTTTATATCTCATAATGCAGTAAATATGTCCATGTTATTATGGAGTATATATGTTTGTGTTAATAAAGGAAATCAAATTGCTAGTAAATTTTGTAAAAGTGTGTATGTTCTCGTAAGTACTACTATGGATTTCATAATGTACTCCAAGAAAGGAAACTATATTTTTTTAACTTGTACAATGAACTTATTATAGTTTAGAAATTAAATTAAAATAAAAATATATATATTTTTAAACTACAGGTTTATTCTTTAAATAGGATTTTAAAATAAACTTCTTTCCTAGGCGTGCGTTTCCTAGGTTCTCAATGGCTAAGGGATACTTAGGAAATACCCAGCTAGGGAGGGGTTTTACAGAGCCTGATTGTTGGACATTTGGTTAAGTATTGTATATCGAACTATGTTTGTTTTCATTTCATGATAGATTACGATACTTTAATGTAGTTTGATGTATGATTTGTGATTATTGGTGTTGTCATTGAGACTAGTTGTTGATATAAAACCTTTTGCATGATAAATGTTGGTTTAAGATAATTAAATGTTGAGTATTGCTTTAAATTACTTTACATCGATTGTAATAGAGTTATATTCACATTTAATATCATTTCTACTTGTGTTGCATTGATTATGTAGTTAGTTGATTGGATGATAAGTGTTGACAAATTGCATTTGTTAATCATGTACCAACTAGTGGTATTGTCTTGTAGTGTTTGTCGGTATTCAATGGTAGCCTTTAACCAATCGAACTTGAGTGATCGGGTGAGATAGGATAGATTATACCTAGAGTGCTGAAAAGCCATTTCATTGGTCTACCTTGCCTTGTAGGTTTAGGGGATCGTAGAGTGTGGAGGAAAATTGTGAGAGTTGGTCTTGTGTCGAGCCAAAACCGTAGCGACAACGTTTTTATTATAAAGTCTTAATTAGTTTTAATTTCAAGCTTTTATTATTTGCATTTAGTTTGTTTAGTTTAATTAATCAGTTTGCCAATTTCATTATTGTTACTCAAATTTACACTAGGTTGCTAGTAATTGCTCCCAGTGGATTCAACCTTGCTTACCGCTAACTACGGTAATTAGGATTAATTTTGTGACCGTGATGACCGGCTTGACAACTACCCTCCTATAAGACAGAAGAGAAGAAGGTTCACCCTAGAGAGAAACAAGGTGATCAATGAAGAGGTGGAGAAACTACTTAGCAATAGCTCAGTTCGAGAAATCTATTATCCAGATTGGTTGGCAAATGTAGTGGTAGTGAAGAAGAAGAACGAGAAATTGAGAGTTTGTATTGACTTCACCAACCTGAACAAGACTTGTCCTAAGGACTCCTTCCCACTACCCCACATAGACATGCTAATTGATGCCATTGTCGGACATGAGCTACTAAGCTTCATGGACGCCTTCTCCAATTACAACCAGATATTGATACATCTAGACAACTAAGAGAAGATCGCCTTCATCACCGAACGAGGCATCTACTACTACAAAGTAATGTCGTCGCCTAAAATGTTCAGCTGAGCCACCTACCGCTTGACTTGTGAACAAAATATTCTCCAACCTGCTAGGAGACTCCTTGGAAGTATACATTGACGATATGCTAGTGAAGTCCTTAATCATCGAGCAACACCTCGACCACTTTTGACAAGCCTTTGAGGTGCTGTAGAAATACAACATGAAATTGAATCCGGCCAAGTGTTCCTTTGACGCATCTTCTAGCAAGTTTGTAGGGTATATGGTGACGTAGTATAACATTGAGGCCAATCTAGATTAGATCAGGGTGGTTCTGGGCATCCTATCCCTAACCAGCATAAAAGATGTGTAGCGTCTCACAGGAAGAATAGTCGCCCTGAGCTATTCATCTCCAAGTCGACAGAAAAATGTCACCTCTTCTTCGCCGCCCTTAGAAAGTCAAAAAAGTTTGAATGGACTCAAGCATGTGAAGAGGCATTGGTTCAACTGAAACGGTACTTAACATTGCCTTCACTACTCTCCAAGCTGAAGATGAGGGAACGACTCTTCACTTATCCTGGCAAGACGTAATTCACCACATCTGTCGTACTGATGCAAAAGGAAGAAGAAAAGCAACTGCCAGTCTATTATACCAGCAAGCTCTTACTTGATGCAGAGACTCGGTATAACCAACTTGAGAAACTATGGCTTGCCCTAATCACAGCCGTACGAAGCTACGGCCATACTTTCAATGCCATCCGATCATAGTTTTGACCTCCTACCCATTTAAAAAGATACTCCACAAGCCGGATCTCTTGGATCAGCTCATCCAGTGGGTAGTGAAACTGAGTGAATTCGATGTCTCCTTCTAACCCCGCACCACGATCAAATCTCAAGTGCTAATTGACTTCATTGTCGACTTTGCACCTAGCATTTCTATTCAGGCGGAGAGGGAGCTCCTATGTTTGATAGATTATGCACCCTTCAAGTAGATCCTATTAGTGGATGACTCAAGCAATGTCAATGGCAGCGGATTGAGACTGGTGCTCATCTCCCCAAAATGAGATACTTTGCAACAAGCTATATGGTGTGGCTTCAAAGCAACCAACAACGAGGCTGAATACGAGACGTTGATCGTTGGGCTCTCACTCGCCAAAAGAATGGGGATAAAAAAGATATAAGTAAAATCCGACTCACAGTTGGTTGTGAATCAACTCCAAGGCTTTTATCAAGCATGGGATATCAAGATGACTTCGTATCTAAACTTAGCCAAAAGAGTACCAATCATCATTTGAAGAGATCATAATCACCTAGATCCCAAGGACCGAAAACTCCCATGCAAATGCCCTTACAAATCTCGATTCGGCTTTAAAGACTCAGCATCCAACAAGCATCCCCTTGGTACACCTACAAGTATCAGTAATTGCTTCCAGCTTGGCCGGAGTTGCTTTGGTCGGCCTAGACGAGTCATGGATGAAACCCATCCTCCATTACCTAGAGAACGATGAACTCCTTGGAAACAAGAATAAGGCACGGTGGCTTAAAGCTAAAGCAGTATAATTCACCATACATAAAGGCCGTCTATTTAGGAAATCGTTTTTAGATCGTACCTCAAGTGTATCACCCATGAAGAAGCAAGGTGTGTGCTCGCAGAACTCCACGAAGGCCGTGAGTGCAACAATCATACTGGGGGATTGAGCCTCATCAACAGAGCATTGATATCCGGTTACTATTGGCCCATAATGCGCTTTGACTCGGCTAAGTACACTAAGAAGTGCAACAGTTGCCAACGCTTTGCCAAAGTATCACACTTACCTCCAGAACAACTCAGATCCATCCTCACACCTTGACCATTCATGAAATGGGGGATGGACATTATAAGAAAGCTACCAACTGCCTCGGGCTAAAGGTTGTACATGCTCGCGGTCACCGACTACTTCATCAAGTGGATAGAAGCAGAACCCTTCACTCAAGTCAAAGATCACGAAGTATGAAGCTTTGTGTGGAAGAACGTGATTTGTCGGTTTAGCCTGCTAAAAGAAATAATCACCGACAACGGCTCCTAATTTATCAGTTCAGGCTTCCAAAACTTTTACAGAATGTAGGGGATCAAGTTAAGCTTCTCCATGCCACGCTACCCCAAGCAAATGGGCAACTCGAGTCCTCAAACAAAACTATTCTCCAAACATTGAAGAAAAGACTACAAAAGGCTAAGGGCACTTAGGCAGATGAGCTCCTAGAGGTGCTATAGTCCCTATCGCACCTACAACACGATCGCTATGGTTTGGAAGTTGTCATTCCAGCAGAAGTGGCAATTCCCTTGGCTCGACTTTAATGGATGAACGAAGACGCCAACGGGCAGTAACTCTGTCATAACCTGGACATTGCTGATAAACTTAGGGATCAAGCACTTATTCGTAATGCCATATACTAGCAAAAAATGGCTCGGCACTACAACGAGAATGTCTGAGCCAGAGTCTTCAAAGTTGGCAACTAGGTCCTACGCCAAGTATTCCAGAACCTAAAAGTATTAGGAGTTAGAAAACTCGGCCCCGCATGGGAAGGCCTCTACAAAATCATTAAGATTGTTGGGAAATGAGACTATCAACTGCAAACACTAGCAGGTAAAAACATTACTAATAGCTGGAACGCCACCCTTTTAAAGGCCTACCATTTCTGAAACTACTTGGCTCAGTTCTACCACCAGTAACACCCTAGTAATTCTTTACAATGGGGGACAGGGTGGGCCTGTCCACTCCCTCAAGTTTTGTTAGACAATTTTACTCTAGTTGAGATTATCATTCAATGAATAGAAGTATTATTCAGTTATGAAAAATGTTAAGTGTTTTTGATATAAATGCCTCAACTCAAGGGCTATAAGGGACATTCCCTTTACAAAATCATTCAAATAGTAAAAGATCTGCAACACTTAGTAAATTTCACACATCAAAAGAAGGAAATAAATGGAACCAAGCCCCTATAATAAAAAGACCCAAGGGCTGAGTTTCATTATATTTAGTGCCTTTGGCATTTATAGTGTGCACTCGACACTCACAAAAATCTAAATAACTTTTGACTTAAGCATCTTCAGCGACCGTACCGCTTGGTCCAACAATGTCATTGGTTGATTGACTCTCCGGTGTGACTACTCCCTTAGTCGACTCCTTCGATCCATCACCCGACCCCCCCACTCAAGTCTCGGAAGTAATGAGTCCATCTTCACAGCCATCCGGCTTAGGCCCGAGTCCCTGCTTCGCAAGTAAAACTTTGTACTCCGTGATATCCTCATTCGACTCCCATTTGCCCTGTTTACCCTCCTTGAATTCCACCATCAGCTCCGAGTGAGTCTTCAAGATCGCTTCAACAGAGACGGTCTCCAACCTCATAATAAGGGAAGCTCTATAAGTCTCCCACCCACTCGAGCTTTCTGCAGCTGGCGAGCAAGCTCCATGCAACTCTTCTCAAGCTCCTTCTCTCGTTCTTGTCCAGACAGAGCCTACTTTTCCAACTCGTAGTTGGAATCAAGAAGCTCCTTGTTATGCCGCTCCAACTCTTTGTTCTCTCTTGCGAGGCGACCAACTTCTGAAAGATGGGCACCCTCAGAAAGAGCCTACGATCATTAAAAAAATGAATGAATTTTAGACAAAGTGAAAAAACAAGCAGTACGAGATAAAACGAAATCAAATACCTAAAATAATCGAGCCATTGTCCACTCGGCCACCTGCACCACGCCGAGCCGCCCAAGTTGGCGCTCATCTTCGAGAAACGGGAAGGACTCCAGGACAACCCCGACAAAAGATGTGTTGAAGTAGGCCGAGACATTAGACGAGATCGCACTCTTCACACTATCATCATCCGACACCACCACAGTTGCTGTTGGCATCACCTTTTGAGTAGGCGGAGAGACACCGCCCTGATTTGCCTCAACTGCTGCTGAAGAGCTTCTACCCAATTTAGTTCTCTTCTGCTTCTTTCTCGATTCGGTTCAGAGTTTTCCCCTAACCTCCTTAATAGTTGGGACCTTGAATTCGCTCAATATCATCTCTTCTACAAGGTACAATTCCTCAGTGGTTAGCGGATAACGTACATATCTACAAAAAATGATGAGGTTGCTGTATCGAACCAATAAGACGTATAACAACAAGTTCCCAAGTGAAACCAAGGTACTTTGCTGTACTTCGAGGATGTGCCTCCACAAAAGGCTCATTCACAAGTCGGCTCATCCAACACTTTACAGTAATTTCTCTCTTCCGATAAAGCAAGAATTGCTCGACTCTTCTCCTCGGCACGAAGTCCCAGCAGTGCTTTATTATAGTTCAAATCTGCAAAAGAAGAAACAATGAGATTCAGTATACCAACACTCAAGTTAAAATAAAATCTCCTCACTTGTCATTTGCCAGAAAAAGGGAATGCCTTCGGCTCTACCTTCCCCAAAGACCAAGTCGCCCTTAACGAAAAAGTAACCGTCCTTCCATTTCTTGTCATAAGTTTTCAATTCGATCACCAAGTGCCTCCGGTTGTGCCATAGCATAAAGAGGTACCTACCTTTCTCCTTGTCGTGCTCCTTCAAGTAATATGAGTAGAACAGATCCATAGCCCTAAATTCTATGCGGAGTCGTACGCATAGACACTTGATAGACATGAGCAGTTGCCACATGTTCGACATTAACTAGCTTGGGGCAATGCCGTAATGGCTCAATACTTTATGTACTAACCGAGGAATGGAAAAACACATCCCCTCTACTAGGGTTTGCTCGTAAATACTGATCCAACCCAACACAGACCAATCCACCCTTTAATACCTAACCGACACCCTCATCTCAATAGAAGCAGGTATCTTGTATAGATACATAAGCTTCATAAGCTTCATAAGCTCCATCAGTTCAATTCAGGATGATAGGTTGCTCGCTAGCATCCCAACTCCGGGATAGCTCTACTCATCCCCGTTACCACCACTGGTAAAGGGTGCTTCACCCCCACTTGCCTGACCTGCATCGGCAACATCTTCCCAATTAGATTCGTTGTTAGAATCATCATCGTTGGAATCATCATTGCCTGGCTTTGCAGTATGGCCGTTCGGCATATTCCTCACGTGAAAGGCAACACTCACCCCTCTGGATGAAGTTGTCTCATCACCTTCTGGGATCACCACCATAGTTAGCAAATCCTCATATTCGTTCCTTCCAGACATCACTGCACGACACTGATATTTTCAACCCCCAATCGACTTAGTGCTACCCAGTTATGCAGAGTTAAACCTTGCTCGTCACTCGGCTCGAACTAATCTAACTCAACTTCGTTTGCAAAAAACCCTTCGCCTTCGTCCTTTCCTTCACAACGAACCCTGAAACCGCTTCACCTCCAAAAACTAGCCTAAACACCCCACAAAACCACTTTCCTCCAAAAACTTAAAAACCAAACTTGACATAACCCAAATCCCTTTAAAAACACCTTCAAAATACTCGGCTTTCACCCAGAAATGCGAAGTAAGTGAAAAACAAAGAAAATAAACAAGAAATGCGAAGATTTACTAAAAGTAGCCTGAAAGTGGATTTTTAGAGCAAAGTGTCGCTTGCACTTTCTCTCTCATGAAACAGACTCAAATGGTAAAAATGAGTTAAAAAATGAAGAGATGTCACATTTAAGGTGATCAATATGCAAAAGACACGTGACAGAGCACCATTGGCAACAAAAAGGTGGAGACTTTTCGTTTTCCCGCCTCACATATCACACGTACGGATCACACAGAGCAAGAAACGAAGACACTTTCACCACGTCGCTCTAGGATTCATTCACAAAGTTTGATTGGCACGACTGTGTGTTCCATAGTTCCCCTCGATGGAAAAAATAAAGCCCCACGCTTGTACAAATTTGGGAAGTTGACTACACCTTCAATCACCTCGATGTCGAATAACGGATTCAAAACTCCCAATATGGAATGGTACATATCTCCAATCACATTCACCTGAATCACCATAAGGGAACGATTACCGAGCCGCACCATCACTCCCTTATTTTCCATCTCCGTGACCCATGGCAAGTTCGCTACCAAAACAATACCAAACGGTTCCGTTTATTGGAATCAACCAAATTAAGTCACATCCTGTTCGACTCGGTCAATGCAATCCTCCAACCAAATACCATCGAACTAGGCGAGTGTCAATACGATTCTTCCTGGAGTCGCCCTCATATGATCCTTGTGATCTCTAATTCGTTCGGCTCAGGCATTGAAACTGAGTCGGATTGACCTTGCCCTAGGGGCACCCTTAACGGTCAAGTCCTCCTGTGAGCAATGACCTATCCGTATCGAGGATACGAGTAATTGAATCTACTCTCTAAGCTAAATACCCTTTAACTTAGAGAGTGGGGGACAAACCTGCAGGGACCAAAAATCGTATTGGACTTGATGAGGTCTAATAGCATTATAAATATGTGAAGACCCAGGGTCTTGGCCTAATCCTGATTGAACCCATGCTTAGAATACCTTGTGAACTGCCTGCTTTATGAGTTGGGCCACCCCACGAGTTAAGCTAAACTGGGTCCGGCCCATTCGCCTACAACACTCCATAACAAGGATTATAATCCTATTCCTCTTCTAACAAGATCCTATATCTCACCCAAAGAGGAAAGCCAAAATCGATAAAGGGAAAAAAATCTAATCTCCTTCCAAAAAGAGAACTCACCTCTAGTAGGACTCGAATCCTATTAGGATTCGACCCCTCCCCGGGTTCACTATATAAACAGGGGTTGACTCTTTGATTGGGCATTCAAAAATCACCCCTAAGCTTTAGTATTCTTATCTCCAAACTCTTTGCATACGTTGACGACCTCCCTACATTACTAAACCTCCCTTCAATCCATAGGCACCATCCACATGTCCATCAAGATTGCCAGTGGCTCGCATCACAAGATCCTGTCTTTTCAAGTTTAATTGTAAATTTTATCGTTTACAAAGTTGGAATTGGAGCAAGCAAGCCTCTAGCATGGTTTGAGTAGGAAATTTCTCAAGGCATAGATTGCTTGATTTTAGTCTTATGAATATAGTGTTTAATACTGCTATATTTATCTTTCATTTTTATGAGGATATCAGTAGTTAAAATTTACCGTGGATTAAACAAAATTCCAAAGTCTAGTCTTAAATTCCTTCAAGAGTAAATTGGAGGCACGTTGGATAGAACCACCAATTAGGAATGTTCAAGCAGGTCCCATCTTTTGAAGATCTTATCTCTCTCTACAATTAAGTTTGTTATGCTATGATTGTAGTAGGTCGAAGTAATGGTGCCTTTTACCATGTAAAGTAAAACTTCTCTATAGCAATATTCTATATACGAATAAACTCTACATATTCATAAAAAAATTTATTCCTAATTTGGGATAGTTATAAATAATAATAAACTCTATATTATAATAAGTTATAATTTTTCTAATTCCTATCTTAAGAAAAGTTGCCTCCATATAGTAATAATTATCTGTATATTGCAAAAAAAAATATGCTATGTTACATTAATGGAGCGTTTGGTTCAGGGAATGTTAGATTACTGGAAAGATAGATTATTGGGAATCTTTAGGAAAATGTATTTGGTTAGTTGGTGGGTATGCTATATTAATATGTTTGGTTATGGGGAATAAATTGGTGGGTATGTTATTTAAAGTTACTAAATTGTCCTCTTTTTAAATATTAATATAATATTATTTTTATCAATAATTTTTGAATAATTTTTTTTAACCCCCAATATTTCATATTTAGCTAAAACACCCCGCTTATATAAAACTTTAATTTATGACGAAATCACCCCCACCCCATGCTGCCGCCTGCCGCTACAGCAAACCACGGTCGAAAGTTCTTCAAAGTCACCGTGAGTAGCTCACCGTGACCAAGAGGCTCCTACTCATGGCCAGCTGGCCATATTGATGGTCATGAAAACTGCCATATCGCCTAGATCGCTCTAATGGCTAGGATCTGCCGCAGGCCGGTGTCGTTGGTTATCAACCTATGGCCGAAACGCCATAGGCTGAAGCCTCGTACACATGGGCCGGCCTAATAGACTCGCTTCTTTTTTAGGGACTCCGACGGCGATCCGTGGTGGTTGGCCCACTGTCTACGGTGGTGGCTGGGTGGCAGTGGTTGTCTGTAAATTGTTTTAAATATAAGGGCATTATTGTCCAAAATTTTAATTAAACAAGGGTAAAATTGAAATAGGATATTAATGTAAATTATTTTAAAATAGGGGCATTATTGTCCAAATTTTTTATTAATAAGGGATAAAATTGTAATAAAAAAATAACTCGTAATCTTAAAATACCTAAGAAAATGGAGGTAATCAGATTATCTCTAATATAACCAATAGTAAACACTATTGGTATTTGAAGATTACTGGTATCTTATATTACTTGACAACCAAACATGGTAATCAAGTAATATAAGATGACTTAACCCCAGTAATCCCACATAACCCCCAACCAAACTCCCCCTAAAGGTTTAAAATGAAATAAAATATTTATCTGAAGTTGTTTGGGATAATGATTTATGCTTTAGAATTGTTACCACATCTTTTAACCTGCGGATACATTACTCGCTAGTATGAACATCTTCTTGTTGAAACAAAAATATTTTTGCCTTCCTAAGTATGTTTAGAGCTTTTTGGCATGAAACTTTTTGTATTTTCACATTATCATCCTCATGATTATTTCCTTTATCTTCTTGTCTAATTATAGCAATGATTTTTTTTTTTTTTTTTTCAGTTAAAGCATACATGACTTGTTGCTCATTTTGATGATTGAGAAAGACATTAGTATCCGTTCGATTAGTGTAATGAAGCTGTCGAATCTGATCATTGAATTCTACAATGACTCTTTGATTCTCTCCATCCACTTCATTTGTAACTTGCAATTCATCGACATCGAGTGTCCTAATTTTGTAATGCTTAAAATAATTGGCAATTGTTTGTGGCTCCACATCAATTTGACCATGTAGCAACTACATTTACAATTCCATCAATGATACTTATCTTTGTTGGTTTCAAGACACGATCTTCTATCCGTTTCAAAAGTAGACAATTGAAGCACTGAATTGAAATCCTAATATTGTACTACTAAAACATGAATTGAAATCCTAGTATTGTACTACTAAAACATGAATTGAAATCCTAGTATTGTACTACTAAAACATGAATTATAAAGAAATTTTTGTAATTATACCTCTATTAAGTTATAACCCACTCTAATAAAATTAGTTAGTCCCATCATTATGTTTATAGAGAGGTTTTACTGTATATAAAAAATTGAAAAAGCAAATCCATGAAATTTACTGTCTTTTGTTTAAATCTATAGTAAAAGTTTTTTTATCCAAAAAAATTGAATTGAGCAATTATTATAGACATTTATAATGTACCGCATGACACAAGTTTGTGATGCTTTATGAGTTGCTTAAAAGAACATGGAGTTGGAGACTTACCTAAAGTCCTTTTGTAACTTTAGTTGAATGAATATTTTGATACATATTCAATATGCTAGTTTGAATGAATGTGAATGCAATTGTAATTTCTATGTATATTCTTATTTCAAATTGGCCACGACTATAGCGTAAACTTTCAATCAGCTAGGGACATCAAAGTCAGACTGGAAAACAGCATTTAATGAGAAACAGATTTTTCATGATGCAGAGCTGAGTCAGTCGATTATAATTATCAATAATCGCGGAAAGGAACTTCACAAAAAGTAGCAGTTTTATGTTTTTAATCGCTCTCGTGGTATAAATAATAGAGTTTCGTTGTTCCACAAGATAAGACAAGTTACCAACAAATGAAAAATCATCCAAAACCATTAAGAATAATTATATGCTTATAATTGAGTCATATAAATAAAGAAATAAAATAAAATAATTATTTTATAAAATTTTTATATAATTTGTATCTGTTTATATGATTTAATTGTAAACCAATCACTATGAAAACACTAATTATTCAGTTGTAAACCAATCATTATAAAAACATTAATTAGTTCGAGCAAGAATGCCTTCAGAAGTATTATTAAATATATGATGTAAAGGCACATCAAGTTGAGACTTGGCAGATAAAAACAAGGTGGTGCTTTCTTGGAAGATTAAAATCATAGATGGCAAAGAGAAATTCTTCTTATTCAAAGCAAGGTGTATGAATAACGTGGTCCTATAATTAGGCGAGAAGAAGACCAGTGACCACTGCACTTGGTATTTATGAAGACATCTACCCAGTAATTTCCATATCACATCTAATCAAGTTGAAATTTAGAAGGCAAGAGGCCACATGATTGATGATGATCATCATGCAATTTCCATTCAAAATCATAGGTGGCTATTGGCTAGCCACTCTAACCAGTTAATAAGTAATAAACTATGTTGATAGAGCCCAAGGGAAAACGTCTCTAGTAATTTCTGTTTTATTATTGTTATAATCAACCAGTAAACACAAACTAACCACCAAATCAAACAATCACAAAGATTCACACAAATCACATCAACAAAGAACACAAGATATACCGTGGTTCACTTATCCAAATTTGATAAGCTACGTCCACGTTGAGCTCCGGAAATGGGAGACCTCGATGCACTACTTATTTGTAAAGATCCAACCAAACGATTACAAGCCTATCAATCTCTCTTTGTTACAAGAAACCCACACCGTAACTTTTCCTAGAGACACTCACCTGGAATCCCCAAGAACAAGAGCAAATCAGCCCTCTTGATTGATTACTAAACCACCCAATCAACCCAAGTTACAAGAGTTTCTAGACTGAACCAAACAACTCAAAACAGAGAAGAAAAACGCGTAAAAGAGTAAACTGAAAAGCTAAAGAAAACAGCAGCAAAAATTCATCCGTTGACTGTGCATCTCTCTCCTTTTATATTGTTGACTCATCTATGATTCTCACCATCGATTTGGAAGAAATCAATGATCAAGATTTGTTTCAGCCAAATGCCAAACGCTGCGTTTCATTAAAGTGTAGAGAGGCCTTATTTCAGTCTTCACTTCAACAATCTCCACCTTGAAGACTTGAAACTCGTAGTAGCCTTTCACTTCTAAACCATATCCTTCATAGCTCCTGTCACTTGTGATTATTTCCATCGACAAAGAACTTCAAGCAATGCTTGAACTTTGCCGGGTGTAATGACTTTTGTCCCCATATCTCATTGGATTTTCTTCTGGGCAAGGCAACCTTCTTCAACTCAACTACTCCTTGGGCAACTAGATCTCTCACAAAATGGAATCTGACATCTACATGTTTGGTTCTTTTGTGATAGACTGGGTTTTTACTAAGATGAATCGCACTGGCCTGCCGAGTAGATTATGACCTTCCCATCGTATAGATTTGCTTCGACAACATTCCCCGCAACCACCACACCTCCTCCTTAAACACATCTCTATGGCTATGTACTCAAATCGCTTGATGACAACGCTACAATGGGCTGCAACTGAGATTTCCAGCTTATACAGTTTCCTCCAAGTGTAAAGTAATAGGTTGTAGTGGATTTTCTAGTGTCCTTATCACCTGCAAAATCAGAATCTATGAACCCAACAAGATCAAGCATAGTAGTTCTTTTGGAGTACTTTAAACCAACACTTAATGAACTGTTAAGGTACCTAAGAACCCATTTCAAGGCAGTCCAATGTTCACTGCCAGGGTTGGACATAAATCTACTAAGCATTGATATAGCAAAAGAAAGATCGTAGTGCTTATCATTGCATACATTATAGAGCCTATTACACTTGCATATGGGACATCATTCATCTTTATCATCTCAGCTTCAATTTTAGGACATTGACTTTTACTTAGCATAAAATGGTTTGCTAAAGGCATAGAGATAGGTTTACAGTCAGTCATTTCAAACCTATTTATCAATTTTTTCAGGTATGATTTCTGTTCAAGTTTTAAGCAGTTATTTCTCCTATCTCTAGATATAACCATACCTAACATTTTCTTGGCATTACCCAGGTCTTTCATAGCAAATTCTGAGCTTAGTTTCTTCTTCAAGTCTTGTATTTTTGACTTAGATCTACTAATAAGCAACATGTCATCAACGTACAACAGTAGATACAAAGGCAGATCCTCATCTAAATCAAAATAGAAGCAACTATCATATCTACTTCTTTTGAAACCCAAGCCCACTATGAAAGTATCAAATCTTTTGTACCACCGCCAGAGCCCTGTTTGAGACCATAGTGACTTGTGTAATGCATACATGATTTGGCATTTTATAATCAATAAAACCTATAGGCTGACACATGAAAATCTGCTCATCTAAGCTGCCATGTAGGAAGGCAAGAGACATCAAGCTGCTCCAAATTCTAAGTTTTGGTGAGCAGCAATGGAGAGCATAACCCTGATGGTTTTGTATTTCACTACTGGGGGAATAGACTTCAGTGAAGTCTATTCCCTCTCTTTGGGTGTAGCCTTTGGTAACAAGCCTGGCTTTATACCTAGGGGGATCAAAACTGCATATACCATCCTTTAATTTGTACAACCATTTACATTGAATAAGTTTCTGGTCTTTGGGTTTGGGTACCAAAGACCTGTTTTGTTTACCTCTAATGAGAGCATCTCTTCGCCATTGTCGCCCTTTCCATTTGTCTTTATCTTTGGACATCATGGCCTCTCGTATGTTTCGTGTTCTCTTTGACTTTTATACCTGCAAGCAAAGAAGTAAAGATTAGGTCAGCATAGGAATATCTGGCAGGTGGCCTTACCTCTCTTCTGGTTCTGTCCCTTGCAAGTTGGTAATGATGTAAGTCACTTTGTTGATGTTCAAGAATTTCTTCACCAAGCTTTCTTCTTCGTTGTCCATGTTCTAACTGCTCGCCAGCCGCTTTAGTTTGGGGTTCTGTTTCTGGTTGGTTAGGGTTAGGCTGATATGCAAGTTGCTCCACCTCAATTGGTGTACTTCCTGTGGGGCTGGGGTAGGGTTCAATATTCCTAATAGTTTCTTGATCTGATATTGTTCTTTACAAGGGAATTTACTCTCATTGAACACTACATCTCACCACTATGATTTTTTACCCTGTGTGTTTCCCTATCCCATAATCTCACACTTTTGTGCCTTCTTGGTAGCCTAGGAATATGCATTTGTGGACCTAGGCTCAAGTTTTTCTTTCCCCCACAAGTGTGTGCATAACAAAGACACCCAAATATTCTTAGGTGGTTCAAATCTGGTTTCCTCCCAGTCCATATCTCTTCAGGGCATTTCCCATTAATGGCGGTGGATGGGCTTTTGTTTACAAGGTAGACTGCGCTAGCTAATGCTTCTCCCCAAAATGAGTTTGGTAGTCCTAAGGTAAATAAGAGGCACCTAACCTTTTCTAGTAAGGTTCTATTCATCCTTTCTGCCACCCCATTTTGTTGAGGGGTCCTAGCAACAGTTCTATGCCTTAAAATACCATGCTCTCTACATAAATCCACAAACTCAAGTTGCAAAACTCTAGCCCATTATCGGTTCTTAAGGCCTTTACACTCTTAATGGTTTGGTTTTCTACTAGTAATTTCCACTCCCTAAACCTGTTCAAAGCTTGGTCTTTGGTTTTCAAAGGGAAGGTCCAAACTTTTCTGCTGTAATCATCAACTATCGATAAGAAGTAACTGTTTGCACCATGAGATTTAGTTCTTTCAGTCCCCAAAGGTCGAATGAAGGTATTCTAGGCGCTTGTGGCTGCTTGAGTCCCTTTGAGAAACTCAAACTGGTTGCTTTCCTAACACACGCTTTCACAGACCTGTGTTAGAGATAGTGTCCCTACCAAACATCCCCCGATTACTTAGGATACTCATGCCCTTCTCCGACTCATATGCCCTAACCTAAGGTGCCATTTTTCAAAGGTGTACGCTTTACTAGGAAGCAGAGCAAAGATTAAAACATTCGCAGTCAAAAGCACCACACAATATATAGAGACCATTCCTCTTTTCCCCTTTAAGAACTAGGTTATGATTTTTTATACACATACAAGCATCCATTATTAGCCTTATAAGAACATCCATTCATCAAGGGTCCCTAAAGAGATGAGATTTCTTTTTAAATCAGTGGATATACCTCACCTTGGTTAGTTTTACAGTCTTTCCATCAGTTAATCTAAGGGTTATACTGCCTATTCCCTTAACACTACAAGGCTAGTTGTTTCCCATATAGACAATCTCATTTTCATGTAATTCTAGGTCTTGAAACCAGTTCTTGTTTGGGCTCATATGGAAGGAGCAACCTGAGTCCAGGACCCATTCCTTAGCAAAGGTCGATGTTGATATCACAAGACCTTAGGCTCATCCAATTGGTTCTTACTAGATACTAGGTTGCTTTCAGTTACCCTCGTTTTTGTTTCTTTAACCAATCAAAACTGTTAGAGTCATGAAAGTGACTCTATTTTGGTGATAAAAATACCCCATGTGTGATTAAATTGAAGTATATTGAGACAATTAAAGAATTTATGAATTTATTCACGAAAATCGCTTCCTAATATTTTTCTTATGAATTTAACGTGTTTGGAATGATTTTGGAAAGTATATGAGTTGATATTAGGTTGTGTTTTATGGATTAAGGGTGATTTTGTCTCATTTATGTTGTTTAGGGGGTAAAATGTCATGTTTCAAGGGGCTGATTCTGTCATGTTTCAATCATGCAGGGACCAAATGGAAATTTGCCAAATTTTGTATAAAACTCCAATGCAAGTTCGCAGAAACGGTGGCTGCCGCCCACCAAACCTTTCACCTTCTCCGATCAAGCTCCAGCGAGGTTCGCCGGCGACGCCCCATCCTCCTCCGTGCTCTCATCATCATCCCGTCAACACCACCGTGAGAACCACATCGCCACCGCGACGTTCCATCTTCCAATCGCGACGCTTCGCATTCTCGGCCAGTTTTGGCCGTTTTTCGGGGATGACGTTTCAGCTCCCCAAGAGTTGATTGTCACTCCCCATGGCTGGATCTACACTTCCTAAGCTTCAGCCGCCGCGAAAACCGTCGGAATCTGCGATTTTGCCGCCGCGCCTCTTCATCTTCCAGCCCAGATCCTGCTCATTTCTGACGACTTCTCACCTCCCCAGGACCTGATCTAAACTCCCCATCACTAGAGCTTTCCATCGGTACCTTCGGATCCCATTTCCGCCACCGTTTTTCGGAAGACCGCCGAAAAATTAACGTTTTTCGACGAGTGCGGCCGCTCATATTCGGGCCGTCCGCTGGTCGCTTTTCCCTTCTTCGCATCATATCGCTGTCGGTTACCTCCTCTTCGCCATGATTAGCTCGCTTTCCCACCGTTTCAGCCTCCCTCATCACCACCATGAGTGGCCGAGTTCCCGCTTGTCCTGCTACTTGCAGGCGAGATCAAGATTGACTCCACTGATCTCCTCATCAGCTCTTGACTAGTTGGATGAGCCCGAATGTTGGATATTTGGTTAAGTTTCTTGTATTCAGATTATATTTGTTTTCGTTTCAGTTTGTTTGCGATACTTTAATATTATTCTGATGCTCGACGTGTTGAATTGATAATGTCCATTGAGAACGTTTATTGATATATAACTTTTCTCATAATTGAATGTAGGTTTGAGATTATTGAATGTTGATTATGACTTTAAATTGCTTCAGTACTGATTGCAATCAAGTTGTAGTAGCGTTTAATATCATTTCTACTAGGAATGCATTTATTGTGTAATTAGTTGATTGGATGATACAGGTTGATAGGTTGTACTTGTTAACGTTGTACCAACTAGTGGTGTTTAAGGGTTTAGCATTTTTCGGTTAGTCAATGATAGTCTTTAACCAATCGATCTGTAACTAAGACGACGGGGAGACAGGATAGATTATGCCTAGATTGCCGGGAGATATTTCTATTGATTTGTCTAGCCTTGTAGGATTAGGAAATTGAAGAGCAAGGAGAGGAATTGTGAGAGTTGGTCTTGAGTCAAACTGAACCCGTAGAGACAACGCTTTTAATATTGTGTTTTAGTTAGCAATTTATTTAATGCTTTTAATTTTCTGCAAGTAATTAGTTTCCTTAGTTTTAATCAATCATTTTGCCAATTTCTCTCAAATATACATTAGGTCGTTAGTCTTGCTCTCTGTGGATTCGACCCTGCTTACTGCTAACAATGGTATTTAGGTTTAATTTTGTAACCGTGATGACCGGTTCAACAAAATTTTGGCGCCGTTGCCGGGAAGCAACGTGCTTTTGACTTTGTGTGTATTTGGGTTTGTAAATACTTCAAGTCTAATTTTTCTACGTTCTTTAATTTTCATTAGGACAGCTTCATTCGTGTTTGTTTTTATTTTGTAGGAAGATCGCAATTAGGGAAACGTTGTAGTGTGTCATGTGCATCAAAGTTTAAGCGTGACCCGATTGTGATATTTTCTAATCTTTTTAGCTTTAGTTCTTTTTAGTTCTTGTTAATCGTTTGTGTGATGTTTGCATGTTTCGTGTTCATTTAGTTTGCATGTTTGTATTAGTTTTGCATATTTTGTTTTTATTTGTAGGATTTAGCTTTTGATTTAGTAATAATTTCTTTTTGTTTGACTGTTAGTTTTAGTTTGTTTATTGTGTGGATTTTTTTTTTTTTTAGGGTGTTATCACATTTAGCTTTATTTTTATTTATGTGTGGTTTTTGAATTTGCTTTTTGTTCTTTTTCTGTTTCTTTTAATTTTAATTTTGATGTTGTGGTTGTTGGTGGAACCTTTGGTGTACTTTTTTATGAATGCTTGGTAGATAGTCGTATCAACCAATTTTAGTACCCTTGGATTTGAAAATAGAAAGCACGTAGGATGGATGATAATCTGTATCCCATGCACAACCATCTAGCTTCTAGGATTCCTATCATAGGGCAACCACCTAGGAATGGTGGCATTTATGAGGTTTCTCCCTTGGACGAGATAGACTCCAAGTTGGAGTCTTTAGCCTATCAATTTGACATGTTCATATCTATACAGGGGCAAGCTTCTAGGCAACCACCTCCCGTAGGCCAAGTCGATGTCTTTTCTATGCCTTCGCACTTTTTAGTCGTTGAGTACACATTTGAGGAACCAGCTCCCTACACTTTTGAGGAGCAAGTGCAAGATGCACAAGGTTTCCAGAGACTGAATGATCCGTATTCAAACACATTTGATAGTGAGTGGCATAACCATCCTAATTTTGCATGGAAACAGGATCAATCTCAAAATGTCTCCCATAATATGCCATATAGTTCTTCCAATCAACAGGGCAATTATTGGGACATGTATTCGGTCCAACCACCCGCCCAACCTAGGATCCCACCTCCTGTCCAACAACCTACTCTCGAGCCCACCCACTGGAATCAATGATGGCTCAAATGCTCCAAACCATGCAAGAACAAAAAGATGACATGAATGCTAGGTTCAATGACTTAGAGCAGCATTATCAGATATTACATTCACATTCCCAATCTATTAGTAAGCTAGAGACCCAAATTGGTCAAATAGCTGAAGCGGTTTATAAGAGAGAGGAATACCATTTGCCGAGTCAAGTTGTAGATAATCCCAATGGTGCACCTCACCAGATAGGGTGTCATGAACAAGCTAGGCTTGAGAGGGAATTGTATGCTGAGTTTGGAGAGAAAGAGAGCTTAGACGGAAACCAAGCCGAGAGGAGTGAAAGAGAACCAACCATAGAGTTAGGTGTGCCGAGACATGAAAACGAGGAAGTTGGGGAGAAAGAACTATCCCTTGCATTTGACATACCGATAGAACCTTTGTAATATCCCACTTGAGGTACGTACTTAAGATTTGCTGTATTAGTTAAAAGTTTACTTTTTCAGCTTCAATTGAGTTTGTTTGTTGTTATGGTATGTTGAGTTGGTTGAGTTTTGGTGAAGTTTGGAAATCCAATCTTCGCTGGGGCGAAGAAGAAGCTTCGCCGCGACGAGGAGGAGCTGCACCCACCCACGGGTAGGTTCTCGCCCTGCCACGGGCGACAGAAAGTGCTTGCACGCGACGAGCCTAATACAAAGTTTCTTGAGTTTTCTAGAGAATTCTTCTTTTGGGGCACAATGACCATTCTACCCCTAATTAGTAGGAAAAGTGGGGGAGTAAAATGTAAGGAAATTTAGTGGAGATTGTGTTTGGATGGGGGTGTATTTGTAAAGAATCAAAGGACATAGATAGAATTTCTAAGGAAGGGCAAGGGCAAAATGGGAAATGATGCTTATAATATGAGCTAAAAAGGGTTAAGTGTAAAGAAACCCTTTAGTCCATTCATTCCACCGCCTCTTCCATTTGCCTAAGTTCTCTCATTTTCTCCATCCAATTTTCCAAGATTTCTAAGGGATTTAAGAGAGCTTTTGAGTAATTTTAAGTAGAGATTTCATCTAAAGCATCCTAAGGTAAGGATTCATGCTTTAGATGTGAATTTTCTTATAGTTATAGTGAAGTCTTATTTGGTTGTTATTGTTCTTGTTGTTGTTTTGAGTTGTAGAAAGGAAACAAGACAACAAAGGAAAGGAAAAGTGCTAAAGAAGTCACCTTTTGACAAGGTAAGTAAATCCAACCAACTTGAGTTTTGAATAAGCTTTTGAGTAGAGATTTAGAGATTGAGTAGAGATGTATGCTTGTATAAGTATATTATGTTGTTGAGAATTGAGTTGAGATGAATATGTATTATGAGAAGTGTTTTTGATGTGTGATGAGAAATGGAATTTGAGATGAAGTTTGAGAGATGTTGTGTGAACCTATTTGGAAGTGCTTTTCTTGACAGGGATTATGAGTATTTGAGGGAGTTTTTCCCCATTTTGGATGGCTAGAGAATGAAGTATAGTAGTAATTTTAGTAAAGTGTTTTTATGCACATGAGTTGTTTGATGAAATGCCTAAGTGAAATCTAACCTGTCACTGCCGTAACTTTCTAAGTAATTTTTGGGCATCTTACGGACTGAACTGGGCTGATACCAAAACATCAAAGTTGTAGCCCTGTCTCTAAGCTTTAAAACGAGACCAAAGCCGTAGCAATCCGAGGTGTATAACGCAAGTTATGACCTTTTTAGTGTGACTTATGCAGAATGACTGTTTTGAGGAAATCTTGTATTTGGCATTTCATTAGTGCATTAGTGAGCATGAGCTAGCTATACACAATTGTTTATACACTTAAGAAGTAGCTTGAGACTTAGTAAATAATTTGAGTATAAGCTACTTTAAGAGTTAAGAGAAAGAGAATAGAGTAGGTTGTGCGATGGGAAACCCGTGAGTAATGGGTAGAGTATTCCCGCATGTACGCCACATTGAGAGAGCGGCATGAGTATGAGATAGAGAAGTGGTGTAGCCCATGAGAGTGCATGCGGATGAGGGCTATACCCGAGTACCCGAGAGAGAGATTATACACTCACGTGGCCAAGGGTTCCGAATCCATGCATAACCGAGTCCGATCGGGCTAGAATGAGTAGAGGTCACGTAGAGTGGGAGCGAAGTCCCGGCCGTGCCCCCGGTAAGATGGGGCCATGACTTACTAAAGAGAGTTACTAGAAAAGAGTTCTAAGAGAAAGAGAAAGAGAGAGAGAAGTACCAAAGAGAAATTGAATGAGAAGTTGTAAGGAAAGAGTTAGAGAGAGAGAGTTACGGGGATAGATGAGTAGAGGATTTACTTACTGAGCATTATTTTAGTGCTCACCCCGTTGTTTTCCTATGTTTTGCAGGATCCAGGTGAGGATGCAGTCGGATGGACGTCGACACGCGAGGGGAAGCAGTTAAACTATCCACCATGTTTTAATACCTTTTGTACACATTATAAGTTTGTGTAAAAATGTATATGTTTGCAAAGAATATATATAAATATATTTAATAAAAAGAAAATTTTGGGCCCAATCTCTTTATATTATTTTATATGTATTTCACTATGAGTATGTGAGTAGAAAGTGGCTATTACAACCTTGTCCTCAATACATAAAGTCGAATAATGCATCCAACTTTAAGAAAACTACTAGGATAGAGGAAATGGTTGAGCTGTTTAGACAAGGGCTAATTGGTATTCCACTTCTAGATGCCATTAAGCTCATACATGCCTATGCTAAGTTCTTAAAAAACTTGTGCACATGGAAATGGTGTATTAAATTCAAATATGCCTTCTTGGGACCTCGTGATACCCTACTTGTTGCTGAATGGTGAGGGTCATGTAAGGCACCGCCAACATTTCAACCACCTTGAACTTGATGTTTGCATTCAGTCTGGCTGAAGACTTAAAACTTAGCGCTAGTGGGAGGCAACCCACCTTTTTAAATATGTTTTTATTGCTTTTATGTTTTTGTTGTTTTTGTCTTTACAGGAATTGCCATGTTTGGAAACTCATTAACTAGTCCAAGGCTACGCTTACGCATGCTCCACAAACCCCGTTGGTGACAACCCCATCATTGTTCCTCAGGTTGTATCTCTCCACCTTATATGCTGTTATTGTTAGATGTCTTGTTTCTCAAATATGTTGGACGATTTTAATGTTATTGATCATATTGCCATTTGAGATCATTTGATGCTAAGTTGGGGAGGATGTTTGTAGTTGTGGGTCATTGAGGACAATGACATTTTAAGTTGGGGAGTGTTGATTGATTTTTATTTTATGGAGTATGTTGTTGATCATATTTTTGGGAAGTGTTGTTGATGATGCTTTTGTGGAGATTGTGTGTTGAATGGATTGTGCTTAAATTTTTATGGCGTGATGATGTTGTTTTTTGTTGAAAATATGTTGAATCTTACTCTTGTAAGTCCAAAAGTGGTGAAAGTGAACTAAAGTGAGTTATTTTTAAAAATTTTCATGAATTTATGCATAATCACCATTTTAGAAGCAATTGAGGTGCTAGTTGAAAGGTTTTGTGAGGTTTTTGAAAATTGTTTGTTGCAACATGGTTTTAAACATTGAACTATTGGTTCTGTGTTGTGCTAGGTTTGTCCATAATTGTGGTTAGACACCGTTTTGTGTAAATGTCATGTGTTTTAGTGTTTATGCAAGTCTCCCATATACTTTACATGCCCATGGAGCAAATTTTCATTTATTATCTTGCTTGTGTTAAAAGTGCTTAAATGTTGCTTGATGATTTAGTTTTGATTTGTAGCCTAGTTGACTCGAGTGAGTACGCCCGAGGGGTGTTCTACACCTAATCCCCTAAAGCTATCTAGCTTGGGAGCGGTTGGCCTAAAGCTCGTTACATGGGTCCTCTAGAAAGCTTAATAAGTCATTATATAGATCATGAGCTTTATAAGAAATAAAGAAATAAAGTCTTAACTTGTAGCCTAGTTGGTTCGGGTAAGTAAGTTCGAGGAGTATTCTACACTTAATGCCATATAGCCATCTGGTTTGGGAGTCATTGACCTAAAGCCTGTTACGCGGACCTTCTAGACAGCTAAAGAAGTTAAGACAAAAAAAAAAAAAAAAATGATGAATGAAAAAGAAACTATATGTCAAAATCTTGTGTGGAAAATAAGCATTATGTTGCGTGTACATAAGTTGGGGAGCTTTGCATGACATTTTAACTTTGTGATATGAATATGAAATGTGTATTTGAGAAGCTTGAATGGAGATAGGCAAATCTTGACAGAAACTTTAGTTCATTATTTAGGATTGTGTTGTTTGCTTGTTATGTTCAAATTCTTCACTTTACCTTTTGATGAATATCTTGGTTGTTGAAGAATATGGTTGTGTATGATTTTGTGAGAATGTTGAAAGAATTCTTTTAACTTTACTCGAGGACAAGCAAAAAGTAAGTTGGGGAGTGTGTTAGAGTCATGAAAGTGACTCTATTTTGGTGATAAAAATACCCCATGTGTGATTAAATTGAAGTATATTGAGACAATTAAAGAATTTATGAATTTATTCACGAAAATCGCTTCCTAATATTTTTCCTATGAATTTAACGTGTTTGGAATGATTTTGGAAAGTATATGAGTTGATATTAGGTTGTGGTTTATGGATTAAGGGTGATTTTGTCTCATTTATGTTGTTTAGGGGGTAAAATGTCATGTTTCAAGGGGCTGATTCTGTCATGTTTCAATCGTACAGGGACCAAATGGAAATTTGCCAAATTTTATATAAAACTCCAGTGCAAGTTCGCAGAAACGGTGGCTGCCGCCCACCAAACCTTTCACCTCTCCAATCAAGCTCTGGCGAGGTTCGCCGCGACGCCGCCTCCCTCCCGTGCTCGCCTCCATCATCATCCCGTCAACACCACCGTGAGAACCACATCGCCACTGCGACGCTTCACATTCTCGGCCAGTTTTAGCCGTTTTTCGGTGATGTTTCAACTCCCCAAGAGTCGATCATCACTCCCCACGGCTGGATCTACACTTCTTAAGCTTCAGCCGCCGCGAAAACTGTCGGAATCCGCGATTTTGCCGCCGCGCCTCTTCATCTTTCAGCCCAGATCCTGCTCATTTTCGATGACTTCTCACCTCCCCAAGACCTGATCTAAACTCCCCATCACCAGAGCTTTCCATCGGTACCTTCGGATCCCATTTCCGCCACCGTTTTCTAGAAGACCCGTCGAAAAATTAATGTTTTCCCTAGAAAAGCGGTGCTCGTATTCCGGCCGTCCCATTGGTCATTTTCGCCCTTCTTCACATCATATCACTATCGTTACCTCCTCTTCGCCATGATCAGCCCTCCGTCCCACCGTTTCAGCCTCCGTCGCCACCACCATGAGCGGCCGAGTTCCCTGTTGTCCTGCTACTGTAGGCGAGATCGAGATTGACTCCACGATCTCCCCACGCCTCTCGACTAGTTGGATGAGCCCGAATGTTGGATATTTGGTTAAGTTTCTTGTATTCAGATTATATTTGTTTTCGTTTCAGTTTGTTTGCGATACTTTAATATTATTTTGATGCTCGATGTGTTGAATTGATAATGTCCATTGAGAACGTTTATTGATATATAACTTTTCACATAATTGAATGTCGGTTTGAGATTATTGAATGTTGATTATGACTTTAAATTGCTTCGGTACTGATTGCAATCAAGTTGTAGTAACGTATAATATCATTTCTACTAGGAATGCATTTATTGTGTAATTAGTTGATTGGATGACACAGGTTGATAGGTTGTACTTGTTAACGTTGTACCAACTAGTGGTGTTTAAGGGTTTAGCATTTTTCGTTAGTCAATGATAGTCTTTAACCAATCGATCCTGAATTCAAGACGACGGGAGACAGGATAGATTATGCCTAGATTGCCGGGAGATATTTCTATTGATTTGTCTAGCCTTGTAGGATTAGGAAATTGAAGAGCGAAGAGAGGAATTGTGAGAGTTGGTCTTGAGTCAAACTGAACCCGTAGCGACAACGCTTTTAATATTGTGTTTTAGTTAGCAATTTATTTAATGCTTTTAATTTTCTGCAAGTAATTAGTTTCCTTAGTTTTAATCAATCATTTTGCCAATTTCTCTCAAATATATATTAGATCGTTAGTCTTGCTCTCTGTGGATTCGACCCTGCTTACCGCTAACTACGGTATTTAGGTTTAATTTTGTGACCGTGACGACCGGTTCAACAAAAACAGTTCTTTTTTATATGACCAGGTTTATTGCAAAAGAAACACTTCCTAGTGTCAGATTTTGTTTTATTGTTACCCTTCCATTTTTTCTTGTTTTTTAGACCCTTGTTGATACTGATTTGTCTTTCTTGTTTGACTAGATTCTGACCTACTTTTTACAAACAGATTACTCCCAGATCTTTTCTGAACCTTAAGCTCTAGTTCCCTAGCTTTGAGTCCAGCAACTATCAAATCTAAACTAGGTATAGTCCCTGAATACTGCAAAGCATTCTTTACAACAATATAATCTTCTAAGTAATGAATTTAGTAAAATCATTGCTGTCGGGTGTTCCCTAGTTCCCCGATCGCCCTTTAAGAATTAAAGTCATTTTCAAGAATTCATCTAGGTTATCCTCAATTGATTTAGAACTATCCATTCTCAGATAAAAATAAAGCACCCTTTAAAAAACGCAAGATTAGGTGCCGATCAGAAAGAATAAAAGGTTTCGAAGTTTACCCCATAGAGCTGAGGAGTTTCTAGCCCGTCTACCTTCGCAAGACATTGTCCTGGATGCATTCATCACTATGAGGTTGTACGCTTCCTCATTGATCTCATCCTTCTTCTTTAATTTCTCCTCTGGCCACTTGGATTCGTCCTTCTCCAAAGCAATCCCCACTTTGTTGTGGGAAAGTAGAGCCTTCATTTTTTTCTTCCAACTGCCGAAGTCAATCTTCCGTCGTATTGAGTGATTTCAAGTCGTGTAGTCGACATATTGTAGGTGGTTGTGTTTAGATTCAAGAAACCCCAAATTTAAAATCAAAACAGGGGCATTCGAATTCCCCAAAATTGATGAGTGAAGAACCCTAATTCTTCCAAGAACCTTTCAAATTGACGATTTAACACTTGAATCTATACTCCTAGATTCTAGATTACTACGGAATGACTCAATTTGAAAAACCCCCAAATTTTGACAAACCCTAGAAATTTCCAAGAACCCTAGATTGTTCCAAGATTAACCAAATTGAACGATCCTCACACCTATTGGCTCTGATACCACTGTTATAATCAACCAGTAAACACAAACTAACGACCAAATCAAACAATCACAAAGATTCACACAAATCACATCAACAAAGAACACAAGATATACCGTGGTTCACTTATCCAAATTGGATAAGCTACGTCCACGTTGAGCTCCGAAAATGGGAGAGCTCACTGCACTACTTATTTGTAAAGATCCAACCAAATGATTACAAGCCTATCAATCTCTCTTTGTTACAAGAAACCCACACCGTAACTTCTCCTAGAGACACTCACCTAGAATCCCCAAGAACAAGAGCAAATCAGCCCTCTTGATTGATTACTAAACCACCCAATCAACCCAGCTACAAGAGTTTCTAAACCTAACCAAACAAACAAAACCAAAACAGAAGAAAAACGCGTAAAAGAGTAAACGAAAAGCTAAAGAAAACAAAGAGCAAAAATTCATCCGTTGATCAGGCATCTCTCCTTTTATATTGTTGACTCATCTATGATTCTCACCATCAGATTTGGAAGAAATCAATGATCAAGATTTGTTTCAGCCAAATGCCAAACGCTATGCTTTCATTAAAGTGTATAGAGGCCTTATTTCGCCTTCACTTCAACAATTATTTATGTTTTGTTGGCCATATATACTATGACAAGAATATCGCTCATCCCAAAATTTATTTCAAATTTCATATCTCAAATAATTTCAAATAATTTGTCACCATATGTAATATTGATATATAAATAAAATGATGATGCATATTAAATGATATGTTAATGCCACATATAATAGTAAATCATCCTAAATCATTTAGTATTTGAAATTTGGTAAAAGTTTGGAGATGAGTAGTATTACTTAAATGCTAATGGATACGGATATCTGGTTCAGCCAGCATGGACTCAACGGTAAGGCCAACTCTATTATGGTTGAATTAGCTGCAATATCATGCTAAACTTCGTCAAATCCACTTCTTTTGGCCTGGAAAAAAATATGAATCTTTTTTTCTGCAATACATTTGATTTCGTAATATCAAGTCTTCATTGACATCATGCCATGAATATTTCCACTCGTTTTGTGAAGATATCTAGCCACTGCTAGCACAATACTTCAGACTTCAGAGTAGCTTATTCTCTCCAGTTAAATGAACCATTTTTTTTTTATAACTTTAATTTGCTAGTATAACCCTCTCATATATCTGAAAGGAACTCACATTTTATAAGACAAATTGAGAACTTTCCAGTTCAGTAACTGTACACCTTATTAAATATGAAATAATGATCTCTGCGCTAAGAGAAATGAAAATAGTTGTATATGAATTGAATAAATATGTTGCTTAGGAGTTGAAGTGATAAGATTATTGAATAGTACGAGTTGACATTGTCAGACAAGTTGCACAAAATAGCACACTGTATATCTTCATAGATTCTAAATTGCAGGAAAGATCCGAAAAATTTACGTAACTTCATGACACCAAACCCTAAAGAGCAATTAAGCAATCCATCTGCATAACTTCATGACACCAGTAACGGTACATAAGTTATCGGCAATCAACAAAATCTAGAAATAATAAATAAGTAGTTGATGCTTTTGCCACTAATTTGTAAAAGTCAAAACATAAAACAGTATTCTCAATTAAGAATAATGCTCGCGGTATCAGTTCTGCAACAGTTAAGTTATTGTATCATCTCTAATGGAACAATCAGGTGTAACTTGATAATAATGACATAATGTTAGGATCCCACATCCAGATCTCACACCTACCAAGTGTGGTACTTAAGTCTAGGAATTCTCTTACCTATCAGGCCAATCTTTTAGGTTGAGCTCTCCCTTGGGCTTGAGTTCTAATATTGGTGCTTTCGTTGAAAGTTGGGCTGCGGAAAAGGCTACCTATAGGCTAGATTAAGGTGTATTGTGCCCTCCTTGAGAGGGAGTACTGCATCGAATAATTGATAGATGAGTGAAACCACCCAAAGGGAGAAAGAGCTATCGTCGAGTCAATGTCGATAGAGTGAAAGTCATCGTAGACATCAGCTCTTGAAGGGGGTGCAATGTTAGGATCCCACATCAGGATCTCACACCCAGGATCCCATATTAGGATCTTACACCCACCAAGTGTGGCACTTAAGCCTAAGGGCTCTCCTTTGGGCTTGAGTTTTAACACATAAGGTAACAGCAGTTTGTAAGCTTCAATAAATATAAAATTTATTAAATAAAATTATTTTGAAGGTAAATAAGTGTGTAAGAACCCCAAGGGGTTGGCTTGGTGGTAAAAAATATTTAATCTCTTCATTAACTTTCTGGTTTCAAATCACCATGGTGCCACCTACCACATTTGTGGCTTATTTTGAACATTAGACTTGTAAGGTGTAACTTATCATATTTGTGGTTTATTTAGAACTTTGAGCTTGTAAGGTGTTTAATGGATTCTAAAAATTAGTCTAGATGCGTGTAAGCTGATCTAAACACCTTGGTTATAAAAAAATAAAAAGTAAATAAATAAGTGTGTAAGTTTATTTAATAATTTTTATTATGATAAAAGTTATAAAGAGTTTTGATGGGGTTTAAATAACATCACTAAATTACTCTTCAATTTGGTATAGGACAGTAGAATATCCATATCATATGGACCACAATATTCTACTGTGCGTCCATTGCCTATGAATTAGAATGTGGCATGCACGAATAGCCTAACAGGTCAACCTATGATTTATTTTGGTGAAATTTGACAAGTCAATAGAACGATTCTCGTCTCATTATTTGTCTCTTAATTTAATTGCTTGTCATTTTCATAGTGACTAATAAATCGTGGATAGAAATAAAACTATAGATTTGTTGATTAAAATGATACCAAAATTAGAGGGTGTTAGGATCTTCATTGATTGGAAAAATACGAAAATTAGAGGGTATGAGGATCTTCATTGATTCGAAAAATACCTAAATTAGAGGGTATGAGGATCTTCGTTGATTCTACTAATACCAAAAATCAATTACTATTAAGTCTCCTTGATTCACACTAGAATGCCGAGACATGATAAAAAGTACTCAAACCTTGAGCTTCTAAACGAACAATTTTACTGAATAAAAAATTATGCCTTTGAAGATTACAAAACACTTTTATAGAATGTTTCACTCATAATCTATTCTCACAAACTTTCTCTCATAACTTCGACATGACAACTCGTAATTGGTTAATTATAATTTATCAGGTGAGACCCATTACGAACTGATCAATTATAAACTGTCATGTTAAGATTATGAGAAAAAGTTTATGAAAAGAAGTTGTGAGTGCAGTATTTTCTATTTGTAAATGTTGTTATCTTTAAGTTTATTTGGTAACTTAATAAAGAAAACACTTAAAACAAGAAATAATATTTAATTAGGACTACTTTACAAAATAGGAATAGAAAAACTTAATTAGGAGAACCTAAAAATAATAGAATGCCCTTTTCTGAAAAATCATATATAATATGGTCTGCATCAGTGACCAATTGCAAATGTTGTTGCGAATCCAATATTTTGGCACT